>CM035419.1:123246505-123761505 GCA_020310875.1 Ceratopteris richardii
TATATGGTTTAAAGTAAGCACCACGTGCTTGGTATGAAAAGATACATGCCTATTTGATCGCACATGGTTTTGAGACAGTCCAACTGAAAGCACCTTATATGTTAAGCATGCTAATGATGTGCTTCTGATAATTGTTGTGTATGTTGATGACATGCTGCTCACTAGTCCTCATGACAAGCATATTGCTGATTTTAAGGATGATTTGCATGTCTCATTTGAGATGTCTGATTTGGGGCATTCACATCACTATTTGGGCATTGAGTTAATGCAAGTTGATAGTGAAATGGCTTTGTGTCAAACGAAATATTTTGACACATTATTTTAGTGTTTTGGACTTGAAGAATGTAAACCTATTGCCACTCCTATGGAGACAGGTTTATGATTGAGCCTTCATGATGCTGGAGATGCATTTGATGATGTTCTCTATCAGGAGGCTATTGGATGCTTGATTTACTTATGCATTACTCGGCTAGATATTCAGTTTGCTGTCTCACAGATGAGCAGGTTTATGCATTGCCCGTGTCAAGCATTGGCAGACAGTTAAACGTATCTTTTGCTACTTGAGTGGTACACAACTACTTGGATTGTTTTATCCCAAGGGGGGATCACTACTCCCAGATTTACATGCTTTTTCTGGCTCTGAGTGGCTGGTTGCTATGACACTCATGTGTCCACTAGTGGCTTTTGCTTCATGCTTGGTAGCTCATGTATATCTTGGTTGAGCAAGAAGCAGCCTACTGTGGCCACTTGCAGTTGTAAGGCTGAGTATAGGGAAGCTTTCATAGTGACTATTGAGTGTGTGTGGCTCAGATGCCTTATGGATGATTTGGGTGTTGGTCAGTCATCTGCCACCACCATCTTCACTA
The DNA here is from genome assembly GCA_020310875.1 of Ceratopteris richardii. Classification (NCBI taxonomy): domain Eukaryota; kingdom Viridiplantae; phylum Streptophyta; class Polypodiopsida; order Polypodiales; family Pteridaceae; genus Ceratopteris; species Ceratopteris richardii. Next base: position 123,247,372 of record CM035419.1, read on the forward strand.
GCAGTTAGAGCGCATTGGTAGTTGCAAGGAATCCTTTGTTCCATGCTCGCACTAAGCACATTAAGGTGCATTATCATTATTTTCAGGGAGAGGTTCTCTGCTGAAGAGATCAGCTTGGCATATGCCCCCACAGAGGAGAACATTGCAGACCTTTTCACAAAGGCTCTGCCTAGGGAGAAGTTTGAAGCTTTCCGGAAAGCTTTGGGCTTACTTCCTTTTGTGGATTGATTCCACATAGCTTGGCACTTCCTTATACATGAGTGCCAGCGCCTTGTTCACTGCATCACTCCTAGGGGGAATTTGTTGATATATTTAGGTAGTGATGTGTGTGAACACTCTAGGACCATCGAGGCACTTTTTTCCCTCTTTAGGAGGTTTTTCGCCCTGGCTTGTATATACACTTATTGCCCTAATGGGTAACTTATCTTTGTACATTCAAGTGGTAAAACATTTAGTATTGAGTGTTGTGCTCCAAGCTTCTTCTTCTTCCTTGTGCTGTTCGCGTGCTTCCACAGACCTCGATCTCCAAGAATCACTTACTCCATTGCATTTAATCAGTTAACCAAAAGAAGCCAACTTGGCTTATCAAGCACCTATGAACAACTAGCATACATCTCCTATGGAAATGTTGGGTAAGTCTTCCATCTGCATCACCGAAGAGATCCCAACATCTGGGTGTCTCCCAATTAAGAAAACATCACCAGGATCCTCTTTATCAATGTCAAAGGCTTTATGCAAAAAACATAACCGCTATATCAATGACCACATGGACATACATAAGTTGTATCCACAAAAGCACATATACTAGGTATGTGCTCAATATATGTAGTAAAGTGGCACTTAAAGGCTGAATTCATAGCCCAAACACAAGCCAACAACACATGCAAGTGTCTGTCAACTCTATTCTTTCGGCTCAAAAACCTGCATAAACTTGCAGTGGTTGTTCCCACCACAACTAAAAACTTTCAAGAAACTTGTAGATTTACTAGTGTGGCTGAAAAACAAGATGAATATTCATTGTCAGAGAAGTACAAAGAGCACTCTTATTGATGTTCTTGAACCTCTGTAAAAAGAACTATGTGCAAAAGTACTCCAAAATGGCTCTAAGAATGATCCCAAAAATGCTTCAAAACTGGCTTTGAAAGCAAAGAATGAAGCTTTGAGGGACCAAAACATGTTCAAGGTGATGTTAACCTTACTCTTTCCCCTTCTTCGAACACCACAAGAGTGTAACTTATTGGCAAGAGAGCTTGTCGGTTAAGCATGCTCCAAGGGGAACAAACTAAGATGGCTGACCTCTCGGGAAGTGTCAGGAACCTATGTCTTCCTTGATCGTTGAGGTCCTCCCTTGCGCGCAACCAATGGTGACTTTAGTTACTCGGATGACAAGGTATGCCAAGGTCTATGCCTTGGTCGCCACCTTAGTAGTAAGCCTTGGATGGGTGGGCGGGTGCTTGCTTTGCTTGCACAAAAGGAACAAAGCTTTTTTGTCGAAATGCTCTAATACAAGTGAAGTATTTTGTTGGCAATGTACCATGCTAAACTGTACTTCTGGAGAGCTCCATGATGATACCCTCAAGGTAGAAAACTGAGCTCCAGGCTTCGCACACAATACTCCACACAAAGGTTGCAAAATACGTAGAAAACATAGTACATAGGGAGCACGAAGACATATTTCATAGGTATTACAAAATGTGGTCAAACTTTGTGGCTGACCAGGACACTATATGTTTTATTAAAGAACATATACTATGTCCGATGGCCATTTGGCGTTTCACATGGACACTAACGATAACATAATTTTCGATGGCTTCATCCCATTTTCTTTTCAGCTCCATAATATCTTGTGCATATTTTATTCTAGTTGTGTAGCATAATCATCTAACTTCTTCTTGAGACTTTGGATTCTTCATCAAGTGACATTGGTGCTTCCATCGGTTGATTAAGAAGTAAGAATGTCATTGATTCTTTATTCCTAATCCTCAACAAGTCCGCTTCTTCAGAAAACATAGAACAAGGTTCAAGGATACATCCCTAAAGTGATTTCATATATGCTGTGGACTCCTTGGAAGATTCGGGGAAATCTCACACATTGCATATATCCTCATCAAGCCATATGTACATGTGCATAAAAAGGTGCCCAAAATTGCATTCCTATATAAACTTATAATCGGTAATCATATAGTTGGCTAGTTGTAGTACCTTGATAGTCAATTAGAGAGCATTACAGCCATATAAATTGGTCATATACAAGTTACAAAACCATCTTGAAATCAAATCACTTCAATCGGATCTTGAATGTTTACCAAACGATCCTCAACGGATAATTGGGGGTTGCTATTGGAAGCAAAAACCCTATGCAAAAAGTTAAGTTTTCATCCAGCGATAGAGATCTTGATAGCCTCAAAAAATCCTCTTGAAGAGCTCCGAAATGATATATGAGTTCTTGGGCTAAGAGATGTGCCCATCCAAAGCTTGGTGGTAACAAAGATGCATGGAGAAAGAGAGATATGAAGACATACTTGAAGTAGAATTGAAGCTCCTACTCCTCCTCTTGAGGACTCGAAAAATTTCCATGGATAGCGTTTCAAAGATGTTGAACAACCCCATTTTCTTTGTTCTCTCTCTCTCAGCGCGATAATCGGTCATATGTACAATTCAAAGTTTAGCACAAACCTGTACAGTCGACCGATCCTCGCCATGGCAAGCATGTGGATGCTATGGAACGACCATGGCTAGAGTTGAGTAGGGAAGTGAGATTACAATTCAAGCACAGAATCTCTAAAGTATTTCTTTGGAGGGATAATTCTGACATTCTATTTTGCCCAAATCATGAAGACCTTACACGGACGAGCCTACCGCGTTCTGCAAACGAATCTAGCCAGGCATTTGAATTCATATCTTCTCTCAAGGATTGCGCCAAGAACAAGGATCTGAGCAGAGGTGCTCTCATCCATGAAGACATTCTCAGAAAGGGTTTATTACATAGATGCTTTGAATCACTAATTACCATGTACGCTAGATGTGGTGCAGTTGCGCCCGCGAAAGAACTCTTTGATACATATCCAAGCAGGAACGTGTACACCTGGAACGCTTTAATCGGTGGACTAGCTGATGGAGGCCAGGGTAGAGAGGCACTCAACTATTTTGAACGAATGCAATGTGCTCAGATCGCCCCAGATCCTGTAACCTTTGCTTATGCATTAAAAGCTTGTGGGAGCATCCGAGCCATTGATAGAGGGGTGCAAATTCATGATTCTATTGCCAGACAAGGGTTTTTAGATAATAATTCTACTCTCAGTAATACCATAATTAGTATGTATGCTAAATGTAGTGCTTTTGAGAAGGCACATCAGGTCCTAGAGGAACTTCCAAATCGTGATGTAATTTCTTGGAATGCATTAATTGCAGGTTATGTCCAGCATGGCAGAGGTGAGAAAGCATGGGATTGTTTTGAACGGATGCAATGTGAGGGCCTCTCTCCTGATGCAGTGACATTTCTGTCTATGGTGAAAGCTTGCAGTACTATGAAAGCAGTTCACAAGGGAGAAAAGATACATCGTGAAATATCTGCACAGGGACTGCTATGTGATAACTCTGTACTACAAAATGCCCTTTTAGACATGTATGTTAAGTGCGGATCTCTTGCAAAAGCAAGGCAGGTTCTCTTTGAGCTACCTCATCGTGATGTTATTTCATGGTCCACACTTATCGCAGGGTATGTGCAACAGGGTGATGGAGATCAAGCCATTAGCTGCTTCAATGAAATGAAACGTGAGGGCATCTCTCCTAATACAGTTACCTATATCAGTCTTTTACAAGCCTGTGGTAGCATAGGGTCAATAGAGAAGGGAGAAGAGATCCATTATGAAGTTCGTCTGAAAGGTATTCTTAATGATAACCTCACTCTTGGGAATAGCATAGTGGATATGTATGCAAAGTGTGGTGCATTTACAAAGGCTAGGAAAATGCTGGAGAGCCTTCCTGTTAGGGATGTTGTATCTTGGACTTCATTGATTGGTGGTTATATCCAGCATGGAAAGTGTGAACAAGCCTTGGATTGTTTTGAGCAGATGCAGCGTGAGGGTGTCAATCCTAATGCAGTAACCTTCATTTGTGTCTTGAAAGCATGTGGCAGCATAGGGGCAACTGCTAAGGGGGATGAAATTTATGAAGTTATTGCGAAACAAGGGTTGCTGAAAAGTGATGGTGCTCTTGGGAATGCACTTGTGGATATGTATGCACGTTGCGGTGCCCTTATGAAAGCACGGCATGTGCTTGACGAGCTTCCCATGAGGGATGTGATCACTTGGTCTGCATTGATTGCAGGCTATGCTGAGCAGGGTGAAGGTGAACAAGTGATGGACTGCTTCTTACAAATGCGACATGAAGGTCTTTGTCCGAATCCTATTACATACATCAGCATTCTGAAGACTTGTGGTGGAATGGGAGCAATTGCCCAAGGTAAAACCATTCATGATGAGATTGCCAAACAAAACTTACTAGGAACTGACATCATCCTTGATACAGCATTAGTAGATATGTATGCAAAATGCAATTCTTTAGCAAAAGCTAAACAATTGCTGGAGGAAATTCCTACTCGTGACACAGTTTCTTGGAATGCTTTAATTGCAGCTTATGTCCAAGAGGGCGAGAGTGAGCATGCATTGAGATGCTTCAAGCAGATGCAGTGCGAAGGTGTTTCGCCAGATCCTGTCACTTTTCTCTGTGTTCTTAATGCATGTAGTCATTTAGGAAAAGCAGAAGATGCCACATTCTATCTGGGTGATATGGACAGGAGTTATGGCATGAACCCAGATCCTGAGCACTATAATTGCATTGTAGATCTTTTTGCTCGAATGGGACACCTTACCAAGGCAGTCAGGGTGATGAAGAACCTTCCATTGCAAGGTGGTAGTGGAGCATGCTCTGCTTTGCTTGCTGCATGTGAGAAGTGGGGACATGCAGATGTTGGGAGCTGGGCATTCGATTATGCATTACAAGTGGATCAAAATGATCCAGCCTTCTATATTCTCATGGCAAATATCCATGCCGTTGCTCATATTCAAAATGAGAGAAAGAAGATTTGATTCAAATACTGTGTTGAACAGAGAGATTAACTTTGAAAATGCAAATGCAGTTTTGCCTTCTCTCCATATGCTTGGAGAGGACCATGGTTGCTAAGGGTTTGAGCCAGTTAGATATTCTGCACAAGTGCCTGCCATATCCAATCATTCATATTCTTTTGGGTTTCATTTCACTGTATATTAAGCTCGTATAATGTGGTATATATATATGTACTCATCATTCAGCATGTGAACAGAGTGGACGAATTTTTGGTGCACTTCCCAGAGTGCGAATCACAATGCCTTTCCCTTTTTTCGTTTGACCTTGTCAAGGCACTGAAAAGCTAATTAAGGTCATTTTGATGGCCACCTTAAAGCTGGCTTTAGGGCAGCACAGTCCATGCAGTTTTTTGGAAACCCTCTTGGTCAAGTTTGATCTTCTAGAGGGAGACGAATTGGAATAATGCTGTTTGCTAGAGCTAGAAGAATCCCACAGCTGCTGTCTTGAAAGAAGAAAGTGTTTCCTACATGGAATCAAACGTACAGATCAAATGTTGAAATCTGAGCGTCATTTTTGTATCCTGCTGCATTAAGAGAAATGTATATATCTGTGCTAGATTACTGAATGCAGTAGCATTGCCATACATGGATCCTCAACCAAGATGTCTCACTTTCCCTCATGCTTAATATGGCAAGTTTTTCTGACGATGAATCAATAGAAAACTTGTACCATTGTAGATATATTATCACAGGGATATGATTGACTCCAGGGCACTACTTATGATAGGCACACAACTAACTTTTTCACAGTTTTTATTACATAAAAATGAATCATAAAACCTATTGCAATTGAGCCAGAAGGCTCTATGATAGTGTATAACAAAATCTTATGAAATGTACAATGTGGATACAACAATTGGAAAGGCAATGCCTCTTGCTATTACAAGAAAAGCATGAATGAACAACTCAGGACTGGAATGGGATGGAAGGAGAAATCCAAAGAAGTAATAGATCACACGATAACCTCTGTATGGATCTCGTCACTGTAGTAAAGGTTTGACAGTATGCAATCAATGGACAAAGGGACATCTCTTTCTTGAGACGTTAAAACCACTCCACTAATGTGGGTGAAATGGTCCTCAAAATTAGAGTCCAATTGATGAAGGCATAAGAGTCTACTTGAGAGAAGCCTACTTTTTATCAGTGTCCATATTGAAACTGTTATCACGTCCCCTGGGAAAGGTGCTTTTTGATGCATTATCAAATTCATGTGACACATGCACTTCAAAAGATTTCAAATTAATATCTTTGAGCAGTTTTGAAGGACATGTTACTACACACACACACCCCCACACACACAAACACGAACGCACACATGCACCCACCCATGCACGTATGCACGCGTTCGTGCGTGCGCGCGTGCACACGCACACGCACATGCACACGCACACACACACACGCACACACACACATGCACACACGCACCCACCCATGCACGTATGCACGCGCGCGCGCACACACACACACATATACATACATACATACATACACATATCTCTCTCTCATATATATATATATATATATATATATATATATATATATATATATATATATATATATATATATATATATATATATATATATATATATATATATATATATATATATATATATATATATATATATGTATGTGTGTGTGTGTGTGTGTGTGTATGTATGTATGTATGTATGTATGTATGTATGTATGTGTGTGTGTATGCATGCATGCTATATATATATATATACAGAGAGAGAGATGTGTGTGTATATGTATATATATATATATATATACACACACACACACATATATATATATATATGTATATATATATATATATATATATATATATATATATATATATACATATATATATATACATATGTATACATATATATATATACATATATATATACATATGTATACATGCATATATATATATATATATATATATATATATATATATATATATATATATATATATATATATATATATATATATATATATATATATATATATATATATATATATATATATATTTACATATGTATACATACATGCATATATATATATTCCTTTCATCATCAAACGAAGAGTAAAAGCAAAACTATGGTATGAATCGGGAAGACCATTCAGAACAGTCTGTATAAGTGAACTGTCAGGCAAGACTTCATCAACACAAATTAAATGTTCCTTCAAATCTTTGATCTTTGTTAGAAAACTGTCCATAGAATCACCTTCATTCATATGCTCATTCTTCAACTATTTTCGGAGGTAAGCAACACGAACCTCATTCCTAGCTTGGTACAATGTGGTAAGTGTATCCCAAGCATCCTTAGCTGTTCTACAAGAGTGAATGTGAAGAATAATGGCATGTTTGATAGACAAGGCTATCAATGCATGTGCCTGAGCATCTCTTCCATCCCAACAAATTTTCTCTATAGTAGGTGCAACAGAAATTGTAGCACAAATAGGAACATGAAGAATATCATCATCTTCAACGCCATCTACATCAACTTCAGTACCTATATTTGTAGGTGTAATAGGATGTTTTTCAACACCCTGCATAATATTCCACAGTCCTTTTGTTACCAATACATGACGCATCATACAAACCCACAATGGATAATTGATACCATCCAACTTATCCTCAATAGCCAACATACGAAATACATCACTGCGTTTAGCCATGGCCACTCACTAAAATACCCTAATGCAGAAAAATGATTGTATCTAAAAAAGTTGAACAGAACTGACCTGACGAATTCTGCTAAACCTATAGGAGACTTCGAGACGCTTATACTAGAAAACCAAAACCTATATATATATGTTTGGCACAAAAAGACAAAATAGCCTATACAAGCATTGTGATAGTGTCTTCGGAGGTCGAAATGAGCTCAGGTCATGATTTCAGTAGCACAGAGCAAAGCCGTTTTGATCTCCTAATTACCCTAAGTATGTTGTTGTTATAAGGGTTTCCCACAATTTCTCTCAATCAATGGCACCCTCTAGCCCTAATAAAAATACCTTTTTTTTGTATTTAGGAGATGTCCATATGAACACTCTCCTAAGCCTCTTTTTTATATTTCCTTTAGGCTATGGTATTGAAGCCTTCTCAAATTTCCACGTAGAAGAATTCCCACACCTATATTTGTCTTGAAGTGGGTTGTTGGAAGGAATATTTGCCAAGATTTAGAGAGATAGGAGCACATGTTTCCTTTTTGACTTTTCAAAAGGAGCAGGGGGTGGATGAAAGGAGAGTCCTTCTTGAGCCTTCCTTCTTGCTTCCATGCAAGTTGGTATGGGTCTTGGCTCCCAAGGGCATACTACAACAACAAATTTGGCGTCGTTGCCGGGGAGAACGGCCTTTCATCACTTGAAGAGCTCAAGAGCATGTGGTAAAATATTGATTTGCAATTTTTTCTGCTTATTCACTTAGGTTATGTGTTGGCATGGCTCTTTCACCCTTCCATTGGGCCATTAGTTCCCCATTTCTTGTTTTGCGAATTGGGAAAATGCACCTGGAGGTCCCCTGCACTGGGCTCATTGCTTCTCATCCACCTGTGCATATCATCACACCTTTGCTTAAGGTTTGCAGGTGTTGTCTCGACAAACTTGCTGCTGCTCCGAACGGGAGGACATTCAAAGAAGGCTACCCCCTGCTCTCAGAGGGGCAAATCTAGAAGGCGATTTGGGGCCCAGGGCCTCTGCCTATCCGTGTGCTCGACTGTGGGGGCTTCCTCACTACATAACGAAGGTAACCTCCCTATTCGCTTCCATGACTTGCAGTTCACAACAACAAAGGAATGGCACAGGCAGTCGGTTCATTGGTACGTGTCCTCTTCTCTGGAGCAACACATATTTTCGTGAAGAAGGCATGAGTGTTGCTCGATCATCTCTACAATGGTTCTTTGTCCTTGCATTTTTCCATCTCTCTGAAGGAAGTTTTGAAGACATCATGAAGGGATCCAAACTAAAGTGATGTTTGCACTATTCCCTACCACTCTTGTGTTGAAGTTCTCTACAGGATTACACCGTGTGATCTTCCTTGTGCATGGCGAAGTTTTGCCTCTCGGAGCATGGCTGTCCATCATCTTTTTTTGTTGCCCCTTCAAAATTATCTTCCCGCACTACACTCTCTTTCACAAGCTGGGATACAGCGTATAAGTGCTTAGATAATGAGCAGGTATTTTGGTTCTGATGAGCAGAAGTTGAGGTTTGTTGCTGTGTTAATGCATCCTTCCCACTCTCTGATGAACAAAGCTGCTCTCCACATGGCTGCCAAGGAGGGTTCGTTTGGAGATCTACAGGCACAGACATCTCCATCTTTTAATCTTTGTTGGACGGGGGGGCTCCAGACTCCCTATCTTGCAGACTTTCTAGTGCCTGCCCGAATGTACACCCTCGTAGAGGATTTTTTCGAGATTACTATGCCATTCGACAACCAAACTTATGACTGGCTTTGTATCGTCTCCATTATCAGTTGTGTTTGAACTCTGCATATATTGAAGAATTGGGGGACTCCTAAAAAGCTCGATGCTTTCATGACCAGTATGATCACGGACAAGGAGTAATAAATCTGTGTATGTGCTGTAGTTTGTTCTTCCTTATCTCATTCATGGACGATGCATAAATATGGCGATAACTCATCAGGTGCTGGACCACTTGTCATCTGCATGAATGCCATTATCACATCTTGTTTTTCGAATCTTTGCATCTTGCAGGTTGATGATCAGGTTGTTGCCAAAAAATGTTACGATGCACTAAGAATTGCAGGAATAGTCATATGCCTTGCACACTTTAAATTGAAGGAATTCCTTGCAACAACCAACCAACTCAGAGGAACATGGATGGACTGGCCGTTGCATTGATTGGTATCCAAGATGGTGTGCCATATGATTGGAGTTTGTTGCTACCAGCACGTATGTACAACACCTTATGACAACTTGATTCGATGCTAATTATAAATGCAGGGATGTAGTGAGATCTTTGGGGTAGACCCCATTTTCTGGTGTAGAAACCCACATAATTGAGAGATTGGTGTGATCACTGTCAACATAAATACATGCTCTGAAGGGTAGGGATGAACTATCAGAATCTTGCTGGTTGGAGGAAGTTTGTTTTTTTTTATCACACCTGGTTATACTTGATTAATCTTGTCTTCACACTATTTGACATTATGATACAACATCAACTCGCTCATGCATATAATGATGAAGGCAAGGTTGGGACAATGTTGTCACAATCCGAAGGAGTTCGAGCCACGAATTGATGTCGATTGCAAGGCTAAAACACTCTTGCAACTTTGGCTCCTCCATTTCAATGCAACTCTAAAGAAGACAAGTTTGTAAACATCTAGGCTGTGATGAATACTACACGGGTTATTAAGGTTCTGTTCCTGCTTGTCTCTTCGGGTTGCTGGATGCAGCATCTATGTGGCAGCCACTTACATCTGAACCACTAGATACTCGAGAGGTAAGGGTGGAGGCCTGTGTCAAGCCCGAGAGTTGTTCAGAGCTTCAAAAGCATTGGAATTGTTTGTTGTTGTTTGGAAGTCCCCAACATGTTGGAATACCAAGGTGTCTGTGAACCCTTGCTGACTCCTGAAGCCTGAAAGGTTACAACAGTCTTAGGTTGATGGATCAATGGTCTAGCAGGTGGTGATTGAATGATTCACACTCATTTGAAGGAACAACGCAAAAGGGGGGAATGTATGGTCCTCTCTAATCAGTAAAAATATGATTTCTTCTTTTAAAATTATTTGTGATGAGATCTACATCGAAATATTTCAGTTTGGGAAAAATGACAGTAATTGTTTCTTCTCATTTGTTGGGAGGAATGATCACAAGGCAAGAATAGAGCTCTATGGGCCAAATATGAATTATTTGTTGTGATGAGATCTACATCGAAATGTTATGCACCTTGCCATCATCATGGGATACATTTTGCACTACTATTAGCAATAGTGCACTTGGTGGTAAAATAGTCTATGATGAAATATGTGGAGCACTCTTGAGTGAGGAGATTTGTAGAAAATCTATGGTTGGCACTCAGAGTGGAGATACATATAATGTTCATGATTCTTACCAAGGAAAGAATCAACAATGTGGCAGGAGTAAAACAAGGAAAAGAATGATCAATAAAATAAGAGTAGAAGTAAATCAAGGAAGAGGGATATTGAATGCCATTATTTTCATAAGAAAGGACACACGAAGAAAGACTGCTATGCATTAAAGAATGCTAAATCTAAAGGAAAAAATGTTGATGGGCATGTTAAACAACTATTTTCACCATCTACTTCAGTTGTCAAGATTGAAGAAATCAATGTTATTTCTGATGATGCTAATGTGTTGACACATGATAGTACTATGCCTACTAAGGCTCTTATGGCTAATTCTCTTTCCCACAGGTGGCTGCTAGATTTTGGTGCTTTTTTCCATGTGACACCACATAGAGAATGGTTCACTACATATGCAACAAAGTCTCTTGGTACTATGAGACTTGGTGACTCTTACCATATTGATGTTGTTGGGATTAGAGATGTGGGTGTGTAGTTCATTGATGGTTCAAAATTTACTATGCATAATGTATGCCATGTACCTCAGTTATCATGCAGTTTGATGTCAGTTGGTCAACTTGATGACCTTGGTTACAAGGTGGTCTTCTATGCTTAGTCCTTTTGCATATCAAAGGGCAATATGGTTATTACAGAAGGAAACAAAGTCGGCTCACTTTATTCTTTATTTGTATCACAGAAAAAACACTTGTTAGCTATTATTGAGCAACCTATGGCTTGTATTTGGTATGATTTTTTGGGCCATATATCACGTAGTGGAATGGAAAATATTTCTCATTCTGGCTACTTATCTATGTTATCTTTCTCTGGTGTTTCATTTTGTGAGCACTGTCAATATGGAAAGCAAACTAGGAATGTGCGCAAGATGCACATTGACTCTTCAATTCAGCCTTTAGATCTCATTCATACAGATGTGTTTGGTCCTATGCCCACAAGGTCATTAGGTGGTTCTCTTTACTTTGTCACTTTCATAGATGATGCTACTAGAAAATTCTGGGTATAGCCTATCAAAGCAAAGGATGATGTATTCCCTACTTTCAAAAAATGGCTTGCTTCAATTGAGACTGAAAAAGGAATTAAGCTTAAGGCTTTATGTTCAGATAATGGTGGTGAGTATACCTCACATGAATTCAACCTTTTTTGTCAATTTAGAGGAATTCATAGAGATTTTACAACTCCTTATACCCCATTATAAAATGGTGTAGTTGAAAGGATGAATAGAACTATTCATGATAGAGTAGTTTCTATGCTGCATCATGCAAACTTTTCACAAGGATTTTGGGTAGAAGCAATATTAATTGCAGTTCATGTGATTAACATTTCACCTAGTACTTCCAAAGGTTTGAAAGTGGCACAAGGATTATGGATAGGGAAGCCACCATATTCTAATCATCTTTGAGTTTTTGGGTGTGAAGTTGTAAGAGAACGAGGATTACGACCACCACGTGCTAGAGAGATGACTCTTCTCCCAATCTTATGCCTGTACATATAGCTGCTTGAATCAACGAGGACCACAAATGTAACTAGTCCACAAGTGCATGTGCAATCTCCACCATTCCGTTAATATCTTCCACTAGAGTCTATTAGTGGTTGGAATGATCTCGACCACTGCTTTAGTACCTTCCACTAGAGTCCACTAGTGGTTGGTGTACTCGCCACTCAAGTTAAGTCTCACTGGACTCAAATTAACTCACGTTATCTTGAGTTAGAAGGCTCTAGTGCTCCTTGGGCAAAACACTCTCCCCATGCTCCCCATGGGTGTTGAACCCAAGACCTCCTCCGTCACAAGCTTCAGACTTAACCACTAGGCTAGGTGAATCACTTGTTTAAGAGACCACATGAACTTATGCTTAAGTCTAGTTCTCGAGATCTTTGGCCATACACACGAGTGACCAAACAGTGTTCGATTTCAAATCTATTTAAACTAGCCGGACCCTTAGATCATAGACTTACTTAATTACATTCTTCCTCCCTTGAGAAAGATTTTCATCCTTGAAAATAAAGCTATATATAATAACCATAAGCAACGCCCGAGCCTCATGCTCTTAAACTGGAAGAACATGGTCATGTTCTAAAACTAGAAGAACATGTCTCATCTCTGTGGTGGGATCCCTGCCCAAATGATTCAAAACACTATCTAGCTTTTGCACTTTGATAAACTAGTCAACGTACAAAATAGTGAATGAATTATAAGGATGGATCTGAAAACATCCCTAGCCACTTCATTGTTTCTCGATGAGCGATCTAGGCACAAACATATGAAATGGATGGATCCCAATTACTAGTCCATTTTTGCGAATGATTGGTGCATGGACTTAGTAACTAAGGTGGGATTCTTATCCCGATCAAGACTTTGAGAACTCTTGATTCACTTGAATTTGATTTGGAAAACTTGAAGTTTGGTTGACCCTAACATCGAACTTGGATGTTTATACAACGGTTTACTCCTAACCAATAGTTACTTGATTTTTTTCACCCATCTGGAGGACTACTTTGTCCTAGTGGGCTAGAGAATGCTATGTAAACTATAGGAGAGGGTTTTCTATTTACTTTCGATCAACTATACTATAACTTGACCAATTCAAATTCAAAATGAAAAATTATCCAACTTAAGATACTTTTCTCAAAGATTTTAGCTCAAAGTTCTCAGGAATTGTCAATCTGATGAGAAATTCCTAACTTCTTTATTCTAGAGTATATTAGACTCTAGAAATTCATTAAAGTTATGCTAGAGAATTAGAAGGAAACTCAAGTGAATAAGTCAATCTTGGACTTATGTCTTTTGAAGATTGAAAGAGTTCTTGTATAGAACATCTATCTAGAATGTTTAATTTAGTTATCTTGTTCCAATCGACTAACTCTAGACTTTTGAAAAAAGAATCAGATACCGTATCTAGGTCAAAATAAAACAGATTCAAAAAGCGGAAAGAAAAAACTAAAACTTTGTACAACCAATTCAAAATTCAAAGATATGTGTAATTTCTATGAGTCAATTTCTAAATGACTCAAGACTTTAACTTCGCAAAGATCTATTTCAACAAGGTATTGAAACATTTTTCTATCTTTAGGAGAAATGAACTAGATTCTCAAAAAGATTCATAGTAAATCTAAAACTTCATCCAACCACAAGATACAAGTGTGGTATCTAACATCAATGTGTCGACCCATTGACATTCTATTGATGAGTTCTTACTCAAATAATGCTTCATTTGAATTACTTAGTTTATGCCTATATTCAATCTTCATGACTCCTTACTCGAAATGCAATTCTTGTGTATTTCTTTGAGTCAAAAGATTGAATTTTACCAAGTTATACTCAAAACTTATTTCTTGACTTAGTTAGTCTATTCCTTAGTTGAAAGGATCATTTCAATGTCAAAGTCCTACTTTTCCAAAAATTTATCAAATATTTCTAAATCAGCACTTTATCTTGATCTTGAAGTGTTTCATGATTCAAATAAGAACAAGTATGTGCCTTATTTGAAAAAGAAGTAATTTATCTTGGAAATTACTAACTTCATATCTTTCGCTTCCTTGATCTTGAAGTATCTTGAAATCATTATATTATCCTCCTTGAATTCAAACTTCTTCCTTGAAGTTTTTAATTCGCTTGAGGATTAAATCTAACTTCAAGATTCATTCTAGGACTAAAAGATAATTATCATCCCACGGTCCGATGTCCCATATCATCTTTCCTACATCAACCCGAGTTTAAAATCTGGTGTCCCATACCACCCTATTTTATATTCACATTGACGTGTGAGTGATACTTATCCCAAAGTCTTTATAGAGTACCTTCTCACTTAAATTCTTTAAAAGAATTTTGAAGTTTCAGGCATTACCTCTAACTTGATATTCTAGGTTTCGATTCCTTCACACGATCGTTTCCCAATCTCATGCTTTTCCTTGGAAACTTGAAAACCTCTTGATAGAATATCCATTCTTCTTTGCTAGGGTTTTAAAATGAAAACCAAGTGGAATTCCAAGCTTGAAGTTTCACAGATTCAAGTCCAATTGGTTTATTCTTGGCCAATATATCGCTTATGGGATCTTGAAACATGGTCAGTCATAAGAAGTAGTGACGTCATTTTCAATGATTCTGAGATGCATAAACAACCCATTAAGGAGGTTGAAGTGAGAAGAGTAGTGTTTGAGGATACTAGTCCTCTTAGCATGCATAAAAATGCTACACATAGGGATATTCAAGAGAATGTCTGATCATATCAGTCTACAAATGTTCCAGTTCAGCAGCCATTGAGATGCTTTGCATGTGTCTGACATCCACATCATAGATATGTTCCATGTTTGGATTTTGTTATGCTAACAGATGTTGGTGAGCCTTCTTGCTACAAAGAGGCTATGTAGATAGAGGATCATGTCAAGTGGGAGCATGCCATGAAGAGTGAGTTGGATTCTATTCATAAGAATGGTACTTGGGACTAAGTACCTTTGCCAAAGGGCAAGAAAGCTTTACCATGTAAATGGGTATATAAACTGAAATTCACATCAGATACTGCTTCTCCAAAGCATAAAGCACGACTTGTTGCAGTGTTTTAAGCAACAACATGGTGTTGTTTTTGAGGAAATCTTCTCTCCAATGGTCAAGATGACTACCTTGTGAATGTTGCTTGGATTCGTTGCAATGGAGGACTTAGAGCTAATCCAAATGGATGTGAAGATTGCTTTCTTGCATGGAGATCTTACATATGAGATCTATATGGAACAACCAAAGGGTTATGTAGTTCCTGGCAAGGAAAGTCTAGTTTGTAAGTTGAAGAAGAGCTTATAAGGACATAAACATTCCCCTAGATAATGGTACTAAAAGTTTGATGCTTTTATGAAGTCTCAAGGCTATTGTCCAAGCAATGAGGATCATTTTCTCTACACAAAGAGATGCTCAGATGGAAGCTTAATATGCTTGATACTTTATCTCAATGATATGTTGATTGCTAAGAAGTCCTCTCAGGACTTGTCAATTCTCAAAAAGAAGTTGAGTGCGACATTCGATATGAAGGATTTGGGGGATGCCAAACATATTCTTGGCATGCGCATTACTCATGATAGGAGTAAAAGATGCATATACTTGTCTCAAAGTGAGTACATATCCAAAGTACTTCATAGGTTCCATATGGAGGGTGGAAAGGCATTGAGTACACCTTTACCCACATATGTGAAATTGAGCAAGGATGAATGCCCCTAATCAAATGAGGAAAAGGAATTCATGACCAAAATTCCTTATCAGAGTGTTGTTGGTAGTCTCATGTATGCTATGGTAACTACAAGACCAGACATTGCATTTGCAGTGGGAGTTGTGAGCAGCTATATGCAAAATCCTAGTAAGAAGCACTAGGAAGCGGTCAAGATGATTTTGAAATATCTGAGTGGCACTAAGGACAAGTGTCTATGCTTGGGTAGAGGGAAAGCATCCATTATTGGTTACACAGATTCTAATTATTCTAGTTGTGTAGACAATCTTAAGTCTACATTTTTCATTTTTCTAGAGGTGCTATCTCCTAGAGATCTCGTCTTCAAGAATGTCCAGTTGTTTCCACTATAGAAGCAGAGTATGTTGTAGCAAGTGAGGCATGTAAGGAAGCATTTGTGGCTTTCTCATCTTGCTTGTGATATGGATTTACCCCAGCATGCAGCTTGTTTGCTTAGTGATAGCCAGAGTGCAATTGCAATGGCTAAGAATCTGTTATATCATGCAAAGACCAAGCACATTGAGGTGCAGTATCACTTTGTTAGAGACTACTTAGCCACTAAGTGTATTTTTCTTTAGAAGGTTCATACTCAAGATAATGTTGCCTAAAGCTCTTCCACAAGATAGCTTTTGATAATGTCATCACTTGATGGGGGTTACTTGATTCATGACCTTACACAGTTACTTGTATACTGTGTCACGTGCCCATCAGGTGGGAGGTATAGTTTGTATTCTTTATCATTCTTTATTTTTCTCAAATAGTCACTTTGGCCATATTGGCCTTTAGTGGGAGATTGTTACTGCTAGTATCCATGTGAAAGGCCAAATGGCCATCGGACATGTATATGTTCTTTAATAAAACATATAGTGGCCTAGTCAGCCATAGACTGTAAGTTCAACCGCGTTTTGTAACACCTATGAAATATGTCTTTGTGCTCTCTGTGTACTGTGTTTTTTGCGTATTCTGTAGCCTTTGTGCGGAATATTGTGTGCGATGCCTAGAGCTCCGTTTCCTACCCTGAAGCTATCATCATGGAGCTCTCCAAAAGGAGAGTTTAGCATGGTGCATCTTCAACAAAATACTTTAAACTATACTAAACAATGTCAACAAGATGCCGATCAAATTAATTCCATATGTAAAAACGAAATCAAGGTGGAACACACTGATAAATGATACGACTTGGATCTATGTCGAACATTGAGACTTGAAAATGACGTCTGTGCTACTCTCCTCCCATCCTATTTATCCTCTTGCTCCAAGATTAGAAAGCTTCTAGAGTGCTCTAATGTGACATGTGGCCATCATGCACACTTTACTTTTTAAGATGGAAAGTTAGGATAACCCATGAGCTAGGAACCTTAGCAATACATGTTCTTGTTCCAACACACAATGATAAATAATCCGACTTGGATTTATGTCTAACAACAAAATAATGAAAGAACAAACTCGACGATATATCAAAAACATTAACCAGAAGGATCCATACAAAATATTTAAACTTCACTATAAATACTTTTAAATATACACAAGCAAAATTTGACACAGCTGATCCTATCTAGAGAAAATGATTTTTGGAAAAGAATCCGACATTGCAGGTGCTTTGGCAAAAAACACTATACTTATTGCAAGTAAATCCATCATTTTCTCCAGTGCTAAGTCATCGACCATAGCCCAAATTTCGGGAATAGAAAGGTACCATAAATAATCAGTGGCTCAATTTTCCATTATTAGTGAGCCCACCATATAACTACCTACCCATCGAAGATCACATGGTCAGAACGATAGAATTTTGGGTATCTAGACATGCTCGTGTATCGGATTTAATGATCAAGCTCACCAATACAATACTAAGCATGATACTTACAGTATTTAAAGTCTTCAAGCATGAGTACACATCAACATTAATGAGCGAGTGGACACACTCATTTTTTATTTTCCATTATATCGAGAAGATTAACTAAATGAGAGCACAAAGATTAAGTGACTTGCACTCACAATGCTCCTGCAGAAAAATAGGTTAATCCCCGAACTCTACCTCCTTCAAGACATCGACTCCTGATCCTCTTCGTCTTCACACAAAGGTAGTGTGGGGGAGCCTATTGATTGAGCAAAACTAACACTCTATAGTGAGCATTACTCCAGTCCAAAGATTATCATCTACTAAGCGGAGGATATCCAACAAACATGTCCTCTCTCTGCATTTCAGATGGTATTTTCTTGTTGTTTCTTTTGTCTCTATACATAGGTCTAGGAGGGCAATGAAAACAAAGTCTCCAAGCTAGACTGATCTGTGCGCACTTTTAGCTACTTTTCATGAGGATTATCGCCCCTCTATTGATCCCTCCAAGCTCGAGCTCGCCAAAATCAATTGTAGAATCGACCCAAAACTCAGATACACACGAGTATTAAACGGTCGAGCAAGAACTCTTAGGTGGTTATGTCCACAAGTCTATGAGAAAAAGCATGCCAACTATCGAGCTCCACAATCAGTAGCTCCTTTCTAAGGTAGTCTTGCTGTCATCAAGCTATCAACAACACCAACCTAAGGAGAGAGAGAGAGAGAGAGAGAGAGAGAGAGAGAGAGAGAGAGAGAGAATGAGTGAGACATGTGTCTTGCTTCATTTGCTATGAACACATCAGCGGCACGAATGCTCTCAGATTGAGAGAGAGGCTAAGAGACTCTATCGGTTCAGTGAATCACGCGGCTTTCTTCTCAGCAATCGACAAAAATTCTATGTTTGATCGCATGGAACAACACACAGCGTGAATCTCGTCAGGCCATCTATGGTACAGATTCATCGATCGCCACCGCATAGCACGTAAAGGCTTACCCAAGTGATTTTCACTTTTTTCTCTAACCCGTATACACAATGAACTCGGCGCATGTCGATCTTGCTACACTTGGGTTCAAATTGAGAGGGAGTGTGACTGCTTTATTCAAATGCAATGCTTACAAAGGTGTAAGGCATCATCACTGATGTCATCATGGTTGTTTTGTTAAATCGCACTCAAAATCAGCTACATTAGAGAGAAGGAAACAAGTAGTACATATTATTCTTCTACAATCAAAGGATTTTGTAGTGTAGGGATATTCCAAGGCGTCCCTACCCCATCCAATTGTTGTACAAATTTAAGCAAGTGTGGTAACTTCATTTTGTACGCAACCATGTCCATGATTTTGAAAGCAATGTCCTCAATTCAATTGTATTTACCCTCCTTTAAACCAATATTCATGCTAAAAGATGAAAGGCTAAAATGGCACAAATTATAACCTATGGAATTGTACTATTAGGGCCTACCTCTATACAAACCTTTTGTATGAGGTAGTTGAAAGAACAAAATGAGAGCCCAATAAGGAAAGCAATCTAGGAGCTTGGAATACATGGCACATCAAAGATAAAAGAGCATTAGGTCAACTTCTCCTCACATGTGATGAATTGACAAAGGGTCACATCACTACATGTAAGACTTCAAAAGAAGCTTGGGATACTTTAGCAAATCTATATGAAGATAAAACACCTTCCAAGATTTATGCCTTAGAGGCCGAATTTCACAATCTCACTATTCGACCTAAAGATACCATCATAAAGGTGATAGCCCAATTTGAAGATTATCAACGCAAGTTAGCACTCTGTGGACAAAAGATTTCAAGTGAAGACATGGCCATAAGATTTCTCAACAAGCTTCCTAAGTCTTATGACACCTTTGTGACCACTCTATGTAACAGAGGACAAGAACTCACTAGGAAGAAGCTAGAAGACTTTTGCTTCTTCATGACTCTAGACAAAAGATCCAAGCTACCCAAGAAACAACTATCAAGGCCAAAGCTACCTTCCACAAGACTAAAGGTCAAAAAGGCGATCGGGAATCTAAGGACAAGGGCAAGAACAAGTTCACTTGCAATTTTTGTGGCAAGCTTGGACACATAAAAAAGAATGTCTTCAAGAACAAGAACAAGGATAAGTCTAAGTCTACTCCAAATACCTAACATCACTCTCATTGCACAAGTGAAGATCTCTTTCTCACAACTGAACACAAGGCACTTGTCGCATCCACTCCTAGAAAAGAATGGAATTTTGATAGTGGGGCTTCATCACACATGTGCAATGAAAAAGATGACTTTCATGCGTTTGAAGAGCACAAAGGGCAAGTTTATCTTGGAGACAACAAGTGCATTGAGATCCAAGGAAGAGACAAAGTTCAAGTCACAAACTTTGAAGGTGAGATCAAGTGAGTCAAAGATGTTCTTTATGTACCAAGCATGTGATTCAGTAGTTGAGGCTCATGTGGATGCAAATAAAAAACATATATTGGGCACACATGGAAGATAATACATGACTATGTCCATGCTTGTTCCACTTGCCAAGTCATCCTCACCACACAACTTGTTACTTTGTACTATGTATCTGGGTGCCCATCTTGGAGCAATAACATAGTGGATTATTTATTCCTAGTATATGACAATGATGAAACAAAGACTTCTTCAAGAAGAGATTCAAGATTATGCTCTTATTGGCAATATGTTGTACAAGAGATGCAAGAATAATTTCCAATGTCTATATATGTTCACGAAGATGATTAATTGCAACCATTGGAAGCCACACACTCAAGTGTTGCAGATACACATTTCTCAGCATACTAGACTATACAAATGATCTTATTCTTGAGCCTGTGGTGTCCCACCCTATGAATGGATGTTGAGACATTGGTGCGCGGGTGTGATACTTGCCAAAGAGCTACGTATCCATTCAAATAAGATCATGTGCCTCTTAGGCCATTGATGGAAGGATGTGCATTTGCAAAATGGGGGATAGACTTCATAGGCCCTATTTGCCCACGTGCCAATGGATTTCACACAGACTACATCATATTAACAATAGTGTATCTCACTAAGTGGATTAAAAAATGCATTACCACTAAGGGTGACACTCTAACAACTACAAAGTTTTTATTTGAGTGAATATTCATAATATTTAGCCTCCCCATTGACATGATGAGTGATCAAGGTACTCATTACATCAACAAATCCATAGAGGCCTTACTAAGAGAGTTTTGGTTATCCATAAAGATTCAGCTATGTATCATCCATAGGCAAACGACCAAGCTAAGAGTTCCAAAAAAGTATTATGGACATTTATGATGACGTACTTAAATATCGTTAGTTATTTGTTAGCATGACCTATAAGTCATGGGGATTCATTTATGGTTGGCCATGGTGTCCTGTGTAAAAGGCCTAAATTTGAGGTTTGCATCCCTATTCAGCAAATTTGGTATCTTTAGCTGTCTTAGAAAGGGTACCTTGCCTCATTAGATAGCCACTCCTTGATGAATATCTTGATGGCAAGCTAGAAATATTAGTAGTATATTGAATACTTTTTTTTTACCACAAATTTTTGTAGATGAGGCCCTTCATGATCAAGATTTTTGTAGTAGCAATGTCTACTCTTGAATGACCAGGATCTGATTACATGAAAATAGATATTTATTGAAATAAAAGCTGTTGAACCAACTATTTTATGCTCCTAGATGTGTTTTGATGGATGTAGACTATATTATCAAGGTGACCTGTGTCATTGACTCGCCTCCACCTACAAAAACTATGGTAACCCTGTAGGATAAGGCATCAAACCTGGTCTAAGCAAGCTGCCTCAAGCAAAAGCTACACCATCTCTCCCTAAAATGGAAAACATCCTTGTGACATAGACTGACATTTTCTCTGCAAGTGCTGATGTGAGTACTAAAAGATCAGTCTAGTTTGCAAGCTGTGTAAATGAAGGAGCCCGATTGAGAAGGATCCCTTCATAAGAATGATACTAGAGCAACACATCCCTCCTTTTCAGCCCATTATCATTCTTCCCAACTAAAACAGCTAGTGTTATAGTCTGTGTGGTCATATCCTTTTAAAACAACCCAAGTTAGAAAAGATGAAGCTCAGATACTCTATATTAATTGGTATCCTCCCTATGCAAGTTGTCATTGTAATTCTCTTATCACTAGATCTAGACCTAAAGTTGTGTAAGCAAAAACCATTGATGTAGGAATGTGTGGTGATAAACCCATTGCTACTTCAGTTCTCTCAAAAGTCCTCGTCTAACCTATCATTATCCACCTGCAAAACAAAACCTAGCAGTTGGTTTAGTTGCTCCCTCTTCTCTTTGTTTCCCTCTGAGTTAACCTAAAATAAGGAGCTTTGGAGCTGCCTTGTTTAGGTCGATCATGCATCTTTCCAAGTGTATTTCCCCTATAGTTGCAATCACATGCTCACTTGTGACTGAAAAACTTACCTCAACAAAAGGGTTTACTCTAAGCACTCTTAGCTGAGGTCTCTATGTAGAAAGCCCAATCTCTTCAGCATATGATTGAGCTTCCTCTGATTCCACCTTCCTCTTTGAAGCCAAATCCAACTTGTTTCCAACAGGCTCTTATTGCCTTTTCGTTGAAGTTCTTGCATCCACTTCTTTGCACGCACAAAGGAGTCATTATTTGTTATGTCAAATACAATGATGACTGCCACAACTCCTCGATAATATATAGGAGTGTTGCATAGCAAAGAGGCACAAAAGAGGAGCCAAAAATTTTCAAATTAATGGGCATATTTTTCTTCTTCAAAATCCTAAAAAAATTCCCTCAAAGCTATGTAAATGCACTAGAGGAGTCCTCTAGGTGCATGATCCCAAATCATTGTAATATAATTCTTGTAAAATAGTAGGAAATTAGAGATTAGCCAATAAAGTGCCGGTCACTTGTGTGAAAGGACCATTTTTAGGGCACATGTATATAAGTCACTTTGTGACTCTTTGTAAAGACTTTTTGCCATTGTGAAGAAGGAGAGCTCCAAAATTTCGAATTTGCTTCTTTCCTATAGATTTTCATCTTCTCTATGATCTTTTGTGTGTGTGTGAAGCTTGGAATGTGTGTGTAGGAATGTTGTCTACCCCTCCCCATCGCTTTTGAGCTACTATAGTGTGTGTGTGAGTAAGTATGAGTTGAGGAGTGAGTGTGGGTGTTTCCTGCCATTCACTGTTTTAGCCATAACTTGAAGAGCCGTTGTCAGATTCGAGTGAAAATACACCAATAGATGCGCCTTATCGAGAGCTTTGAAAGGAACCTGCTATTGCCCATATTCAGAGTTCACAGCTGGGAGAAACATTCAGATTTGTGTTTATTGTTGTAAGTGGTATCACGGCAAACACTTTTAGAGATTAAGTGAATTGGAGAGGTAGTTTAGTCTTTTCTCTTGCATTCTAGCTAGACCACTTCATTTTCCATCACATGTGCACATGTCCTCATACACTTGGTTAGGTCAATTCCTCGGATTGATAATTAAGCGTGTGTCAATCCACCACTATACGTACTTGTGTGAAAAATGAGATTTAGTCTCCTTGACACAAGTCCCTAAGACCTCGTGACTTAGGTACACACGTTTTTTGGTGCCGTTGCCAAGGAACACACTCAACCAAGGTGCCTTCGTGATGGTTATAGCTCTAGAGTGAAGGATTTGTGTTTGTAGGAGTGAATTCGTTCAGTGGCAAGTAGTTAGACACTTCATCACTTGTTACTTCACATCTCGGAGGTTTGTGTAATGAGTTTTTAGGTTTAGGGTTAGGGGTGAAGGAGAGAAGAAGGAGTTAAGGTTAGCTCAAGGAGGGAAGTGGAATAGGAGTGAGTTAAAATCATCAAGAAAATTCCAAAAAAAAATTTCCAAATTAGTGTAGGGATAGGCTTCAGTCATCAGAAACTATAAAAACCAAAAAATCTAGTTCATTTGACACCTGCTCAGAAGTGGTATCGCCTGCAGACAGCGACCGGTATCGCCTGAGTGGTATCACGCAATACACGTCCTCAAAACTACCTAGTGAGCTCAAGACCTAAGCAAGATATCCCCAAGGTGAGCTACATCAAGACTTTAATATCAAAAACACTGTAAAATTGCATTTATACGTGATTAAAGATGCATTCTGTATCACGGGGTCGGACAGAGAGATTTAAGAGAATTTTTTGAGTGAAACAGAGGGTGAGGAGTGAGAGAGGAACTAGAGGGTGCAAAAATTTTTGTGTTTGAAACGCTTTTTGGCTGTAGTATTACGATCGGTTGAGTTTTGGTATCGCGATACCAAAATTCCCTAGTATCGCAATACTCGCCGAAGTATCATATCGTTTCATACCACTTGAGGTATCGCGATACCACTTGTGGTATCATATCGTCAAGTTGGTATCACGATCACGATCTGCCAGTGTATCGTATCGCGGTCCACTTGGTATCGTATCGCCCCAATCACAGTATCGTATCGTCCACCGAGCGGTATCATATCGCATGTAAATCCAGTATCGTATCATTGACTCTCTGGGTATCGTATCGTGACCAAACTTTAGTATCGTATCATGTGGAACGGGAGTATCCTATTGAGCAAATCTCAAGTATCGTATCGTGCATTGTTGCAGTATCATATCGCGATCATTCGCCGGTATCGTATCGTGAGGATACCTAGTATCGTATCGTGTCTAATCTCAGTATTGTATCGTTGAAATTCTAGTAGCGTATCGTGCACTGCAGCAGTATCGTATTGTGCATTCAGGTGGTATCGTATCGCCTGAGCACATAGTATCGTATCGTGTAGAGCAATGGCATAGTATCGTGTGAAAAGAAGTATCGTATTGCTCAGTTCTCTGGTATCATATCGTCGACTGCCCGAGTATCGTATCGTCAACTGTAGTGGTATCGTATCATCGACAAACTGGTATCACCTAGTGCAGTATTGCCAGAGTGGTATCGTCCAGAACACTCTGAGCATTTTTAAGGGCAAAATAGAGGTGTTTGAGGAGCCATATAGGGAGAGAAATTATAGCCCAAAATAGCCCCAAGAGGGTGGATGAACTTGAGGTCAGGAAGGGTGCTAAGTAGCCGGAGAAGTGTTGTATCATCGGTAGGAAGTACTGCTCAAGTCAGTCACCACTCTACCTATTCGGACACCTCTAGTGATTCAGAGGAGGAGATACCCATGGCTTCAGAAGACATGCAAGGTCCAGTTCCCGGGAGAAACTTCATGTCTAATGTAGAAGGGGAATACCGCACCTCTCTACAATATGTGTCTACTAATTCCCAGGAGATTCCCATCTACCTGGATGGTTTAAATAGATCAGTGGCCAGGATGGTAACCTCCACCAATTCCACAATTGTGCCCAGACCAGCTGTCAAGTATGAAGGAGGAGCATACATGGATAAATTGGGTCACATCTACGTAGTGACAGAACACCCAGATCTGATCAATGAAAGAGGAGGATTTGAAGGGCAAGAACATTCAGGAAGACCAGATCCTGGAGAGTTGGTAACCACTCCCAAGGGCAAATCACTAGTAACTCGAGTCTTGAGAGGGGATTTGATACCTCAGGATGATTACTTACTAGAGGTCTACTTGATCCATGGATCAAATTTATTACTCCAAACTGAATCCCCCACACAAGGACGGGAAGAAAGCCGGAAGACTTTCTACGAGTTAAAGGATCCTGAAGACGAGTCTAGAGTAACATACCTAGACAAGAACCAGAGAAGGTATTGGCTTGTTGATGCCATAGATAGGGCTCGACTAAAGTATATGGGGTTGCCTGTATTCCCTCAGCGAGAGTAGGAAACTACCTCTCAAAACCCCTTCGGGACACAACAGGAGTCAGATCATACAATATAAGGACAAACGAGCCATTGGAGTGTTCCAAACCGAACCCATGTGCAATTCACAATGCCAGGAATGCAAGCACATAATCAAACGCACCCAGGATTAGGCAACCAGTACCGTCCTCCAGTGAGACCAAGACCACCACTAGGAGTGCAACCTAGAATACCCCCAATTAGACCAGCAATCCGTGTAATGTCTAGATAGCCAGAGCCCATGAGAAGATTAAGACCGATTCAGTTGGCCAAGTGTATGAGAAACCATTATGACGGGATGGGAGAACCTTACGACCACATAGCGGAATTTAAACAAGTTTTAAGAGCCGAACAAGTGGATGATTTCTTTGTGCAGTATGAATCCTTTGGAATCACTCTCACAGGAACGGCCTTGATGTGGTTTCAGACGTTAGATCCCAATCAATTTGGAGATATTGAGCAATTCTTTCAGGAATTCATAGGGGAATTCACTAAGAGAGGGATTAAACACAACTCTTCATCTTTAATCCATAGCTTTAAACAGAACCCAAATGAAACTGTGAAAATAGAAGCCCGAAGATTCAACCAATATGTGGATAGATGTCCAGTAGCAGAAAGACCTATGCAACAAAAAATGATATCATTATTTTTGGAAGGACTAATGAACAGAACTTTAAGAACTTTAGTCTATGTAAAGAGGCTAAAGACGTTGAGTGGATGTCTTCAAAAGTGTATTGACCTAGAGGACAACCTAGCAGATGATCTCAAGAGCACAACCAATCCTACTAAAACAGAAGACACCAGAAGCACAATAACATCTAACTCAAGCAATGTAGAAGAGTTAGCAGAGCTTGTAGCCAAGAAGTTAGGAGTCCATGGACAGAGGAACTACTAGCATCCACCAATGAGAGTACCCATGTTACGTAGATGTAGTCTTTGTGGCAATGATCACCCCACTCACATGTGTGCACGAGGAGGAATAGGTGTGCCTCAAGCTTACCCTTATAATAGGCAGCCACATCAAGGAACTGCTTGGTATTGCCACATGGAACAGAAATACACCAACCACACCACGGAGAATCGCCCATTCAACAGGCAGACACGACCTTTAAACCCACCTCAGTATCGGCCATATGGATACCCACCTAGCGAGCCAGGCAGGGAGATTCCCAGGTATAATCCCTATCCAGGACCACTAGGAGCACCTAGGCCATACGAGCAAGGGCAATATACACAACCTCAGCCAATGTTAGGACCACAACCGTCACTTCCTCAGCACGTGGTGCCTATCAAATTTTCTCGACCAAAGGAAAACTTAGAAAGAGCCATAGTGCCAGCATCGCCAATAGCCAGTGCAGAATCCCCGAACCCGGGATACGAGCAAACCCAAAGAGATTACTATCCCTATGACACCAACTTGATGGAGTACGAGCAAGCTTATGACCCGCAATACTATGGATATGAAGGGTATGACAATGTCTATGGACCAGAGGTAGCAACACTAATGTACATCGCGCCTAAAGTACCAGCACCCGTAAGACCACCCATTAGACCACTCATGCCAAGAGGACCGTGTTATAGATGCGGAGGAGACCACTTTATCAGAGAATGTACGAGACCATACAACCCACCACCCCCTATGACATGGGAAGGATATTGCAGTGATTTTGGAAAGGAACATCTCTTTAGAGATTGCCTGAAAAACCCCAATAAGGCTCAAGACACTACACCAATCAACGTAATAGAAGTAATAGAAGCTTCAAGAAGTGACAAGGAATACACAGTGCCATTGAAGACCATTACATGAGCACAAGTGAATGGACAAGAGAGGAAACAAGTAGACCACGAGCAAGAAAAGAGTAAAATGGTAGAACCCAGAATACGAATAGTGGAAGATTCAGAGGACCCACGGGAGAGTACCCAAACAACAAAAAACCAAAAATGGAAGGATAGGAGAGAAAAACTCAAGGAAAAATGGATGAAAAATAAAAACAAGGAGGACAAGAAGCACATGTGCAGCAATAAGAAATCTAAAGAACCTGAAGTTCAGGAAGAAATTTCCATTACACCGTAATGGGTCATTATCCAATTTACACATGACCTAATTAAGGAAGCTTTTGGATGGGAGAAGGATGGAAACACGATATTGAAAGAAGAAAGTCGAGGAGCAAAGACCCAAACATTCAATGACATTAATCGCATTGATATTGAAGAGGAGGTGCGACTAATCCATCAGCACTTTTGTTTTCCAAATATGCACAGATACACTGCTCCACAAAAGATCATTGTGCAAATGATGTCGCATGCTATAAAACAAATTGGAAATCAAGTCAACATGACTCCCTATATTCAAGAACGACTATTCGAGGCAAAGAAGCAGTGGAATCACAAGAAATCCTTGAATGGCAGTGTTGCCTTGACCATATTGATATATCATGCCTTGGGCATTAGAGAACATTTGAAGGAGATGTCGTCATCTGAAGCCATGGCCAAATATGCAAAGATTGCGACAATCCCTAGGAAAAAGAAAGGAGTAAGAATCGTAGAGGAAGCACAAACAAGTTCCCAGCCTAGAATGAGAGGTACAAAGAGGCTAAAGGGAAATGACGCAAGCGGAAGCAGAAGTTCCAGCTACCAAAAGGGCACATGTACTCCCACAAACGAGACTTGAAGATATTCGACCAATCACAGAAGAAGAATTGACAAGAGCGATGGAAGCTACCCATCAGTATACCGAAGGATAGATCAATCTACGAGTGCAAGGGCACCACTACCAACAAGCACACCAAGACTTGGTACAAAGGAAGAGGTTGACCAAGGTCCACAGATACAGGGAATTGGGTTTAATAAACTCAAGCTCATCATCAGATGCACAAGAAGAACCAGACACCTCCATGTTGAATGTAGACATTCAAAGTGATTCCAAGGATGATGGACAATGGGAGGAGTTAAATGAAGTGAACGAGGATGTAGAAGTGGAAGGAATGAAGGCAGATCAAATGCCCATAAACTCTAGCCAAGACACGACGAGGATGGAAGCTTCTTAAGAACAGGTACATGTTATTAAATTGAATGAAGCTTCTAATATTCAAATCCAAGAGACCTTGCTTGCGGGAGAAGTCTTATTCAAGAATCCCAAGGAAGAACAAGTGGAAAATATAGTTGAAGGATCAGAACCGTTTACACCAATAAGGGTAGTGGTAGAACCATCTCCCTTGGATGTCACATTTCAAGGGAGTGCCACGAAGATCGTTAATAAGGAAGAAGAAAGCAAACAACTTGAAGTACAGCTACAGATACGACAACCTCATAATGAAACCCTCCACGTGGAGAAAGGAAAGGATGTACGAACAGGGGAAGCTCCAAGCATCCCAAAAACTTGGCTAAATGTGGATGTCGCTCAGCTCAAGCCAGTGGTGCAACACATGATACAAACTGCCATGGATACTCAATAGTTAATGCTTGAGGCTGATGCCGACTATGATAGGGCAATGCGGGAAAAATATCAATTCCAAGATATAGGTGAAAATCTCTCTGCCCAATTGATTCAAGCACAAAAGAGCATAGTAGAGAGAGACACAGCAGTCCAAGAGGCCAAGCAGCAATGCAACACACTAGAAACAGAAAATCAAAAACTTAAAGAACAATTAAAGGATTTACAAAGTAAATATGAGGCTAGCGAAGCCGACAAAACACAGATGAATGCTAGAAGCAAAATCCTTGAATCGCAAAATAAAAGTATACATGGAAGAAGCAGATAACTTACGAAACAGGAAGAAGGAGCTGATGACAGCACTTTTATGCAATCAACCAATAGAAGCTCTTGAAGTAACAGAAAAGGACACAACAACATTGGAAGAAAAGATAGCAGCATATGAAGATAAACTGAAGAAAGAGCAAGCGATCATTGCAGAATGGGAGAAAAGATACATGGACGACACTAATGCACTCAGGAAGAAGTGGAAATTGGCAGAAAATCAGTTTTTTGAACAATGCAAGGAAGATGCAAACCAGCTCGCGGCAATAGGAGAAGATCTCCTCAAGAATAAAGAAGAAGTTACAAGAGAAATCGGAGCAATGAAAGAAAAGGATGAGTTAATAAAGCAATTGCAGAATCAGTTAGCACAAGGTAACAGAGGGGACACCAGTAGTTCCACACTCCACATCGGCTACTGAGGAGATTGAGGTACGTCCTCTTTCTCCCCCCTTACATCATTCACCGATAAGG
Source organism: Ceratopteris richardii (assembly GCA_020310875.1). Classification (NCBI taxonomy): domain Eukaryota; kingdom Viridiplantae; phylum Streptophyta; class Polypodiopsida; order Polypodiales; family Pteridaceae; genus Ceratopteris; species Ceratopteris richardii. The sequence continues at coordinate 123,277,627 of CM035419.1, forward strand.
GAGGAAATGGAGAACCACATTGAACGTCATACTCGGGATATTGCAGAACTAAGCCGGCATGAGCGGGCACTACTAGTGTCCTAGCTTACTGAAGATTTTGAAGATCAAGTAGTCTAGGTCATGCAGGAAGCGAAGGTTGCAAGCAAAAATCTGGAATAGGTAATGAGACCATTCAATGTACCGTATGGATTACTTAAGGAGCAAACACGGCAATATATAAAGAACACAAAAAATAAAGAGCCAGATAGCATCCTCCAGTTTAGCATGCAAACATCCACCTACACACAAGAGGAATTTGACAAAGCTGATCCTATATGGAGGAGGAAATTTTTGGAGAAGAACCCTACGCTATGGGTACAATGGGAAGCAGCTCCATACACAGTCCAAGTAAATCCATCTTTTTGCCCAGTGCCCAAAAGATGCTCCTGGATGCAATTTTGGGAAGGATAGCGCCAGGGAAGCATCAATACTCAGTGGCTCAACTATCCACTACTACCAAGTCCACATCATGATTATCTACCGACCAAAGAATACATGATCAAAACCATCAAATTTTGGATCGCTCGATTTGCAACTATACCTGATTTAGCTATCAAGATGACTAATAAGATTTTGAGCATGTTACTGACAGTCATCAAAGTGTTCTAGCACACTCAATATACTTTTTTGAACTTCATCGACATTAATCAGGGAACAGACACACTGATTTTTTATCTATCCACTATACCTAGCAGATTAATGCTCATGGCCATATACTCATGGCTAATGTTTGTGCCAAGTACTTACATGCAGACATTCAAAGAAGCGTTTTTCATAGGATTTTTCGAAATGGACTTAGAAATTTTTGTTAAAATATCTTCAAATCTTAATGCAAGACTGGTGGCCTATGAATTAAGTTTCTTTGTGGATCATCGACAGGTGCTAGATGACGGGGTTAAGTCCAATCACTAGAAAGAGTTCATGTTATGTCATGCCAATCTGCTTAATTAATGAGAGAAGCAAGTCATCCAGACATACTCACGTCGCCACAAAAAGCCTGTCGGGGACGATAGAGTTCAGGAGGAGGGATGTGTGGAAGGGGAATCGAGCAAGAAGAGAAGAAGAAGAAAATCAAAGAATAAAACTGCTCAGTAAGGAATGAAGATTGTAAAGGAAAAGAACAACTCTCTGCCCAAAGCCCCGTAGGGGCACGCATCAGGCGACTACACCAAAGAACTAGGTCCTGAGGAGTGGAATTAAAGAAAGATAACAACCAGGACATTTCATGGGAGGTTGCACACATGTTCCTCATCCACCAGGAGCAGGCGGTGAAGCAAAACAAGTGGAGAAGAGACACGAAGGAATCTTCATCGGATAAGATAACCAATTATCTGAAGGTCCTAGCTGCCTCCTCGTCCACTGGATGCGTGCGGTGGAAAGAAATGGAACAGGTCCTAAAGGATGACAAAGAAAATTCAGAGATAGGACCTTTAAAATGTAATGCTTACTTAAAAGAGAGTAGAGGTCAGCAAATTAAGGTGTGCGGTGGAAGAAAGTAAACAGGCTCCAAGCAATACAACAGGTCAGATGTGTGAAGACAAAGACATATCAGAAGACCAAAAGCCAGAAAGAGGCAGAGGCTGAAAAGTTGAAGAGAGTGACTAAGAAAATCACATTCTTAGCCACTGATGGCGTGCATGATAGCCCGACTCATTATAGTAATCCAGATTTGTGATATAAGGAATACCAAGGGGCAAACAGAAGCAAAGGACACACCTCAGATAAAGTAAAAAATTCTCTGACAGTCCTTATCGCTTCTTCGACCACTGGGTGCGTGTATTCAGGAGCCATAGAAAAGCTGCAAATGAAAAGCAAAGCCTGTCAAGGAACAATAGAGACAAAGAGGGGGAGAATGTTGCAGAGCAAAGAGGCACAAAAGAGGAGCCCAAAATTTTCAAATTAATGGGCATATTTTTCTTCTTCAAAATCCTAAAAAAATTCCCTCAAAGCTATGTAAATGCACTAGAGGAGTCCTCTAGGTGCATAATCCCAAATCATTGTAATATAATTCTTGTAAAATAATAGGAAATTAGAGATTAGCCAATAAAGTGCCGGTAACTTGTGTGAAAGGACCATTTTTAGGGCACATGTATATAAGTCACTTTGTGACTCTTTGTAAAGACTTTTTGCCATTGTGAAGAAGGAGAGCTCCAAATTGTCGAATTTGCTTCTTTCCTGTAGATTTTCATCTTCTCTATGATCTTTTTTGTGTGTGTGAAGCTTGCAATGTGTGTGTAGGACTGTTGTCTACCGCTCCCCAACACTTTTGAGTTACTGTAGTGTGTGTGTGAGCAAGTACGAGTTGAGGAGTGAGTGTGGGTGAGTGAGTGTGGGTGTTTCCCTCCATTCACTGTTTTGGCCAAAACTTGAAGAGCGGTTGTCAAATTTGAGTGAAAATACCACCAATAGATGTGTCTCATCGAGAGCTTGGAAATGAATCCACTATTTGCCATATTCGGAGTTCGGAGCTGGGAGAAACATTTGAATTTGTGTTTACTATTGTAAGTGATATCGTGGCAAACACTTTCAGAGATTAAGTGAATTGGAGAGGTAGTTTAGTCTTTTCTCTTGCATTCTAGCTGAACCACTTCATTTTCCATCACGTGTGCACATGTCCTCATACACTTGGTTAGGTCAATTCCTCGGATTGATAATTAAGCATGTGTCAATCCACCACTATACGTACTTGTGTGGCAAATGAGATTTAGTCTCTTTGACACAAGTCCCTAAGACCTCGTGACTTAGGTACACAGGGAGCCAAACAGAGATATCGCTCTTGTACAGTGGTATCCTAAATCTCAAATTTTACAGTTACATTATTGATAGCAATAGTTTGTGAAAGGAAAGCTGCTCCAATAGTTGACTCCTGAAACTCTTGAAACTGTCCCTGGACATATGGAATTAAGCTCAAAACGAACATTCAAAGATTCAGCTAGTTTATATAGTCACTGTCAAACCAACTGCATACCACCAATTGGATAATCTTGGGTAGTTGGATTCTCCACAGTAGAGATTCTTACGCGAGGAGATCCATCGGGATGTTTTCCCAAACTTAGTATGAGGAGAACCCACTGTGTATCGTGAAAGATTTGGAAGTAAAAAATGTGTACCTTTTGCTCATTTCTGCACCATTAGCTGTCATATATGAAAATTTGAAATAGGGGGAGATCTCATTGAGTTTCCACATTGTAGACAAAACATTTGTTGCTAATGCATTGATGACTTGAGCGTCCGATAAAGGGCAAAACTTATAGCCAACATTTTTGACACAAATCCTTCACACATGTATGCTGCATGCCTCTTCACAATAACACCAAAAATAGAGACATCTTTCCTCAGCTCCTCTATTCAAACATCTACTATCTCCATTGCATTCTCATCAATTGCATGAGTGCATTGCAAAAGAAAAGTCCTCACTCCGAATGCTAGACCCATATTAATTGCATCTGACATATGCCTAAAGGTGTCTGAATTTGAAGGCATGTAAATGCCGTTTAAAATTTCATTAGAAGGAGCAAGTGCCCTCATGTTTGCACTACTCATAACCTATTTTTGAGGTCTGACTTTGTCTGGTGGACATCTCTAGAAGGACCTATTACTATCATCCATTAACTCTATCGATTCTAATCCATCCTCATTAGGGCCCAACAAGCCGCTTTTAAGCTCTTCCAGCACACCTCTCATGCTTTGATTGTTGGAAGAAAGGTTCAGATTTGAATTGGAAGGAGCTTGGTCATGCTGACGTGTGGTGCAATGGTGAAGATGATAAGTTTTAGGAGCATGTGAAGAGCAAAAATTATTCATGAAATGGATGCAAGAGTAAACCTTTCTCACTTTGTTGTTCTTGTACAAAGCTGTTACATCTATTGAATTCACCCGCTCCACATCAGCATTTGTTGTTGGTTGAGCAGAGGAAGCTAGAGAGTCATACCCACTAATTCAAAGAATTCTTCTGGCCTATCACATTTCCATCACAAATTGAAATGGATGATGTCTCCATGCTTCAAGATTTGCCGAGTAAGGTGATGTCAAATCTGATAATCCCTTAAAGACCAAATCATTTATGTGTGCCATTGAGTGAGCTACACCTTGGAAAAGAGCAGGGTCTCAACATTTTCTTCACCCATAATTGCATTTTGTGCCACAAAATTATCTGTAGCAATCAAAGAATGCTTTGTGTCAGTTATGTTCATTTGTAATAGACGCAATGTTTTAGACATCCCCATATCAGCTGTTAGGATCAGCTCATCAAACGAAAGATACATAGGGCAGTACACACATGGAGAAATAGCCATATAGAATCTTGCATTCAATAATAGATAAGAAAATGGATCATTTTGCACATGCATGTTCAGATCAAGCAAACTCTTCCTTCAATGACCAAATGTCCCAAATAATCTTTCAATCCATTCAAGTATTCCCCAATGAAGCATTTGGAATACTAGACTCCAATTTGTCTCGCTCTGTAGAGAAGAAATATGTTCCTATCACAATGATAAGCAAAAGTGCTCTAACTATGCAAATACTCACTATCAAAGGTACGCCTAGATTGCTACTATTCTACTTCAACCTTTGCATCTTTATTGCACCCATATATCCACCATCATTCATCTAAATTATTGAGAGAAAGCTTTCGTGAAGGAAATAATGCTTAGACTTCATCTTGTAGAAGGATGCCTAGCATGTACCATTGCACTGGAAAGCTTGCTTACATTCATCAAGTGAACCTTCCAGCATGGTTGGCTCAATGAGATCTGAATTGAGCAGATACTCCTTGGTCGACTAAAAAGCATGCTAAGTGAGGAGTTGTTGTTTCCAAGACATCTGCATTGCGAATTTCCATAGATACCATAAGGACCATATGCACTAGGTATTCTACAAGCTTTTCCCGAGATTATGAAATTGCATAGGGACGAGCGGATCTACGGGTTTAGAGAAGCACTAGTAGAGTGTTTTGTTTCGCTCATCAAAGAGGATAAGCTTACCTTCTAGAGTGAGATGAAGCCCCATAGGGTTGAGATGATCCGTCCCACATTGCTCATAGCATTGCCTATCATGTTGCCAATTTCATAACTGTTGCTAGCACTCACAACAACCACATCAACAAGCTCACTATCCTCCACCTCGTTAGACATCTTCTTCACCTTTGCAACTAGCTGCTTGATAGTCTTTTTAATGCCTTTGCTAATTTGAATAGGATTTCCATTGGTAGCAACCACCTTGATGCCCTCAACAATCAATCCTTATGCAAGAATGACTGAGGTCGTCATTCCATCTCCAACAAGGTCATTTGATTTGGAAGTAGCTTGTCTAATGAGCCTTGCTCCTATATTCTCCATAGGATCTTTTAGCTCAACCTCCTCAACTACAGTAACTCCATCATTCACTATCCTTGGTGGACCATATTTACTTTCAAGGACAAGGTTCCTGCCCTTGGGGCCGAGCATAACATCAACCAAGTTTACAAGTCCTCTAGCCTATAATTTTATCATGCTCGAGCCATCCTTGTTGAAGTAAAACTCCTTCACCATAGAACAAGCCTATATAGGTCAATGTTTCCATAATCCACCCCTTCACGGGCATCTAATTTTATCCTTGACACAGAAAGAAGAGAAAGAACCGGGAAAAGAAATATTGTAGGGGACATGCTCGCAATATGGAGGACGAGATTTGAAGCCTTCAATGGGGCTCGTTGCAACAATAGCACCAACAATAGCCATTGTAGCCATCTCTTTGCACTTCACCATTCATGCTATCAGTGCAAGCACATGCAAGACTAGAACACTACTCTTTCCTCTTACTAAGTCGAACTTGTTGGTTTATGATGATGATTCCCCCAGCACCTGATCATGCAAAGTTGAAGTGGCTCTCTACTTCAGAATGGGAAGGGATGCAAAAGGAGTACCCGAAGGGATGGATTGGGAAATGCGAGCAGAAAAGCTTCCTGGCTTGTGGGCAAGAACCATGTTCGGTGGAGATCACGATAGAAGCATCTGATAGTGGTAGAATCATCCACACCAATCCCAACCTCCCATGAGAGTTTTAGGGTTTTGTATGAATGTGACCATGTAATCCTTCTTTCTCATTTCTACATAAGCATTCAAAAGATGAAATATGGCTTTAGGGTTTTGTATGAATGTGACCATGTAATCCTTCTTTCTCATTTCCCCAACAACAACACCAAAATTTCTTGATGTTGTAGCATCACAATTCATATTTGTCAAACTAAGGAGCATCTCATGAGACCCAAATGTCGCATAGAAACATTCAACAGACGTAATGGTGCTTCATTAGCACAAGATTAATGACTAAACTATGCGTGAAATAAGAAGAATGCATTGTTAATGATAGACTGACTTAATCACATGCATAATCATGTCGTTAATCAATAACTAACACATCACAAGCATGAGGCAAGAAAGGAACAAGCACGCAAGCACATCATAATGATAACAAGATCTCTCGAAGCATTCTACAAACTAGCATGATCTCCTTATCTCCAAGAATGCTCCCCCAAAATGAGAGATAGTGACCTCTTTATATACAAAATGGGCAAAATCCATGCTATGTGGGATTTCTCAACTAAAAGGAGAATGAATCTCACTTATTCTTTAGTGTGGCACTCACACACACCTATACAAGAGTGCTTATTAAACTAAATGAAAGGTAGAAAAAGGTACAAATGATGATGAATAAGAGTGGATCCAAGAAATATATGTTGTGTCATCAACACACCACCTTGTAATTGCTCTTTAAGTTCTGCTATATATTCTTCTTCTTCATTAGAATTGTCCAAAGCTAAAATCTGGATGCATGTTTTTGCTCATTCCATAGTTGTCTTGCAACCTACTCTTCTCATGCCACTTTTATAATTGCTAAGAAAGGTATGTGGGCATGAATCATCATCTGATGATAACAATATCTGACAAGGTAGAAGCTTCTTTTCCATAGCTATTCTAACACACTAGAGCACCCTTGAATTTGCATTAAATTGCATGAAAGATAGCAAGAATGCAATGTCTTTGCATGTAACTCAAAAAGGATCGCATGAAAAAAGGTGACCGATGCATTCAAAAAACTATTTAAATGCTTCAAATTTCAAATCAAAATTCCACACAAAGTCTCCACATTTATTTTAGAAGCATGTTGGTGATCCTTGTCCTATGATGAATAACATTATAGAGAGATGTTCATCACTTAATCTGAAAGTGTGATCCTTGTCAATGCATAGGTAAACCTCATGACATCCATAGGTTTCCTATGCAACCAATCTTGTATATACAACTCAAGGGATAAAAAACTCCTAAAGAGGGAAAAAAGTGCCCCTATGGTCCTAAGTGTGTTCACACACAACACTACCAAAATATATCATCGAGTCCCCCCAAGAATGATGGAGTGAACAAGGAGCTGGCACTTATGTATAAGAAAGTGTCAAACTATGTGGAAAGAGTTCAATCCACAAAAGGAAGTAATCCTAAAGCTTTACAGAGAGCATCAAAATTCTCCCAAGACAAGAGCCTTTGTGAAAAAATCTGCAATGTTATTCTGTGTGAACACATATGCCATGTTGGAAATTAGGTAGGCCCATAACTAATACCACAGGTCCATAGTTCCATAGGTTTCAGGATCTACAACACAGATTCCAGCAATCTTCCAAAATTGACAAAACATGAACATACCACACTTAATCATACAAATGATAAGACAAAGATAGAGAAAGATTAGACAACATGTGTAAAGTGTTACATAAGCCATTGCTTAATCACACTATCATATATACAAATGTTCGAATTACAATGTGGGAGAAAAACTCTCAACCACTCTATGTGAATAGAAATAGATGGATGAGTGAATGTACAGAATTTACAAGAATATTCAGATGTAGGAACAGAAATCTAAATATGTATGAGATGTGTGACCTGATAGGTTGTAGAAGAGTGTATATGAGTGACGGAAAGAGGAAAGATTAGTTGGAAATTGATATTCAACAAACCCTAATCTGATTTTAGGCTATGGAAGACCCTAAATCAGATGTTTGTGTGAAAGATCACATACTTACAGAATAAGCATAGAATGCTAACATATTGCTGCCAGAAATCCTCATACTCATGTGAAACACCTTCTCTAACATCTCATCTCAATGTGCATGTAGCATGCATGTACTGATTCTCCTTTAGATATGCCAAATAGGACTCCTCCTGATATGGATGACACTGCCTCCATAAACTCCAAGTAGTACCTATGTGCATAAAGAGAATATGTACCTGAATTCTTAACATAAGATGCAAATCTTATGTTAACCTCCATCCAATGTCTTTGAAGTACACCAAAATCTTCATGTAGAAGACAATCTTCAAATACATTATGTAGATGGCTGATCCACACCACCAAGCTGCTGATGGGCAAGTCCTCTCCATAAGCAAGAGTGTGAGCACACTCTTCTCCAAGAAGAACTCCATAGTTGCTCCTCAACATGCTCCTAGAATGCACCATGGCTGCCCCATGTGTGATAGAGCACCACCTCTACTGAGGGACCAAAAATTGGCATTGCCAATTGGTGTAGGATGTCTAACAAAGTGAGCTAAGACACTCTTATATAGGTTTTAAAGCTCCATGCGAAAAACTCACTAAAAAGCACTTTATTTTAATCTCATCGCTTTTTAAATTGCTTTTGCTTTATTTTAAGTGAGTTTGCTTTATTTTTAAAGTTGCTTTTAGCTAACTTTAAAAATAACTTCTTGACCTACTTTTTCACACTTCTGACTACCTGATGAATGATCTGACAACATTTTTATGATCCTCATGCCGAGAGCATTTACCTTACGAAAGGTTTCTCAACGTACTTCTGTTGTGTCATGTAAATACACTCAACAAAATCAGAAACTAAATCGTGGGACTTGTGATTGACAACTCACAACTTAGTGTATTATGAACACTAGCTGGTTCATCTCTGACTGTACTCAACTCAACTCATGAGTCTCAAAATTTCATATCTATGATGTCATCTTGTCTTCATCCTTGTTCTATATGTAAGTCTTTCATACCTCTTACCTTCAAAGTCTGGTATAAACATAAATGTGTGCACCTCATAAGTAACATACCTCTCTGAAATATCAAGCTTCTCTGTAATAGAACTCTAGAACTTTCTCCTAAACAGGAACATCTAACAGGAACTTTCTCCATTCTCCTTCTTCCTTCTTCTTTCAAAGCTGGAACATAAAGAGAAACTAACAAAGGAAATATAGGAATACCTGAAATAGGAATACCTGTAGGTATAACTCTACATTCTTTCATATATGGCTGAAAATAAGTCTTCATGTTTCATCAACCCTTGGATGATTTAACACTAGTGTAGCTCAGTGATGAGTAGCACCTCCTTTAATGTCAATCCGGGAAGTCGTGAGGATGGTATGAAGACCTCGAGCAAGTGGAGGCACAAGTGCGTGAGTGAGAAGCACACAAACATGGACACACATACACACACACGCGCACAAACGGCAAGACAAAGAGTGAGAAGCAATGGAGTTCTTAGATTACTTTCAAAAAGCTCTTACAAGTTCATTTCAATTACAAGCCAACCCCAAAAATGAGCTCTCTAGCTCTATTTATAGTTTTTGACTAGGTTTTGGCCCTGTCCAAACCTAGTGTCCAGCCTAGTTAAAAATTAGGTTCCAGGGCCAATTTGAGGGCTTAAACGGAGTAAAAAATACAAAAATTGATATGTAGGCACTTCTAAGGCTCCTCAAGCTCAAGGACTCCTTGGCTTGCACAAAATGGAGCTACAAAAATACGAAATGGTATTTACAATGGTTTTTAGTGATTAAAATCACTATTTGTGTAGGGATTTTCTCTGTTGGTTTGTCGTACACATCTTTGAGCTCCCTACTTGCTCTTTCTTCTTGTGTGCTCCACTCCTTGATGTCTGAAAAATTTAGATGGCCTACTTGCCAGATCTTCTTTGGCTACTGTGGCTGCTTGTGCTATCTCTTCGTTCCGACCCTCTTTGTCTTGTGGCTCCTTCGGTTCCCTGACTGCTGCCAACACCCCCCCCACTCTCGCGTCTGTCGCCCCTGACAAACCCTTGTCTAGATGCTCGTTGAACGTAATATTGGACAACGTCGGAAGCGAGGTGATGTTCTTCTAATCTGAGCCCCCGTGCTAGATATGTTAATAATGCATCCCAATTCACTGGTCCTGGTACGTCCGGATGTGGCACCCGCAGTTGTTCTGAATAGATGGTTCTCTCCACAGCGAATAAGTGGAGGAGATGTGAGGGCCTGGGTACAAATATTTCTGAGTGATATTCCCAAAATCCCGTTATGAACATCTCCTCGAATGTCTGTTTAAAACAAGTTGGGAGGTACTTTATTCTGGCGTGCCAAGCATATATTACCTCTATGGATGGGGTTGTGCTCATGTCGTATACCAGATCTTGATTTCCTGTAAGAAATCCGACACCTGAGAAGTGGGGGTCTTTAATATTCTTGAACGTCCTGAAGGTGATTAGCATTAGTTCAAAGATTTTCATACACATTTGTGCCATCACATCGGGGGTATTCCGTAGTCGAGTGCTCCAATGTCTGATGGTAGAAATCATGTAATTTACAGTGGGAGGGCCTTGTGGCGGTGCTAGATAAACATAATTTAACCACTTCGCGCAACCCTTGACATTCTTGACAGCAATGGTAAACTCTGGCCAAGTGCGCCGGCGGAATACTGGAACATAACAAGGATTGTATTTAATAAAAAGGGGCATGTTAGTCCAGGTACGAACCATTTCCGGTTTCAAGAAGACGGATTCTCCAGGTTGGTTGATAAATGGAGCCTTTCTTTGCACTTTCTGGGATATCCTCTGGCCCAAATTGTGTGGCAAAAGTTGGAGGTTTGCCACAACTGCGTTGAATCTCTGCATTGTAATCCGCCAGGAGCACACAATATGGCACATATTGATCATCGTTGGTGCCGATCCATCTATGATGAGACATGCTTCGAAAGTATTCAGACTTAATGATGATGTCTTCTAACTTTTCCATAGATTTGATTTGAATGGCCACTGTATCTTCATGGGTTGTTGCTGTCTTCTCGAGTGTTTGGAGCCATTCAGGTACTTCAACTTCTAATGTGTCCAGTCCTTCTGAGGTCTGTGCACCACCTGTCATTGGCATAGGAACGTATGGTTCCTCATATGTTTCATCCACCTCAATGGGTACTAAATCCTCCGGTTCGGGTTCTACAGCTGGGGAGGGCTGCCTTTCATATTCTAGTAACTTTTTCTGGAGTTCAGCCACCTGCTCTGTCAATGCCTTTACTTCCTCTGAAGTCGAGGCCGTTTCTATTACCTTGGTTGGAGCCTCCTTTTCCCTGAGCTGGCTACGTAGCTCATCTCGTTCCCTTTCCAAATCATCATGTGCGTCTAATAAATCCGCATAACTTTCCAAGATGGTTTTCATTGTTTCTGTGGGAACCGCTTTGAACTGTTTTGGATCGATCTCATGGAGGGACCCTTCCATGGCTGCTTCCAGGTTTTCTTCATTTTGTTTCTGCAGCCGTTTATTTTCTTCAAGTGCTGTAGCCATATGCTTCCGAAGTAGAGTTAAATTACGCCGGACTCTCAGGTTATCTGATTGGTACACCTCCAGCAAGGCTTCGAGTTTTTTGACATCGGGTTCTGCTGATGGTTGGGGTGTCTCCAGGAGTGTTTGATGGGCTTGCTCGAGAGTTGTATAGCGCTGGTTGAGTTCCGCATTTTCTTCTGCTAGCGTTGTAAGTTGCCTCTGTAGGTTCTGATGATTCGTTGTCAACTGTTGATGGCGGCCTTCGAGATCCCTGTACTCACGCTGAAGTTGATATACACACTGATGTAATGATAGGAATAGACTATTTACATTAAAGGATGCAGGTAAAGATGAAGATGCAGGGGGAATGGGGATGGGGAAGGGAATTGTGAATGCTGTGGAATCAAGTGGTGAAGTTGGTGGAGGGGGTATGGGAGATTGAGGTTGTGTGGGGGGTGGGGATGGTACTGTGGCGGGTGATGTTTCCATTGTGTCAAATGTGTGTGTGATTGTAAAGATGGGGACAGTGGGTGGGGTGGAAGTGATATTTGTGAAGAGTGTCGTGAAGGTGGGCATGGAAACTCCTCCAAATTGGATACCGGGAGAGAGGGGAATTCCCATGACAACTGTGGTAGTGGTAGAAAAGGGCGTGGTCGTGCTGGTTGGTGAGGTGAATTGTGTAGCGAGAGGTGAGGTGGGTGGGGAGAGTGGTTCCTCCTGATGTTCTTCTGTTTGCGTGTTGCCTTCCGGTTCTGATACATTGATGTGTATTTGTTTTCCAGATCGCCTAGGGCGGGCAGGCACACGTTTCTCAAATCGATTAATATATGTCATGGCCTCATGTATGGCCTCATCCAAGCCGATTGCCTCTGCGTGTAGGTTCATGGATTCAATAAACATATCGTCCACACCTTCCTCAGCCAACAGTTGGCTCATGAGCACCTTGCCTGATTCAAGTGACATTTTGTGTTGTTCCTGAACTCGCTTCATGGTTTGGTACAATCTTTTTATTCGTGCCAAATATGCTGGGGCACTTGCTAGCTTTGAGAGTTCATCATATTCTTGATATTGTTCTTCGTCGGCTTCTTCTTCTTCCCCTCCTGCCTCTTGTTCATCTCCTTCGACTTCTACGACGACTGGTTGTGTCGGGGCTTGTGTTGTTGTGGTGGGGTGTGGTTCCTGGGTCTGGTTTGCTTCTGTTTCAAGATTAGATTCGTAGATCAGTCTAGCAACTTCTTCATCCGTGAGGTCATTGAGAGTAAATCCCTGTGGAAATTCCAAGTCTGATGGAATGGGGGGAAACACCAAGTTGGGTCCTTCTGTACTTGGTCTGGGAAGACGAATGGTGAATGGCCGAACACGCCTAGTTTGAGGGGGAGTCACCTCAGGTGTGGTAGTGGCTCCCCTTGGTTGAGCACATGGTAATTCGATGGAGGACCCGCTGTTGATAGTCGCCTTTGGAATTCTTGGGCCCTGGACCACACTAGTGCTCTTTGAATGGGCACGTCATATGCTAGGCACTTGTAAATTATTCTTGTTAGGGCACAACAGCCATGAAGTACATTTTTCTGCTTCTTATTCCAGCGCTGATGGGCTAGGTGTATCTGATCGATGACCCAGTGCAGTATGTTGAGGGTGAGGTTCTCTGTTTCTGCCAAGTATAAGCTGAACCATATTTTCTTAGGGGGCATAGTGAATCATTCTTGTGCAGGAAAAGCAAAATGTTGCATAACAGTTCGTAAGTGGAGAGCAATGGTAGGCGTCATTGCCACCATGTCTTTCAATTTATTGAGATCCTTATGCTTCATCCTTCCCGGGACCATTGTTTCTTTCTCGGTGGGAATGTGCATACCTTGCATGTTCAATGCCTCCCGTACCAGATTGAGGGTCAGTTTGAATCTCTTGAGTTCGTGTCCTGGCAACAATGATGGTAGCACAAAAGTACTATCGCCTCCCTTGACCCTGCTAGGAGTTATGGTGCTTATGAAATATGAGCAGCGTAGAAAATCAGGTTTAGGCAAGTGTGCCCTGAAATATCTATCCAGGCCTGCCTTGGTCCAAACTGATCGCATTACCTCTGCATTCTGATAGTTCTCGAATTCCCAAGTGAAAAAGTGGTAGCGTCCCCATTTGCCATTAAATTCAATTTCTGCTTCCCAGAAGTAGGTGCCGTCACCCAATGGCCCTGCTACATCACTGAACCAATGAGCATGTTTCCCCGCTTGAGAAGTGTGCCCCTGAGGAGGGTCTTGGATAGGAAGGACATGCACTGCTTGAAGTTCTTGAGGCCTTTCGGTGAGTGGCGGTTCCAGAAGAATAGTTTCAATGTCCACAATCTGTGCGCTGGACCCTGCCTGGGAACTGGTGCCTCCAGCTTCTGCCATCGTTATTGCTTGCTAGCTGGTTCTGTCGAGAATATACAAAAATGTGTTAACATTGTAAGGGCCATGATAGAACGCGTGTTGCCCCCGTTACAGTATTATTGTGATGTGAGTAATGGGTTAGTGGGTTAGTAAGTGCATGATGACCGTGTGTGTAGTTAGGAATTAGGTAGACCTAAGAGCTAAGCGGAATGAGGTGGTGTGAAAGTGAAGTAGTTAGTAGGTGGACATGGATTTACAATTGGGGTCCGGGGGTTTATTACAAGTTTTAGGTTGCCAAATGCAATGGATAGGTTTTGATTTTGACTTTTTGGAGGCTCTGGAGAGTGTGATAGGGTATGTACTTGAAAAATGGGGCTTTTTAGGGACCCATTTACCAGTGATTCTACTTGTGCTCATGGAAGAATACGTGTTAGTGCGTGATGTGTGAGACTGGGCCTCCGATGTTCGCGTGAGTGAAACATGTTGTACAGGGTTTGGCCTTGGTGTAGCTATTTGAGCCCGCAAGCAAGCCTTAGGCACCCAGATTTGTCGTGATTGTGGGCTGGCCTTCATTGACTTCTTGGGTACCCAAATAGACTTCACTTTCGTAGAAGAATTTATGAAGGACTTCTTATTAGTGTTGTGTGGTTGATTACTAATAAGAGGTTTTGGTCGTGGTGTTGGCCTGGTCGGAACAGGGTGTTCGCCTTTTCGCCTCCATACTTGTTTCATCGGCTGAAACAATCTGCTTTGCTCCTTTTTTTGGCCTCTAGTATAGGTAGTGTTCTGCTTCTTCTGTATTCGATCTGCCTTTGGTTGCTGCATCCCTCTGGCCTTTGGAACAGAAGGGAGTGCCTTCTTATCCTTGACTCCGTTGTTGAGACAATCCTCTTTCTGCATCATACATTTTTGGACAAGAATAGCATTGTCAACTTCATGTGCACCCCTGGAAGGACCAGGAGTTTGTGCTTTACCTAGTTCCTTGAGTGCCTCATTTTCCAATTCAACTGTAATTCGGCTATGATCTACCCATACCTGAAGAAGTCCACTTCTTAGGTTGAGGTTGACTGCATGATCATAGATCCAGGCCTGACCCAAGACAAGAGGCTCAGTGAGGTCCTCATCTTGACACACTAATACTTTGGCTATCATCACTTCGTCTTGAATGGAGATGGGAAGATCCACCTCGCCCATGCAAGGGGTTTCCACACCTCCCAATCCTATGAGATATGCTTCTATAGGATTGACAGTTAATCTCAATTCTTGACAGTAAGACAATTTAACCGCACTAGTGGCTGCACCTGAGTCAATCAAGGCTCTTACAGTCCTTGCACCCTTTCTTTGTCCTATCTCTAAGGTTATAAAAGGACGTCGATCAATTATCCTTTGAGCGCTGATACCTGAAACTTCACACATAGCCACATGATATCCTTGAACTGCATAGGCATCCGTCCTAGGTTGCTCCCTATTCTGTCTTCTCAACTTCATTCTCCGGATGCGTTCCAATGCTTCTGCTTGGGCTTCTTCTCGAATTCGCTTTTCTTCTTCTTTGCGTTTCTTAGCAGTATTGAGTCGACTTAGCATTTCCTCTGTGAGAGGTTCCTGATACAACTTGACCTTGCATCCGCTAATGTAGCTCGGGAGAACGTCGCCTTCTAATGTGGCTAGTTGCACTGCTCCACTTGTTGAGATTCTGTTTATAATCATGGGTCCATAGCCTCTCTTCTCCAGTTTTCTCGCATGTTGCTTCAATGTGTAGACTAAAACTAAGTCTCCAGCCTTCAAGCCTTTATCCTTCACGTGGGCATCAAAGTATGCCTTCTGTCGTTTCTTAGCTGCATATATCCGTGCAGCCGCCCTCAGTCTTGTTTCTCCTAATCGTTCAAGGTCGAAAAGTCTAGAGGAGAGTTCATGACCCGTCCATTCATGCTCTTGTGCTACTTTCAGTGTAGGTATTAGGAAGTCCAACGGTAGCACTGCATTTTGGCCAAATACCATCTGAAAGGGGGTGGCTTGGAGTACCGTTTTGTAGGCGACTCGGTATGCCCAAACAGCATGGTGTAGCTGTTTGTCCCAATCAGAGCGTTTATTGTTCACTAATTTCGTCAGTACATTGCATAAGATCTTATTGGTGCTCTCAGCCTGGCCATTAGCTTGAGGGTGATAGGGGGCAGACTTCTTATGTACTACCAAAAATTCTTGGAGCAAATTTTCAATAACTTCATTCAAGAAGTGAGTGCCTCTATCACTAACTAGCTCTAGAGGTAGCCCGTATCTAGTGAACACATTCTCAAATAAAAACTTAGCTGTTGTTTGAGCATCGTTCTTCGTTGTGGCTTTTACCTCTACCCACTTTGTTAGATAGTCTGTTGCAACAATGATATATTCTGCATGGGAACCCTTAGCTGGGGGATTAATAGGACCTACGAAGTCTATTCCCCACTTAGAGAATGCACGTCCACCCATCATAGGTTTCAGTGGCATCTCATCCTTACGTATAGGATATTGAGTTCTCTGACAGACATCACATCGTTTCACATAGGTATGTGCATCCATATGAAGGGTCGGCCACCAGAAGCCCGCAAATAGTATTGCCTTGATCACCCGATCTGGTCCAAAGTGTCCTCCTGCTACACCTTGGTGAGCAGTTTCCAAAAGCTTGAGATATTCGCTCTCATGGACACATAGTCTCAGGTAACCGTCTTTACCACGTTTGTATAGATTATCACCAATGAGTGAGTAATCCTGGGCTTCTTGTTCTAAACTCCTTTTCCTAGCCAGAGTCATGTCTGGAGGGAATGTTTTCGTCCTCAGAAAGGATACTAGTGGTTCACTCCAATCTGGCACTATGGACACTTAATAGAGAGTGGCATGTTCCACAGGTGGTTTAGTGCAACAGATTGGGCATTCCTTGCACAACTTTTGGACGTCAGCCTCCATAGTAGGCCAGTGCACTCCGAGTCTCCTTAGTGTCTGTAGGGTTCGTTGTTTTGAGTAGTGTTGCTCTAATGCACCTACATGTGCTAATTGCAACCATTTAGCGTACTCATCCTCTTCCACACAACAAGCCAAGATCCCTTGATCTGTGTGCTTGTACATACTACCTGCCATGATGTGATACTTTTGAGCTTTTACTACCTCTCTATCCTGTGTGTTTACTACTGGGTGGTTAGGCCCGTATGTCAATACTGGCACTAATGACTTAGCCCACTGCGGCACCACTTCCAAATTAAACAAGTAAGCATCAGGAAGGTCATCTGACACTCCTTGTGGGGCTTCTCCCGATGTGAGCCTAGAAAGGTGATCTGCTCTCAAATGAGTCTTCCCTTTCCTTACCACAACCTCAAAATCATATTCCATTAGCAAGAGAAACCATCTTACTAATCTTCCTGTATTGCATGGCTTGTTTACGAGGTATAGCAATGCCTGATGATCAGTAAAAAATTTAAACTTATTTGCAAGCAAATAATGTCTAAACTTTTTAACCGCATACACCATGCCTAGTCCTTCTCTCTCCGTAGTGGTATAATTTCGTTTAGCTGCATTCAATTGTCTACTAGCATAGGCAATTGGAAGATCCATATTACCTTCACTGGTAGGCTGCACGAGTACACACCCAATAGCATAATTGGATGCATCAACATGAACATGGAAAGGCTTATTCCAATCTGGTGTGGTCAAGATCGATGCTGAACATAATCGCCGTTTAAGCTCATTGAAGGAATTCTCACATTCATCAGTCCACTCAAAGTTAGTCAAAAGTCCATACATGGGCTTTGCAATGACAGCATACATGTGAATGAATCGGCGGTAGTAACCACAATGCCCCATGAAGGCCTGTACTTCCTTGACGTTCTTTGGCCTAGGTAACTCGGCTATGGCTCTTACTTTCTCTTCATCGGTGGATATGCCATTCTTTGACACTATGTGTCGTAAAATCTTACCTTGCCTGACCATGAAAACGCACTTTTCTGGGTTTAGGCAGACTTGATATTCTCTACATTTGTCAAAGATTTGTCTCAGTTCAGGAATATGGGTTTGTCTGATGTTGGAATGAGCACAAAGATCATCAACATAGACTTCTAAGTTCTTCCTCAGGAACTCCTTAAATACATGGCACATCACCCTCTGGAAAGTTGTTGGTGCATTGGTAAGCCCAAATGGCATTACCCGAAAGGCGAATATGCCCCATTCTGTGGCAAAAGCTGTCTTATGCTGATCCTCTGGAGCTATGGCTACTTGATTGTAGCCCGAAAATCCATCAAGGAAGCTGTACACTTCCTTGCCTGCTACTCTTTCTAAGAGATGTTCTGTGATGGGAAGCGGATAATTATCTCGAATTGTGGCTGCATTAACCTTCTTTAAGTTAATGCACACACGCAGCTTTCCATTTTTCTTGGGCACCACTACGATGGGGGATACCCACTCAGTGTGCTCAATTTCATAGATGAATCGAGCTTCGACCAGTCTATCTATCTCCTCTTTGATCTTAGCCGCATAGTTGTCATTGTATGTGTATGGCTTTTGCTTAGAGGGCCTAGCATCTGAGGTCATGGGGATAGTGTGTGAGCATATGTCTGGATCAACACCCTTCAAATCCTTGTAACTCCAAGCGAACACATCTCTGTATTCTCTTAGCAAGGCTATCAATTCTTGCTCTTCTTCTTCCGTCAGGTCATGGCCTATGTAAGTGCATCTCTCTTCTCCCTCTTCCATGGCTACCACTATTTTCTTAGTGGTCTCTTTGTTATCATAGGCCTCCCCTGATTGTGCCTCTCGTTGAGGCATTCTGATCATGACTCTCCTGTCATCTATCTCATACTTCTTAAAATTTTCTGGGACCTCAAACAAAGATTCTTCCTCTTCTGGTGTGACTTCTCTCTTCTTTTTTTTCTTTCCTTCTTCCTTCGGGGTCACATGTGTGGCTAGTCTTACATCACTTGTAAGCTCTCCATACCTCTGGGGTTGAAATTCTACTTCATGGAAGTATTCTTCATCTGATGCAAAAGGTGGATCCATAATGATTGACTCTAGATCAGAGTCATTTGCATCCTCAAATGCATCAGGGCTAGGTTCACACTCTTCTAACACTGCCTCTCCTATGATTGGCTCTATGGAGAAGACTGAAATGTCATAGCCATCTTCATCACAGTGAGGTGTCCATTGTTCTTCATTGATGGCTACATCCATTGTTGCTAGGATTTCTGCCCAGCCGTGGGGTTCAAATTCCTCGTCAGGAAAGACTACCGGTGCATAGGCTGGGTCTTGAATTGATCTATGTGTTTCTTTTGCACCTACCTCTCTGGCTTTTTCTCTCTTCTCTTCTTCTACTGCTACTTTGCACATCCATAAGTGGGTGTCTTCATGCATCCATGAGGATCCTGACCCTATGGAATGCACCGATTCTGTATCATCTTTGGCTCTATGGATGGGATTCCATTGGATGGGAGGGACATCTCTATGAGAGTAATCTTTGAGATTCACTTTGGTCGTAACACCTAAGTGTTGTAGGTACAAGGAGTTGGTTCCCCAGTCCTGTACCACTTGCAACTGTCGCATAAATGGTCTTCCCAAAATCATCTCATAGGCCTGGTTCTTGCTAAAATCACATATAGCAAATGTGTGTTTGAACTCAACACCACATGTGGTGAGAGTTATTCCTTCTAACAACCCTAAGGGTCTTTCTATGTGGCCATCGGCCATTTGCAATTTCATCCTTGTGGGCTAGAGTGCTGGATTGCCCCAACGCTTCCATAGGGAAGTGGTAGCAATTGCAACACCTGCGCCTGAGTCTAGAATGGCCTTGGTGGTGTATCCTTGATGGGTGATAGGAAGATATGTGTTTCCCTCTTTGTCCTCACTCATGTCTCCTATCTTGTCCAATGGTATTTCTGGCACTGTTCTCTGGGATCCTACCTGGGAACGAGGTTTTGCTATCTCTGGTACTTGTTTGGCTACATGTTTCCATAGCTCTGGCCTTACTTTGAGTAGCTCTTCTAAGGTGAGGCTTCATTGTACTTTAGTGTTTTTCACTACCTCTGTGTTCCTAGGTATGACTGAGTCCTCATTTCGTACAATGACCGTGGGTGCTCTCATACAAGTAGACTTAGTTTCCCATGGGCCTATGAAGTGGGGTAATTCTTGTAGAGAGTTAGACTCAAAGTCTAATCTGTCCTGCGATTGGGTGCTCTCCTGCTCCTCATAAATGGATGGGATGTCTTGTGGGAATTGGTCGTGTGCATCATCCACAAGTTCAATAGGAGGGGGAACTTCACTCTCTTTAGCCCATTTGTCTTCTTGAATCTCGCGTAGAAATTCTGGTGTGAATCGATTCATAGAAGATGATGTGTCTGGCTCCGTAGAGTTAGGCACATAGGCTTCAGGCACATAGGCTTCCTGGGCAGGAATGCTTACTCTTTCACTTGCCTTGTCCTTGTGTTGAGAGACGGGTTCCTTTTCTGATTGTGCAATCAGCTTCTCTATTCTTTCTAACAGTCCATCAAAGTGCAATTGTGTCTTCGCTGAACTAGAGATGTTAAATAGGCGACTGGCCTCAAACATGGTCTGAGCCAACTCCACCATCTTAGCACAAATTTTGGTTCATTCTAGCTCTAGTTCTGCTCTAGGGTAACACTTTTCATGATCAGTTACGTTTGGCCCTTCTTGGATTCTGGCCTGATATGCTTTAAGCATCATATTAAGGTCCTCGGGAGTGGGATATGCTACGACTGATCCTACTCTTGGGGTTGGTGGAATTGTGTGAGGTGGGTTGGAAGGTGGCGGGTCAGATGGAGATGGGAATGGTGTTGGTGGGGTAGTGTGAGAGGGAGTTTGAGATGTGAGTTCAGTTATCCTGGCTTTTGTTTCTCTGAGGCTTTCCTCAAGTTCACTCATCTTTTTTGCCCATTGTCTTTTCATTCTTTCGCGACTATCTCGCCAAGCTCTAGTCCTTTTCTTGGTTATGCTCTCAGTTTCACTAGCCTCTAGGCCCTTTTCCTGGCCTACCCCTTGGTTTTGCTGCAATGCCTGAGCTCTAGTCACTACCTGTACTGGTGCGGTGGACGTCACACTTCCTTTGGAGTCTACTACCAACCCAATAACGTTAATAGGAGTGATTTTTGGCATATTATTAGGATTCTTAGGGCAGTCTTGTAAGAGATGCTCCTTTCCACACTCCTGGTAATAGCCCTGGATCGTCACTGACTGGGGTTGTGTAGGTGGAGGCAAGGGACAATCACGAATGAGATGATCTCCCTGACATTTGTAGCATGGTCCTCTAGGGAATGGAGGTCTTACTTGCCTAGGTTGGGGTCTTGAGTTAGGGTTTGTATACATTACGTTTGTGTACTCTGCTTCCCAACTGGGCTCACTTGGCTCTTCACTATAGTAGGACTCACCATGTTCAGGAGATTGCATGTAGTAAGCATGGGGACTATCGACATGTGTAGAATCAAAGCTATGGTCACTCGGATCACTTTTCGAAAGCAATGGTGTTACAGGGACTATAGCTCTATTCAAGTTCTCTTCTGCGGCTGCATATTTTACTGGGATCACATTGGCTGGGGCAGGGGGTTGTTGTGCTAGCACATGCTGAGGCCTTTGTTGGTATTGGGGTTGATAGGTTTGTTGAGGCCTAGTATACTGTTGTGGTGGGTACTGACTCTGGTATCTGCCTTGTTGAGGGTATGGCTGAGGGTACGTCTGCCTAACGGCTTGCTTATTGTAGGGGCAATCTTGTGCGGTGTGATTGGTGTACCTCCGTTCTATGGTGAAGTACTGGCTACTAGGATTTACTTGGGGTTGAGCCATAATGGGACATACATTTGCCATGTGGTCGCCACCACAAGTATAGCATCTTTTCACAGGGGCAAACCTTGGGATTTGTTTGCTAGAGACACCTAGTTTTTGTGCCACTTTCTCAGCGAGTTCCTCAATTGATGTGGATTGCGTGGAAGAGAGGCTAGAGGCACTATCAGAATCTTTGTATATTTTGGAAAGCTCTAACTCCTCCCCTAGGTTATCCTCAATGTCAATGCACATGCGTACACACTCTTCTATGGTCCTAGGGTCCTTCAAGTACACATAAGATCTCAATTTGGTACTTAGCAATCCATCCAAGAATAAAGCCACTTGCTTAGCTGGTGTGGGTAGCTCAGGGATGGGACATCTCTCTAGATACTGCCTAAATCTTCTTCCTGCAAGTCTCACGGTCTCTTGAGGGGTTTGCTTGAAGCTGTGAATCAGCGAGGAAGTGTTATGTCTTATGCCACTTTTAGAGAATTCGATAATGAATGCCTCTAGAAGTTGGTCTATGCTCCTGAACTGCCTCTTGTTTAGTGGTTGAAACCATGTCAGGGCAGTGTTCCTAAGGGTTAGACCAAAGGCATTGTATTGCGTGAACAAATCTTCCACTTGTTCAGCTCTCAAGACTTGCCTAAACTCAGCCACATGATCGTATGGATCTCCAGTGCCATCGAAGTAGTTCTTCATGGACTTAACTAGCTGAGTCGGTCTCAGAGTCCTTGTGTGCTCTCTAGGTCGTGGTAGAGGGAACTCATCCACATTTCTTTGATTCCTGGGAGCTCTCAGTACCTCAGGTTCTACTCTGTTTGTTTCCGTCCTCGTTCTTTCTCTGCCCCCTGGGTTGGCAAAGCTTACTTCTAGCCTATCTCTACTTCTGTCTCTTTGAGTTCCATGAGCTTGGGATGTTCCCGCTCCAGGGTGACCATAGGACACATTTGATCTTGGTTGGGGGAAAATAATTTCACCTTTCCAAGTGTAAGCATGCCTATCATTTTCTGTCACCACAAAGATCCTCTCCGAAGCGTGATCTAAGTAGGTCACTTTGCCTGGGCTATCAGGATCCTTAAACTCATAGATCATGATTGTTCCTATATCGATTGGCCGATCAGATTTATACCTCCAAAAGGCTTCGTTAGTTTCTCGGTTCAGAAGCAGATCTATGCTCTTATTATCTTGGGGAATCCACTCTGGTGTGATAATCCTAGTGAGAACAGATTTGCCTCGGGGGGTCCTTGGTTCTTCCCCCATGCTTCCTTGCTCAAGGTCACCTAAGTCCGTTCCTGGGATCTCATTCCCAAATTCATCAGTCCTATCTGGATGACTGGTGACCACGTATATTGTCCCTTCCTTGTCTAAGTACGCCCCGTTTTCAAACTTGACAGCTTGGCGCTCTAGTCCAATGGATTGGTCAGGATTCTTCATCTGTACCGCAGATCTTCCTAGGCCGTCCTCATAGATGCTAGCACCCAATCGGTTGGTCCTAAGGTATTCCAACTGCGTTTTGTAAGGGCCTTCTACCCTGTACAAGTATGGCACTCCTGAACTTCCCGTAGGTCTGTCCATGCCTTGAGACATCTCTGATTCACTAGTCTCAGAACTAGGGTAGTATGAGTGGTGGCTCAACTGCTGGGCCCAAGACCTAGCAGTGTGGTTGACACTGGCCTCTGAAGACCTAAGGCTTTGTCTATCTCTCCCTAGATGTCGCCCTGATCTAAGGTTCATAAGCCTAATTGAATAACCCAAATTTTCCCAAGTACAACAACGTTGCGGAGTTCTTTTGTATCAGTTACTTGATTCTTTTTAGTTGATTACCGTGTTAACATTCTCGTCTGATATCACGTCGTAAGGTATATTTGAGTGTAGTTCCGCACTTAAAGTTGATCGTTCCACGTTAAGCTTTTCCTTTAAAGTTCTGGACAGTACAAAGATTATGTTCTTAGCTTGAACTTGAAAGTTTAGGTGAACTTCAACTTGATAATTGCCTATCGTCGCCCTGACTTACTCCTACCTCTAGTCGTTCTTAGCCTAAGCTAGGAATTGACGAGGGGGAGTTGAGAATATTCCGACCTTTCTTGCTGATCCTTGTTCTTTAGTGCTCGAGAAGTTGATTCTCAAGCTTGCACAAAGCCCTTGCTTGGACGCTCTCAATTGCTTCTCAATGATTCAAATGACAGACTAGACCACATTCATGCATGTGACTCACTGACCAAATTATCTCTTGCCTTTATAAAAAACAATCCCAAGGATTCCTCAGTTCTCCTACCTTGGGTATGGTTAACTTCAAAAAAACCTTATCTAATAATCCTGATCTTAGTTTTCACATAACCAGTGGAAGTTTTGGTTGTACTTCCCACGAGCTTTCCAACAAAACAAGAATCACAGAAATTGGATTTTGTATGAGGAAGTTATGTCCGATCAGGATTTAGGTGCTAAAACAGGGTTCGAAACAGTTTACTCAGGCAGACAAGAATTCTTGAATTACTTGGGTTGCGGCCTCACAATGTAATGCTAAACCCTTAAGAGTTCCCCAAAAAATTAGACCACTATTTTTTTTTGCCCTTAAAAATTGGCCAAATTTGCCCTTCTATCGTGTTCGCAAGTTCTGTCAGTCGCGATTGACAGGTCAGTCGCGATTGACAGGTCCGTCGTGGCTGTCAGTCGTGATTGATGTGTCGATCGCGATTGACAGGTCCGTCGTGGCTGTCAGTCGCGATTGATGGGTCAATCGCGATTGACACGTGGCTCGAAAAGTCAATCAGTCGTGGTCAAAGGGTCGTTGACTCTGTCAGTCGCGATTGATGGGTCGATCGCGATTGACAGGTCGGTCGCGAGGGTCTGTCCGTCGTGGTCAAACAATCGTTGACTCTGTCGGTCGCGATTGACAGAGCCGTCGTGGGCTGTCAGTCGTGATTGATGGGTCGATCGCGATTGATGACTCGATCGCGATTGACACGTGTCACGCGTATGATCCGTCAGTCGTGGTCAATCGGTCGTTGACTCTGTTGGTCACGATTGACAGAGCCGTCGTGGGCTGTCGGTCGCAATTGATGAGTCAATCGCGATTGACAGGTCTGTCCGTCGTGGTTTGTCGATCGCGATTGACAGAGCGATCGCGATTGACAGAAATCTGATGAATTTCAAAAATCTAAACACAATTTTGGGAAGCTCTAGGCCTGTAGATCATGGTTTTGCACTTTGTTTGGCAAATGGAGCATTTTTTCTGTCAGTCGCGATTGACAGAGACCGGCGACACAGAGACAGTTGCCAAGATTTCCGTACCTGCGCGAAGTGCTGGAGAAGATGATGCAGCATGTACCTGCAAGACAGCTCAAGAAACATGCAAAAACAGCACACACAATATTGCTCTCTCGCTCTCTCTCACAAGTGGAATGAGGGAAATGGAAGGAGGAAGGAAATATAGTCAAAAAACTAAAATTTTTGCGATGATGGAGATGGAGGTGGGAGATGGTGATGATGATGATGGTGATGAAGGAAACAAAAGGAAATAGATAAAAGTGAAGAAAATACCTATAACTCCAACGCTTCAACTCTAGTCTTACCATCACACGCTCGTCCTCAAAGCTCGATCCCCGGCAACGGCGCCAAAATTTGGTGTAGCTCAGTGATGAGTAGCACCTCCTTTAATGTCAATCCGGGAAGACGTGAGGATGGTATGAAGACCTCGAGCAAGTGGAGGCACAAGTGCGTGAGTGAGAAGCACACAAACATGCACACACATACACACACACGCACAAACGGCAAGACAAAGAGTGAGAAGCAATGGAGTTCTTAGATTACTTTCAAAAAGCTCTTACAAGTTCATTTCAATTACAAGCCAACCCCAAAAATGAGCTCTTTAGCTCTATTTATAGTTTTTGACTAGGTTTTGGCCCTGTCCAAACCTAGTGTCCGGCCTAGTTAAAAATTAGGTTCCAGGGCCAATTTGAGGGCTTAAACGGAGTCTAAAAAATACGAAAATTGATATGTAGGCACTTCTAAGGTTCCTCAAGCTCAAGGACTCCTTGGCTTGCACAAAATGGAGCTACAAAAATACGAAATGGTATTTACAATGGTTTGTAGTGATTAAAATCACTATTTGTGTAGGGATTTTCTCTGTTGGTTTGTCGTACACATCTTTGAGCTCCCTACTTGCTCTTTCTTCTTGTGTGCTCCAATCCTTGATGTCTGAAAAATTTAGATGGCCTACTTGCCAGATCTTCTTTGGCTACTGTGTCTGCTTGTGCTACCTCTTCGTTTCGACCCTCTTTGTCTTGTGGCTCCTTCGGTTCCCTGACTGCTGCCAACAACTAGTATCCAAAATTCTTTCAAATATATCAGACTTTATGAAGTCTGGAATGTCTTCCTTCTTTCAATAAATCTGATCTTCAGTGATCAATACCTGTATCTAAAACAAAAATCTATGAACCCTTTTTATTAGCACTGTAGTTGCCAATAGCGTTCACTGTCACTTCCTCAGCTTCCCATATGATAGAATAAGGTTAGCTAATCTATTACATGATAACAAAAAACCTTACTCAAAGCATTTTAGGATCCATAATTTTCTGTAACATAACAAGTATCTTCTTCTATTTCTCTACAACACTAATTTGACATAATCTAAATCTTTGACTTACTTCTTCCAATGTTAAGAATTTTACGAACAAAGTATAAATATCTAACTCATAAATACTCAAGATCTTCAAGATCATACAAGATCTATCATCTCTCCAACAAAATACCTGTGTAGAATCTGCTCTCATCAAACCTTCATGACTGAATGTTTGATTTGCTACTTGTATGTCTCTAAGTGTCCATGCTGTTGATATATTTAGGTAGTGATGTGTGTGAACACTCTAGGACTGCCGGGGCACTTTTTTCCCTCTTTAGGAGGTTTTTTCCCCCCGGCTTGTATATACGCCTATTGCCCTAATGGGCTACTTATCTTTGTACATTCTCTAGTAATACATTCAGTCTTGTGTGTTGTGCTCCAAGCTTCTTCCTCTTCCTTGTGCTGTTCGCGTGCTTCCGCAGACGTCTAACTCCAACAATTGGTATCAGAGCAGGTCGTTGATTCTTCTAGGGCGCCGTCGACACTCCTCCGTTTGCAGTCTCAGATTCGCACAAAATTTGGTGAGCATACTCAGGGTGTTTTCGAGATCAAAACAGCTTCGCTATGTGGTGCCGAAATCGCGATATGAGCTTGTTTCGGCCTCCGAACGCACTATCGCAGTGCTTGTGCAGGCTATTTCGTCCTTTTGTGCCAAAGGTATATACCAGTTTCTGTTCGCCAGTTTAAGCGTCTCGAAGTCTGCTACAGGTCTAGCAGAACTCGTCTGGGCAGTTCTGTTCAACTTTTTGAGATACAGTCAATTTTCTGCATCAAGGTATTTTAGTCACCGGCCATGGCTGAAAGCAGTGATGTATTCCGTATGTTGGCTGTTGAGGATAAGTTGGATGGTACCAACTACCCATTATGGGCTTATATGATGCGACATGTACTGGTTGCAAAAGGATTGTGGAACATTGTGCAGGGTGTTGAAAGACGTCCTGTTACACCTGTAACGACAGGTACTGCAAATACAGGTGTTAGGAGCTGATGAAGATGGTGTCGAAGATGATATTCCACAGATTCCTGTTCGTGCTGCTGTTTCTGTTGCACCTACTGCAGAGCAGATTCGTTGGGATGGCAGAGATGCCCAGGCACATGCATTGATAGCTTTGTCTGTCAAACGTGCCATTATTCCTCACATTCGCTCTTGCAGAATAGCAAAGGATGCTTGGGATACACTTACCACTTTGTACCAGGCTAGGAATGAGTCTCGTGTTGCTTACCTCCGAAAACAGTTGGAGAGTGAGCACATGAATGAAGGTGATTCGATGGACAGTTTTCTTACAAAGATCAAAGACCTGAAGGAACAATTGATTTCTGCTGATGAGGTTATACCAGATAGCTCACTTGTGCTGACCGTTCTGAATGGCCTTCCTGATTCATATCAGAGTTTTGCCTCTACTCTTCGATTGATGATGAAAGGCAATCCGAATGCCTTGTCATTTGAGGAATTAGTCTCTGTTCTGTTGCAGGAAGATCAGTGCAGGCAGAATAGGTCCATTATGCGTGTTGCAGATCAAGCTTTCCTGGCTAGTCAGAAGGGCAAAGGAAAATGGAGCTCTTCTACTAGTAAGCAGAAATCTGCAAATGCTGCACAATCGAAGAATCAGGATAAAGATGAGAAGAAATCAGAAAAGCAGAAATTGTTCTGCAAGTACTGTAAAGGAAATGATCATATTATAAAGAACTGTCCAAAACTGGCTGCTAAAGAGGCAAAGAAGAAAGAGGCTGGAATGGTTGTTGCAGAGGCCTCTACACCAAAAACAGAGTCTGCAAATCTTGTGCAGGAAGAAGAATGGGCGTTTACTACTGTTTGCAGTTTTGACCCATCTTCTCATGATCAGTGCATGTCTGGAGTAGACTCAGATGTTTGGTACTTTGACAGTGGGGCAACCAAACATATTACCTCGCAGCGCAGTTTCTTCTCTTCACTCGAGCCTGCCCCTACAGGGAATACTGTCACATGCGCCAATAACTCCTCTTATCCTGTTATGGGAGTTGGTAAGATCATTCTGACTACTGCTGATGGTAGTTCTTTCACTTTGTCAGATGCTTTATTTGTGCCAGGGATCAAAAAGAACCTGTTATCAGTTTCTGCATTAGCCAAGATTGGCTTGGTTGTGAAATTCGTTGATGACAGGTGTACAGTCCATGATCTCTCAAATGGCGATGTGATTATTGCTTCTGGCATTTTATGTCGTGGGCTGTATAAGCTCATAGACTATGAAAAATCTGTGAATGATCCGGCATGTGCAGTTCATGATTCTCAGGCTATGTCAGATGCAAAGCTTTGGCATGCACGCTTTGGTCATCTGAATTTTGCTAGTTTGTTACGCCTGCAGAAATCTGAAATGGTGTCCTCTTTGCCCAAACTTGAGGCACCTGGAAAACATGTTTGTGAAGGATGTATTTTGGGCAAAATGCAGCGTTCTTCCTTTCCAAAAGATGGTTCAGTTCGGGCTATGCAGAAATTGCAGCTTGTACATAGTGATGTCTGTGGTCCTATGCAGACACCCTCTTTTGGAAATTACCTTTACTTCATGACTTTCATTGATGATTTTTCCAGGCATGCATGGGTATATCCACTCAAAGCAAAGTCCGAAGTGTTCATGTGCTTCAAACAGTTTTTGGTTTTGGCTGAAAATCTGTCAGCATGTAAAATGGGCACCCTCCGTTCTGATCGAGGGGGGGAATATATGTCTTCAGATTTTAATGCATTTCTGGCTGAACGTGGGATAAAACACCAGTGTACAATGCCGTATACACCTCAACAGAATGGAGTTGCTGAACGAAAGAACAGGTCACTCATGGAGATGGCGAGGTGCATGGTCAAAAGTCAGGCTTTACCACATAGTTTCTGGCTTGAGGCTGTCATGTGTGCAGCATATGTACTGAACAGGTGTCCCACGAAAGCGTTGCAGTCTATCACTCCATATGAGGCTTGGCATGACCGCAAGCCATCTGTTGCTCATCTGCGTGTTTTTGGTTGTTTGGCATATGCATTAGTGCCTGAACAACATCGCAGAAAATTGGATGATAAGGCAGTAAAATGTATTTTTGTTGGGTACAGTTCTGAAAGTAAAGGCTATCGTCTGTATCATCCACAGACTAAACGCATTCTAGTTAGCCGTGATGTTGTCTTTGTGGAAGATGCTATTCAGCCATTGCTTTCATGTACTAAGGAGACATCTGTTAGCTCCAAAGACATGTATGATACTTTGATGCCTCTTTTTACAGGTGGACAGGCTAGCGCTGGTCCTAATGAGGCAACTTCTCAGCCTTTGCAGGTTTCATATGATGATGCAGATCATGCCATTTCTGATGCAGATTTACATGATGCACTTGTTGATGAGAGAGCTGATATTGAACAGGCAAAAACTATGCCAAAATGGCTGGTGCAGACTTTGCGTGACAGCAAATTAGATGCACCTTTGTCATATCGTACTCGTTCAGGCTCTCATAGTACCTCCTTTGCATCAGATTGCTATGCTATGGCTGCATCTAGTCTCTGTGATGAGAATGAGCCTGTTTCTTTTGATGAAGCACAAAATTCAGAAAATTGGATGGCTGCTATGCAATCTGAATATGATGCTATAATGAAGAATGGTACATGGTCTTTATGTGACTTGCCTCCTGGCAAGAAGGCCATTGGCACTAAGTGGGTATACAAGCTGAAGCGTAAACCTGATGGTATAGTTGACAGGTATAAGGCTAGGCTTGTTGCAAAGGGTTATGCACAGGAAAGAGGCATTGATTTTGATGAGACCTTTGCACCTACATGCCGTATGACTACTGTTCGGAGCATTTGTGCACTTGCAGCCCATCATGGTTCGAATGTACATCAGTTGGACATTAAAACAGCATTTCTGAATGGTGACTTGCATGAAGAAGTGTATGTTTTTCAGCCCCGTGGCTTTGTGTAGAAAGGGCATGAAAACCAGGTGTGCAGGTTAAAGAAGGCGTTATATGGTTTAAAGCAAGCACCACGTGCTTGGTATGAGAAAATACATGCCTATCTGATTGCACATGGTTTTGAGAACAGTCCAACTGAAAGCACCTTATATGTTAAGCGTGCTAATGATGTGCTTTTGATCATTGTTGTCTATGTAGACGACATGCTGCTCACTGGTCCTCTTGAGAAGCATATTGCTGATTTCAAGGCTGATTTGCATGCCTCATTTGAGATGTCTGATTTGGGGCATTTGCATCACTATTTGGGCATTCAGTTTATGCAAGTTGATGGTGGAATGGCTTTGTGTCAAACGAAATATATTGACACATTATTGCAGCGTTTTGGCCTTGAAGACTGTAAGCCTATTGCCACTCCTATCGAGACAGGTTTACGATTGAGTCTTCATGATGCTGGAGATGCATTTGATGCTGTTCTCTATCAGCAGGCTGTTGGATGCTTGATTTACTTATGCATTACTCGGCCAGATATTCAGTTTGCTGTCTCACAGATGAGCAGGTTTATGCATTGCCCAGGAGTCATGCATTGGAAAGCGGTTAAGCGCATCTTTCGCTACTTGAGTGGTACTCGGCTACTTGGGTTGTTTTATCCCAAGGGGGGATCACTACCGCCAGATTTGCATGCTTTTTCTGACTCAGATTGGGCTGGTTGCTATGACACTGGTGTGTCCACCAGTGGTTTTTGCTTCATGCTTGGTAGCTCATGTATATCTTGGTTGAGCAAGAAGCAGCCTACTGTGGCCACTTCCAGTTGTGAGGCTGAGTATAGGGCAACTTTCACAGCGACTGTTGAGTGTGTGTGGCTCAGACGCCTTATGGCTGATTTGGGTGTTGGCCAGTCTTCTGCCACCACCATCTTCACTGACAGTCAGAGCGCATTGGCAGTTGCGAGGAACCCTGTGTTCCATGCTCGCACTAAGCACATTGAGGTGCATTATCACTATGTCAGGGAGAGGTTCTCTGCTGGGGAGATCAGCTTGGCATATGTGCCCACGCAGGAGAACATTGCAGACCTTTTCACGAAGGCTCTGCCTAGGGAGAAGTTTGAAGCTTTCCGCAAAGCTTTGGGCTTACTTCCTTTTGTGGAGTGATTTCCACATAGCTCGGCAGTTCCTTATACATGAGTGCCAGCTCCTTGTTCACCGCATCACTCCCAGGGGGGATTTGTTGATATATTTAGGTAGTGATGTGTGTGAACACTCTAGGACTGCCGGGGCACTTTTTTCCCTCTTTAGGAGGTTTTTTTCCCCCGGCTTGTATATACGCCTATTGCCCTAATGGGCTACTTATCTTTGTACATTCTCTAGTAATACATTCAGTCTTGTGCGTTGTGCTCCAAGCTTCTTCCTCTTCCTTGTGCTGTTCGCGTGCTTCCGTAGACGTCTAACTCCAACACATGCTTCTCACACAAAGTTGTAAAATTTTTCTTCAACTAGATCCTTCTCAAGAATCTGTAACATCTACCGAAACAAAAGTGGACAAACTCTCACCTTGAGAATCTCCAAAAGCTACAAGTTGATACTTCATATCTTCATATTCTACCCGGGTGAAATGTGAAAGTATTTGCTTGACTTTCTTTTGGTTAACTCCACTTCTCAATCAAGTTATAGGATCTAATGGAGCATCTTTTTTAATACAAGCATGTGTCCAAAAAACAAGACAAACATAGAAAGTAGATTCTCCACCTGACTGGTACATAAAAAAATCTGAATTTTTTTGAAAATACTAAATTTTTTGAATTTTATCTTGAAAAAACTCTGAATTTTTTGAATATTTTGAATATAATCAATATGAGGTAACTTTTACAAACCAAAAACATCACTCCAAGTCTCCAACATCTGCCACAAATACTCTTTTACCTCAAGAGTTAGGTAAAGAAGAAATATACTTCTCTGCAACTTGTCATATACCAAGTAGCTCTTTATTGACACTCCAAGAATTCTTTGAGGGAACATATAAGCTGCCTGCTCAAAATCTTCAACTAGAACATAACTTATACACATATGAGTTAAAACATATATCTGCTGCTTTTCTTTCTCTCAATGTAATTCTTTGTCCAAACCTACTAAAACATGACCAAGTATAATGCAAAACAAGAAACTGCTTCTCTTTAAACTATCTTCTTCACAAGATGTTCTCGTAGACTTGTCTTTGGATGTAGAGGATAAAATCAGGAAAAAGTATATGGAAAATATAAGAGAAAAGGAAGTCTTACTTTCCCTTTGGAATTGTTGGACCTTCTTTTTCTGCATCTTTCTTCCACCTGATGACTTTAACATCTTCAAACTTCTCTTACATACCTTTTGTCCTCTTCATCTTGAATTAGCAAGCACTCTTAACTTCTTCAAATGATTTTTTCTCTTCCTCTAGTACTAAGAGTAAGAGACAAAAAAAACATGGTATACAATGGAAGTGAATATAGGATCATGTTTTACCATCTCCTCATATATCTGAAAAACTCTGCTTCAAATGTGACTGATATGACTGAATTCACCAACCTTTTGGTTGAATGCTGAATTACCTCTCTAGTGTACCTAGATCAAATTTTGTACCTAGATAAAAAAACTTCCAACCAACTTACAACACAAGGTTGGCTGAAAACAAAACTCATCTCATCTCCAAATTTATCTTCTTAGATGAGCTTTCTTGCCATGAAAGAGATATATCAAAACTATCAAGAACAACCTCTGGATACCTGTTTCGATGTAGCTAATGCTTTTGACTTTCAAACTAATGAAAGTGTTTAAAAGAACTTCTTCAATCCTTCAAATCTCTTCATAACTACTCTTCTAAGATATGACCTACAAATGACAATCTGATAGTAGAAACTAATACCTGTGATTTGATGTTGATCTGGTTCCTTCATCTTCTCCAAACCATTGTTTTTCCTTGAATTTGAAGTAGCCTTCTCTTCATCAAGTCTTGGTTTTCAAAAAATACTTTTGTAAAGTATTTTCATACTCTTCCAAAAGTATTCGGATGCTAACAGATCATCAACTTCATACTCCACACTGATGAATAAACATGTAACTGAATTGTCTAATTCTCAAATCTCTACTCATCTAGATTAAGTGTGCATGTCAAATGTCAAATGTTAGAAGATGCTCTTAAATCATATGTTGTAAACCTGGAAGTATGGGAACCTAGGAATGTGAGAGCTTGAATGCTCTGATACCAAATGTTGGAAATTAGGTAGGCCCATAACTAATACCACAGGTCCATAGTTCCATAGGTTTCAAGATCTACAACACAGATTCCAACAATCTTCCAATATTAACAAAACATGAACATACCACATTTAATCATACAAATGATGAGACAAAGATAGACAAAGATTAGACAACATGTGTAAAGTGTTACGTAAGCCACTGCTTACTCACACTATCATATATACAAATGTTCAAATTACAATGTGGAAGCAAAACTCTCAACCACTCTATGTGAACAGAAATAGATGGATGAATGAATGTACATAATTTACAGAATATTCAGATGTAGGAACAAAAATCTGAATATGTATGAGATATGTGACCTGATAGGTTGTAGAAGAGTGTATATGAGTGACGGAAAGAGGAAAGATTAGTTGGAAATTGATATTCAGCAAACCCTAATCTGATTTTAGGCTATGGAAGACCCTAAATCAGATGTGTGTGTGAAAGATCACATACTTACAGAATTAGCATAGAATGTTAACATGTTGCTGCCAGAAATCCTCATACTCATATGAAACACCTTCTCTAACATCTCATCCGAATGTGCATGTAGCATGCATGTACTGATTCTCCTTTAGATATGTCGAATAGGACTCCTCCTGATATGGATGCCACTGCCTCCATAAACTCCAAGTAGTACCTGTGTGCATAAAGAGAATATGTACCTGGATTCTTAACATAAGATGCAAATCTTATGTTAACCTCCATCCAATGTCTTTGAAGTACACCAAAATCTTCATGTAGAAGACAATCTTCAAATACATTATGTAGATGGCTGATCCACACCACCAAGCTGCTGATGGGCAAGTCCTCTCCATAAGCAAGAGTGTGAGCACACTCTTCTCCAAGAAGAACTCCATAGTTGCTCCTCAACATGCTCCTAGAATGCACCATGGCTGCCCCATGTGTGCTAGAGCACCACCTCTACTGAGGGACCAAAAACTGGCATTGCCAATTGGTGTAGGATGTCTAACAAAGTGACCCAAGACACTCTTATGTAGGTTTTAAAGCTCCGTGCAAAAAACTCACTAAAAAGCAATTTATTTTAATCTCATCGCTTTTTAAATTGCTTTTGCTTTATTTTTAAAGTTGCTTTTAGCTAACTTTAAAAATAACTTCTTGACCTATTTTTTCACACTTCTGACTACCTGATGAATGATCTGACAACATTTTTATGATCCTCATGCCGAGAGCTATCATATGAGGTCAAAATCCTAAATTAGAAAAAAATTAGGATTAAGATTTCCTTGCAAATCTGATCTCTGATTACTAAATGTTATATACCATTGGGAAGCTCTCTTCAAGCTCTACAAGATAGGCTGATAAAATTTCACCCATTTTTGTGCCAAAAATGACTAAGTACCAAAACTAGGGTTTCTGCCCTAAATGGATTTTGGACCGATGTGACATTGTTTTCCAACATGCCAAACTCATCTCTCCAATAGAGAATCTCTCCTTGACATAATGATAATGTACCTTTGTGCTTTGTGCAATCATGGAACATAGGGTTCCTCGCAACTATGAATGCACTCTGATTGTTCGTGAACATGGTGGTAGTAGAAGACTGACCAACATCCAAATCAACCAAAAGGCATCTAAGCCACACACTCAATAGTCGTTGTGAAAGCTACCCTATACTCAATCTCACAACTAGAAGTGGCCATAGTAGGTTGCTTCTTTCTCAACCAAGATATGCATGAGCTACCAAGCATGAAGCAAAAACCACTAGTGAACACATGAGTGGCATAGCAACCAACCTAGTTAGAGTTAGAAAAATCATGTAAATATGGTAGAAATGATCCCCCCTTGGGATAAAACAATCCAAGTAGTCGAGTACCACTCAGGTAGCAAAAGGTGCACTTAACTGTTTGCCAATGCTTGACACTTAGGAAATGCATAAACCTGATCATATGATAGACAACAAACTGAATATCACGCTGAGTTATGCATAAGTAAATCAAGCATCCAATAGTGTGCTAATAGAGAAAAACATCGAATGCATCTCCAAGATCATGAAGACTCGTTCATAAACCTATTTCCATAGGGATGGCAATAGGTTTGCACTTTTCAAGGCCAAAATGTTGCAATAATATGTCAATATATTTTTTTTGACACAAAGCTATTATGCCATCAACTTGCATACGCTAAATGCCCAAATAATGATGTGAATTCCCCAAACTTGACTTCTCAAAAGAGGCATGTAAATCAGCTTTGAATTAAGCAATGTGCTTCTCATTAGGATCAGTGAGGAGCATGTCATCGACATACAGAACAATGGTAAGAAGTACATCATCTACACACTTAACATATAAGGTGCTCTTAGTTGGACTAATCTCAAAACCATGTGCAATCAAATAGGCATGTATCTTTTCATACCAAGCACGTGGTGCTTGCTTCAAACCATAATGCCTTTTTCAACCTACACACTTTGTTTTCATGCCCTTCCTACACAACACCATGAGGCTAAAGTACATACACTTCTTCTTGTAAGTCACCATTAAAAAATGTAGCTTTAATGTCCAACTGATGTACATTACAACCATGATGAGATGCAAGTGCATAGATGCTACCAATGGTGGTCATTCAGCATGTGGGTGCACGTCTCATCAAAATCAATGCCTCTCTCTTGAGCATAAACTTTAGCAACAAGCCTTGCCTCATATTGTCACCTATTCCATCAGGCTTATGTTTCAGCTTGTATACCCATTTAGTGACAATGGCCTTTTTGCCTGGAGACAAATCACATAAAGACCAAGTACTATTCTGCATAATAGCATTATATTCTAATTGCATAGCAACCATCCAATTTTCTAAATTTTGTGCTTCATCAAAAGAAGCAGGCTCATTCTCATGAAAAAAACTAGAGGTAGCCATTGCATAGCAATCTGATGCAAAACAAGCACCATGAGAACCTGAAAAAGTATGATATGATAGAGATGTATCTAATTTGCTATCTTGCAAAGTCTGCACCAGCCATTCAGGCATAGTTTTTGCCTCCTCTATATCATCCATCTCATCAACAAGTGCATCATGTAAGTCCATCATAAATGCAATGTTCTACATCATCATGTGAAACCTCTGAAGGCTATAAAATTGCCTCATTTGGACCAACAATTGACTATCCACCTGTAAAAAGAGGAAGCAAGGTGTCATACACATCGTTGGAGCTAGCTTATGTCTCCTTGATACATAAGAGTAATGGCTGAACCGCATCCTCCACAAAAATCACATCATGGCTACCTAAAATGCATTTAATCTATGGGTGATATAGATGGTAGCCTTTGCTTTGAGAACTATATCCAACAAAAACACATTTTACTCCTTTGTCATCCAATTTTTTGCATTGTTCTTCAGACACTAATCCATATGCGAGAGAACTAAAGACATGAAGATGAGCAACATATGGCTTGTGACCATGCCAAGCCTCATATGGAGTGATAGATTGCAATGCTTTGGTGGGACACATGTTAAGTACATATGTTGCACACATAACAACCTCAAGCCAAATGCTATGTGTAAAGCCTCATTTTGACCATACACCTCACCATCTCCATGAAAGACATGTTCTTTCTTTTAGCAACTCCATTTTGTTGAGGTGTACACAATACTGTACACTGATGTTTTAGCCCATGTTCAGCCAGAAATGCATTGAAATCAGAAGACATATATTCCCCCCCTCGATCAAAACAAAGAGTGCCCATTTTACATGCTGGTAGATTTTCAGTGAAAATAAAAAACTATTTGAAGCACATAAACACTTTTTAATTTTCTTTCAATGGATACACCCATGCATATGTCATTTGAGATGTCAAGTCTGGGGCATTTGCATCATTATTTGGGCATATATGCAAGTTGATGGTAGAATAGCTTTGTGTCAAACAAAATATATTGGCACATTATTGCAATGTTTTGGTCTTGAGGATTGCAAACCTATTGCTGCTCCTATGGAAACACGTTTACAGTTGAGACTTCATGATGTTGGAGACACATTTGATGTTTTTCTCTATCAATAAGTTGTTGGATGCTTGATTTACTTATGCATAACTTGAATTGATATTTAGTTTGTTGTCTCACAAATGAGTAGGTTTATGCATTGCCTAGGTGTCATTGGAAGGTAATTAAATGCACTTTTTGCTACTTGAGTGGTACCCGGATACTTGGATTGTTTTATCCCAAGGGGGGATTACTATCGTCCTAACTCTGACTAGGTTAGTTGCTATGACACTCGTGTGTCCATCAGTGGTTTTTGCTTCATGCTTGTTAGCTCATGCATATCTCTATTGAGCAAGACACAGCCTACTGTGGCCACTTCTAGTTGTGAGGTTGAGTATAGGGAAACTTTCATAGCAACTATTGAGTGTATGTGGCTCAAATGCCTTATGGCTAGTTTGGGTGTTGGTCAATCTTTTGCCACCACTATAAGTGAACATATGCTATGAACGATGGTCATTTGGCATGTTATAGCAAAGGTCTCATCAAAATCAATGCCTCTCTCTTGAGCACAATCTTTTGCAACAAACCTAACCTTATACCTATCAATTGTTCCATCAGACCTATGATTTAGCTTGTATACCCAGTTACTGCTAACGGCCTTTTTTATTAGAGCCAAATCACATAAAGACCAACTAAGATTCTTCACAATAGCATCATATTTTGATTGCATAACTGCCATCCAATTTTTTGAATTTTGTGCTTCATCAAAAGAAATAGGTTTGGGTGAGATAGAGCTTCCCATCTATCTTTAAGATGTTCCAATGAGAGTCAAAATGCTAGTGTGCAAAGATGAGGACCTTACAGAACCACTTCTCTTGGGACAAGACTGGATCTATGACCATGCAGTCAACTTAAACCTTAAAAGCCAACGCTCACTAATCCAGAGGTCACACATTCTCTTAATTCTTCCAAAACTAATCTTCGCAAAGAAAATGTTTTGTGTGTCAATAACCCTATGAAGCAAAAGGAATCAATCATGGAAGCACAAGCTCAAAGGCCAACAAACCTCTCTTCTTCTTCACAGACTAATGCAAGACATTTGCTATATCAATTAGACAGACATAATGTAAGAAGAAAGAAGCTCAGGGCATGAAGCAGATTTCGGTACGAAAAGGAGAACAACCACCAGCTTTGCCACAACCATTACCATTGAGGCAAGCCAACCATGCTCAAAGAAGCACCAAGAAACGAGGACCAGCTCAATCCTACGGTCTTCGACAAATTTGGGTACCAAAGCAATCGATGAAGGCCGACCATAATAACATACAAATTTGGATGCCTAAGAAATTAGTTGTAGCTTAACAAGGACAATTACACATTTGGGTACCCAAGGCACTCTTGCATGCACAAACACCACTGATCTCCCTCA
Organism: Ceratopteris richardii; assembly: GCA_020310875.1. Classification (NCBI taxonomy): domain Eukaryota; kingdom Viridiplantae; phylum Streptophyta; class Polypodiopsida; order Polypodiales; family Pteridaceae; genus Ceratopteris; species Ceratopteris richardii. Next base: position 123,316,539 of record CM035419.1, read on the forward strand.
TAAGAAAAGTTTCAACAAAGAAGCCAATGAGAGAAAAGGGTAAGAACCGAGCACAGATACCAAAGGAAGATAAACTCACCTCTTCGAAAAAACTAAAAAGACAATCACCAAGGATATGGGTTTGGAAGCCAAAAGTGTTGGTGCAAAGTCCAAGCCTACACATTTAGCTTGAGGTTCATAAAGATATGAAGTTTCATGGAAACCATTGCTAGTGGAAATTTATCTCTTTACCTTTGTAAAAGTCATTTCCTTTTGACTTGAGAATATTTGTAATCACCTACCAAAAATTCGTGGACTTGTTAGTTAGAAAAGTAACTACTACATTGAGGGAATATCTCCTAGAATGAAGGATCACTTTTAGAGAGAGCCAAAACTTGAATTCAAATTCAAATTTGAATACAACACTTATATAAAGTCACTTGAAAAAGTCTCGGTTAGAAGACTTCACTATCTGAGCTCTCCATTGCCATTTTGTATGTGTGTAAGGCCTACATTGTAGCCTACACTATTCTTCATCATAAGGCTATGATTATCAAGCCTATGTTCTTGTACAACATTGTTCATTAATTCATTATATCTACATTGTTCATCTATGATATCTCTATTATAGTCATTCCTAACTGTCAACTTGTGCTACTCATATCTCACTCAATTCTCAACCAAATTCCATGATCTATAGCTTATTGGAATCAACTCAAAGTTATCTACATGCTAATAAAGTTTGGAGCAAATCCATTCAGCCAATTTGGAAAAAAGTGCATCAAAGCACTCACTAGTCAAACTCTACAGAGGTCCTAAAAAATAGGGGGTAATGATTTATTTGTTAAGTTGATTGCTTTGTGCATAGTGGATCATTTCAAGTGATTTCACTTGGAATCATTAGCTTACTAAGCTAATTAGATACCTCTAAAAGGAATTTTTCCAATTCCTACTGTACTGATAGCACTGAGCATTACATGCATCAGGTGTATGATGTTGATATATTTAGGTAGTGATGTGTGTGAACACATTAGGACTGCCGCGGCACTTTTTTCCCTCTTTAGGAGGTTTTTTTCCCCCGGCTTGTATATATGCCTATTGCTCTAATGGGCTACTGATCTTTTGTACATTCTCTCATAATACATTCAGTATTGTGTGTTGTGCTCCAAGCTTCTTCTTCTTCCTTGTGCTGTTCGCGTGCTTCTGCAGACGTCTAACTCCAACAATTGGTATCAGAGTAGGTCGTCGCTTCATCTAGGGCGCCATCGACACTCCTCTGTTTGCAATCTCAGATTTGCACGAAATTTGGTGAGCATACTCTATGGTGCCGAAATCGCGATCTAAGCTCGTTTTGGCCTCCGAACGCACTATCGCAGTGCTTGTATAGGCTATTTCATCCTTTTGTGCCAAAGGTATATACCATTTTTTGTTCGCCAGTATAAGAGTCTCGAAGTCTGCTACAGGTCTAGCAAAACTCGTTTGGGCAGTTCCGTTCAACTTTTTGATACAGTCAATTTTTTGCATCAAGGTATTTTAGTCACCGGCCATGGCTGAAAGCAGTGATGTATTTCATATGTTGGCTGTTGAGGACAAGTTGGATGGTACCAACTACCCGTTATGGGCTTATATGATGCGACATGTATTGGTTGCAAAAGGATTGTGGAACATTGTGCAGGGTGTTGAAAGACAACCTGTTACACCTGTAACAACAGGTACTGCGAATACAGGTGTTGGAGCTGATGAAGATGGTGTCGAAGATGATATTGTGCAGATTCCTGTTTCTGCTGCTGTTTCTGCTGCACCTACTGCAGAGTAGATTCGTTGGGATGGCAGAGATGCCCAGGCATATGCATTGATAGCTTTGTCTGTCAAATGTGCCATTATTCCTCATATTCGCTCTTGTAGAGCAGATAGGGATGCTTGGGATACACTTACCACATTGTACCAAGCTAGGAATGAGGCTCGTGTTGCTTACCTCCGAAAATAGTTGGAGAGTGAGCACATGAATGAAGGTGATCTATGGACAGTTTCCTAACAAAGATCAAAGGCCTGAAGGAACAATTGCTTTCTGCTGATGAGGTTATACCAGATAGCTCACTTATGCAGACCCTTCTGAATGGTCTTCCTGATTCATATTAGAGTTTTGCTTCTACTCTTCGGTTGATGATAAAAGGCAACCCGAATGCCTTATCATTTGAGGAGTTAGTCTCTGTTCTGTTGCAGGAAGATCAGTCCAGGCAGAACAGGTCCATTATGTGTATTGCAGATCAAGCTTTCCTGGCTAGTCAGAAGGGCAAAGGAAAATGGAGCTCTTCTACTAGTAAGCAGAAATCTGCAAATGCTGCACATTCAAAGAACCGAGATAAAGATGAGAAGAAATCAGAAAAGCAAAAATTGTTTTGCAAGTACTGTAAAGGGAATGATCATATCATAAAGAACTGTCCAAAACTAGCTGCAAAAGAGGCAAAGAAAAAGGAGGCTGGAATGGTTGTTGCAGAAGCATCTACACCAAAAACAGAGTCTGCTAATCTTGTGCGAGAAGAAGAATGGGCGTTTACTACTGTTTGCAGTTTTGACCCATCTTCTCATGAGCAGTGCATGTCTGCAGTGGACTCAGATGTTTGGTACTTTGACAGTGGGGCGACCAAACATATTACCTCGCAGCGAAGTTTCTTCTCCTCACTCGAGCCTGCCCCTACAGGGAATACTGTCACATGCGCCAACAACTCCTCTGCGAGTTGGTAAGATTACTGCTGATGGTAGTTCTTTCACCTTGTCAGATGCTTTATTTGTACCAGGGATCAAGAAGAATCTGTTATGAGTTTCTGCATTAGCCAAGATTGGCTTGGTTGTGAAATTTTTTGATGACAGATGTATAGTTCATGATCTATCAAATGGCGATGTTATTATTGCTTCTGGCATTTTATGTCGTGGGCTGTATAAGCTCATAGACTATGAAAGATCTCTGAATGATTTGGCATGTGCAGTTCATGATTCTCAGGCTATGTCAGATGCAAAGCTTTGGCATGCACGCTTTGGTCATCTGAATTTTGCTAGTTTGCTACGCATGCAGAAATCTGATATAGTGTCTTCTTTGCCCAAGCTTGAGGCACCTGGAAAACATGTATGTGAAGGCTGTATTTTGGGCAAAATGCAGCGTTCCTCCTTTCCGAAAGATGGTTCAGTTCGAGCTACGCAGAAATTGCAGCTTGTACATAGCGATGTCTGTGGTCCTATGCAGACACCTTCTTTTGGAAACTATCTTTACTTCGTGACTTTTATTGATGATTTTTCCAGGCATGCATGGGTATATCCATTGAAGGCAAATTCCGAAGTGTTTTTGTGGTTCAAACAGTTTTTGGTTTTGGCTGAAAATCTGTCAGCATGTAAAATGGGCACCCTCCGTTCCGATCGAGGGGGGGAATATATGTCTTCTGATTTTAATGCATTTCTGGTTGAACGTGGGATAAAAGACCAGTGTACAGTGCCGTATACACCTCAATAGAATGGAGTTGCTGAACGGAAGAACATGTCACTCATGGAGATGGCGAGGTGTATGGTCAAGAGTCAGGCTTTACCACATAGTTTCTGGCTTGAGGCTGTCATGTGTGCAGCATATGTACTTAAGAGGTGTCCCACTAAAGTGCTGCAATCTATCACTCCATATGAGGCTTGGCATGATCGCAAGCCATCTGTTGCTCATCTGCGTGTTTTTGGTTGTTTGGCATATGCATTAGTGCATGAACAACATCACAGAAAATTGGATGATAAGGCAGTAAAATGTATTTTTGTTGGGTACAGTTCTGAAAGTAAAGGCTATCGTCTGTATCATCCACAGACTAAATGCATTCTGGTTAGCCGTGATGTTGTTTTTGTGGAAGATGCTATTCAGCCATTACTTTCATGTACCAAGGAGACATCTGTTAGCTCCAAAGACATGTATGATACTTTGATGCCTCTTTTTGCAGGTGGACAGTCTAGTGCTGGTCCTAATGAGGCAACTTCTCAACCTTTGCAGGTTTCATGTGATGATGCAAATAATTCTATTTTTGATGCAGATGTACATGTGACAACAAATTAGATGCACCTCTGTCATATCGTACTCGTTCAGGCTCTCATAGTGCCTCTTTTGCATCAGATTGCTATGCTATGGCTGCATCTAGTCTCTGTGATGAGAATGAGCCTGTTTTGTTTGATGAAGCACAAAATTCAAAAAATTGGATGGCTGCTATGCAATCTGAATATGATGTTATAATGAAGAATGGTACTTGGTCTTTATGTGAGTTGCCTCCTGGCAAGAAGGCCATTGGCACTAAGTGGGTATACAAGCTGAAGCATAAACCTGATGGTACAATGGACAGGTATAAGGCAAGGCTTGTTGCAAAGGGTTATGCGCAGGAAAGAGGCATTGATTTTGATGAGACCTTTGCACCTACATGTCGTATGACTACTGTTCGGAGCATTTGTGCACTTGCAGCCCATCATGGTTGGAATGTACATCAGTTGGACATTAAAACAGCATTTTTGAATGGTGACTTGCGTGAAGAAGTGTATGTTTTTCAGCCCTGTGGCTTTGTGCAAAAAGGGCATGAAAACCAGGTGTGCAGGTTAAAGAAGGCATTATATGGTTTAAAGCAAGCACCACGTGCTTGGTATGAGAAAATACATGCCTATCTGGTTGCACATGGTTTTGAGAGCAGTCCAACTGAAAGCACCTTATATGTTAAGTGTGCTAATGATGTGCTTCTGATCATTGTTGTCTATGTTGATGACATGCTGCTCACTGGTCTTATTGAGAAGCATATTGCTGATTTCAAGGCTGATTTGCATGCCTCATTTGAGATGTCTGATTTGGGGCATTTGCATCACTATTTGGGCATTCAACTTATGCAAGTTGATGGTGGAATGGCTTTGTGTCAAACGAAATATATTGACACATTATTGCAGTGTTTTGGCCTTGAAGACTGTAAGCCTATTGCCACTCCTATGGAGACAGGTTTACGATTGAGTCTTCATGATGCTAGAGATGCATTTGATGTTGTTCTCTATCAGCAGGCTGTTGGATGCTTGGTTTATTTATGCATTACTCGGCCAGATATTCAGTTTGCTATCTCACAGATGAGCAGGTTTATGCATTGCCCAGGAGTCACGCATTGGAAGGTAGTTAAGCGCATCTTTCGCTACTTGAGTGGTACTCGGCTACTTGGGTTGTTTTATCCCAAGGGGGGATCACTACCGCCAGATTTGCATGCTTTTTCTGACTCAGATTAGGCTGGTTGCTATGACACTCGTGTGTCCACCAGTGGTTTTTGCTTGAAAGAGGAGTTTCCAAGACTTACTAAGGAGGAGCCTACTCAGAATGGAGACACCAATTTAGATGATGAAGACATCATCAACCTTGAAGAGTTCAAGGCATGGAATTCCAAAGGCAAAATCAAGATGAAGAAATTGGACGATATACTTGAATCATCTAATCAAGCAATCAGAAGATCACAAAGGGAGAGCAAGAAGCTAATCAGATATGGGTATGACACTTTCCTAGTTACTAAGCACTCTGTTTATCTTGCAAAAGATTTATCAATTGAAGAACCAACATGATATGAAGAAGCTAAGACTAAGGCAGAATGGAAGGAAGCTATGGTGAGGAGATTGAAGCACTCAAGGAGAGTGATACTTGGGAACTAGTACCAAAGAAGGAGTCTATGAAGGTAATTGGTTCTAGATGGATCTATAAGATAAAAAGAAATTATAATGGGTCAATAAGCAGGTACAAAGTTAGAATTATGGCAAAGGGTTTTGCACAAACCCAAGGCATTGATTATGAAGAAACCTTCTCACCTATGGCCAAAATGCCAACCATCAGGGTATTGGTAAGTGCGACTGCATCAACGAAATTGGAACATGTATCAGTTGGGTGTAAAAAAATGCATTTCTAAATGGTTGGATTTCAGAGGAGGTGTACATGTCACAACCTCTTCGCTATGAGGACCCAAACAAGGTAACATATGTATGCAAATTGAATAAATCTCTTTATGGATTGAAGGAGGCACATAGGGCATGGAACCATAGGTTGACTACATACCTTCAGGATCAAGGTTTTGTGATGAGTAAAGCAGATACTTCTCTATTCATCAAGAGAAGTAATTCAGAGGTAATATACCTATGTGTATATGTTGATGATATCATACTTACAAGTAATGATGCTAATGGCATCAAACAGATCAAGAACCAAATGATGAAGGAGTTCAAAATTAGTGATCTTGGATCACTAAAATATTCTCTTGGACTTGAGTTAGTCTATACTAACTATGGAATCTCCATTACTCAGAGAAAGTATATACAGGATATGTTGAAGAAGTTTCATTTGCAGGATGCGAAAGTTGCAAGTACTCCAATGGAGGTAAACCTATAATTAAGTGCTCATAAAGGTGATGTACTTGAGGACATTATAGGTTATCAAAGCATAGTGGGAAGCTTGAACTATGCTACCTTGACAAGGATAGACATTGCTTATGGAGTAAGTGTACTAAGTCAGTTTATGCATAAGCCTAGGGCACTCCACTTGGAGGTTGCCAAAAGGATCTTGAAGTACCTTAAGGGTACTCAACATCATGGTTTGTATTTCCCTTATACATCAGACTTGGACATTAAGATCTACTCAGATGCAGATTGGGCAAGATGCAAAGATGATAGGAGGAGTACCTCAGGATACCTTTCATTTGTAGGTGATAAGCCAATATCATGGTCATCAAAGAAGCAACCTACTATTGCTTTATCTTCTACAGAAGCAGAGTATAGAGGATTGGCCAATGCTACAGAAGCAGAGTATAGAGGCCATATGGATCAGATTGTTGTATACAGATTTAGGTTTGCACACTACATCTCCAATGATCCTTGGAGATAATACAAGTTCATTACACCTTGCAGCTAATCCTATTTATCATGCTAGGACTAAGCATATAGAGGTCCACTATCATTATGTGAGAGAAAAGCTATTGAGCAAGGATATTCAGTTGGTATATGTATCAACTAATATGCAATGTGCAGATTTGTTGACTAAAGCATTAGATGGTACAAAACTTTGCAGGTTTAAATCAATGATTGGATTGGAGGATATTCATGAAAATTGAAGATGAAGACTAAGCCAAAATGTTTGGCTTGAGGGGGAGCTGGTTGTGCAACGTCGAAGCCTACACATTTAGCTTGAGGTTCATATAGATATGAAGTTTCATGGAAACCATTGCTAGTGGAAATTTATCTCTTTACCTTTGTAAAAGTCATTTCCTTTTGACTTGAGAATATTTGTAATCACCTACCAAAAATTCATTGACTTGTTAGTTAGAAAAGTAACTACTACATTGAGGGAATATCTCCTAGAATGAAGGATCAGTTTTAGAGAGAGCCAAAACTTGAATTCAAATTCAAATTTGAATGCAACACTTATATAAAGTCACTTGAAAAAGTCTCGCTTAGAAGACTTCACTATCCGAGCTCTCCATTGCCATTTTGTATGTGTGTAAGGCCTACATTGTAGCCTACACTATTCTTCATCATAAGGCTATGATTATCAAGCCTATGATCTTGTACAACATTGTTCATTAATACATTATATCCACATTGTTCATCTATGATATCTCTGTTATAGTCATTCCTAACTGTCAACTTGTGCTACTCATATCTCACTCAATTCTCAACCAAATTCCATGATCTATAGCTTATTGGAATCAACTCAAAATTATCTACATGCTGACAAATTTTGGAGCAAATCCATTCAGCCAATTTGAAAAAAAGTGCATCGAAGCACTCACTAGTCAAACTTTGCAGAGGTCCTAAAAAATACGGGGTAATGATTTAGTTGTTAAGTTGATTGCTCTGTGCATAGTGGATCATTTCAAGTGATTTCACTTGGAATCATTAGCTTACTAAGCTAAGTAGATACCTCTAAAAGGAAGTTTTCCAATTCCTACTGTACTGGTAGCACTGAGCATTACATGCAGTAGGTGTATGATCTAAAATAGAAGCTTTTCATTGATCTTCTATTTTGAAGTAGACTGTTTTGGTTCAATCTTTTCATACATCATTTCCAAATTACATAGGCACTTGTATGGTGTATTTTGAAAGCTAAGAAGGCCCACATAACAACTCTGAACCTACAAGGGGCTGGTACTAAGTAGGATTTGGTAGTACCTACTCATCACTTGGAGTGTCCATCCATCTTTCCCAACAGTGGTATCAGAGCAAAGTTAAGGTAAAATAGGAGATGGTTTTCCTTCTTTCATTGATAAATTAGATAGGAAAAACTATAAGGCATGGTCTTTGAGGATGAAGACATACTTGCAAGGAAGGAGCCTCTATGGATACATCTCAGGAGATGAGGAGAGGCCCATATTCATAAGCAAGGGACAACCTACAAGAGAAGAAGATGAAAGACTCAACACATGGTGTGCCAAGGATGCATTAGCAAGGTCCTACTTACTTAACTCAATCTCTGATTTTCTTCTTCCACATATTAGGAACTGTAAGACATCCCAAGAGACTTGGGAAACATTATCTTCTTATTTCTCTTCCAACACAAGGGCCAGGAAGAATCAATTGTGGATTGAGTTCACCACTCAAAGAAAGCAACCTAAGCAAGCTATCTCAAAGTATGTGACCAAAGTTAAACATATAGCAGATCAGTTGGCAAGCATAGGAGAAGAAATTGAAGAGGAGCAGATTATAAGGCAAGTAATCAATGGTATTAAAGCTGATGACAAATGGGAGATCTTCACAACTGCCATGGACTTGTACATGGACATGCAGATTCCAAACCTTACCACACTCATAGGGCAACTATTCACCCATGAAGCGAAGCTCAACAAGAATAGAGATTCATCAAGAGGTAATAGCTCTTATGCCCTATACACTGATAAGAATAAGTCTAAAGAGAAAGGCAAGGACAAGAAGATAAAAGATGAAGGAACTACCTCCCAAGCCAACTATGCAGGGAGAGGTAGATCATCAAGAGGAAGGGGCAAAGGAAATAAGCAAGGTAGGGGGAGACCTTATAACTCCTCACCATGCAATATTTGTGGTTTATCAAATCATACTACAGATGATTGTTTCAGGAACTTCAAGAATCAGAGGTAGAGGTTATCAAAGAGGTGGATACACACAATCAGGAGGAAGATTCAATCACCACCAAGGATACAACAACAACTACAACAACAACTACAACAACAACTACAATAGCAACTACCAAGGAGGATACAAATCCAGAAAGGATTACATAATTACACAGAGGAGCAAGAAGATTCTCTTTTGATTATGAACATGACTCAACACCAGGTATAAATGATGACCATCTCTTCTACATTGACTCGGGCAGGCACATGAGATACACTTGACATATGTAAAATATTTTATTGATACTAAGCATTGTCTTCTTGTTTGTGAAATTGTTCCTTTAAAAAAAAAAAGAGAGAGAGAATACAAAGAGAAAGGACATGACTGTGTGCTTGAAGCCTCTCCGACGTGAACCATCAACAAGAACATCCATCAACAACGAAAGATAAGTTGATGGTCAATCACCATGATGGAGCACACCACGAAGAGATGAATATTGATGGATATTTGACCATGGTAAGGACCACCTACTTCGACAACACGATAACCATGATAGAGTAGGAAACCTCTTCATCAACATACTCTTGAGCACTTTTCTCAAGACCCAAATTCTTGCACCATACTTCTTCCAATGCATTCCCCACGTATGCATGCATAGGGCCACATTACAAGGCCATGCACAAGGCACCTAGCTTGTTCAACCCATGCACTAATGCACTTACCCATCATCCATTATGGGTTACAAGTACTTGGCATGAAAATGAGGAAAGACATCCTTGGAGGAAACCAGAGGACATCACGATGACAACAACAAGAGCCAGGAAGCAATCCACCATGAGAGTTGCTCATAACCAAAATTGACAATCTCTTTTGAGTAGCTCACAATTTTTGAAAGCTCACAAAGACACCATCAAGCTGGAATATAAGGAAGAAGTATATACCAAGGTAGAAGTGACAAAATGATGAACCAGACAACTTTCCAAGCTACAATTGGAAGATGGACCGCTCTTGTGGATACATGATGGACACTATCTCTCCACGCACTACATTGAACACCCACTACAATAAGGGTCTGTCTGGGATGACAAACTCTAGAAGGGGAGGAGTATTGATAGTCAAGGTCACACACAAGAAGTGAAGCGCATCAATGAAGTGGACACACAAGAAGAAGGAGCATGTAGGGAGCTCCAAGAAGCACATGTCAAATTTTCATAAGAAATCCCTATACAAATAGTGATTTTTATCTTTAAAAACCATCGTAAATACTGTTTTCTATTTTTATAACACCATTTTGTTCAAGCCAAGGAGTCCTTGAGCTTGAAGAGCATTAGAATTATCATCCTACCAATTTTCATAATTTTTAGACTCCGTTTGAGCCCCCAAATAAGCCCTAGAACCTAATTTTTAACTAGGCCGGACACTAGGTCTTGACAGGACCAAAACTACTCAAAAAATAATAAAAAGGGATGGAGAGCTCATTTTTGGGATTAGCTTGTTGTAGATTTGAGCTTTGTAAGAGATTTCTTTTGTAATCAAAGATCTTCCATTGTTCCACTCTTTGCTCTTACCTTGTGCGTGTGTGTATATGTGTGTGCATGTTTGTGTGCTTTCACTCATGCACTTGTGCATTTCATTTGCTCTTGGTCTTCATACCGGTCCTCACATCTCTGCGGATTGATATTTATGAGGTGAATCTCCTCACGTTGGTACTTGCCACTCTGCTAGAGTGACACCTGTCAACTGTTCCATCAAGCTTACGCTTTAGCTTGTAAACCCACTTAGTGCCAATGGCCTTCTTGCCAGGAGGCAAGTCACATAAAGAACAAGTACCATTCTTCATTATAGCATCATATTCACATTGCATAGCAACCATCCAATTTTCTGAATTTGTGCTTCATCAAACGAAACAGGCTCATTCTTATCATAGGGACTAGATGCAGCCATAGCATAGCAATCTGATACAAAAGTGGCACTATGAGAGCCTGAACGAGTATGATATGACAGAGGTGCATCTAACTTGTTGTCACACAAAGTCTGTGCAAGAGAACGAGGATTACGACCACCACATGCTAGAGAGATGACTCTCCTCCCAACCAAATGCCTCTATATATAGCTCTCTCCACGGGACTGCCTTCTTAGGCAGGTGAATACTAGCCAGCCATGTGTTGGCCATGTAAATGCATGTGCGCCAAGTATCCCAGTCAACTCGAGTTAACTAAAGTGGATGAATCTAGAAGGCTCTAGATCTCTTTGGGCAAAATACTCTCCCCATGTCTCCCATGCGGATTGAACCTAAGACCTCCTCCTTCATATCCTTGAGACTTAACCACTAAGCTAAGTGGATCACTTGTTCACAAGAGCACAAAACCTCCTAGTAAGTCCAAACTAGAGATCTTTGGTCATACACATGGATGACCAAATGGTGTCTGATTTCAGATCCATCTGAACCGGTCGGACCTCTAGATCATAAACTTACTTTATTACATTCTTCCCCCCTTTGAAAATATTTTTGTCCTCGAAAATAGAGCTATATATCTATTATAGACAACCCTCGAGCCTCATGTTCTAAAACTGGAAGAACATGTCTTATCTCTGTGGTGGCGTCCCTGCCCAAATGATTCAAAACACTATCTCATTTTGCACTTTGATGAACTGGACAAAAAGTACAAACTAGTGAAAGAATAATAAGGTTGGATCTAAACACATCCCATGCCAATTCACAGTTTCTGGATGTGGATCTAGGCACAAACATATGAACTAGGTGGATTCAAATTACTAGTCCATTTCTGGGCATAACTGGTGCATGGACTTAGTAATGAAGGTGGGATTTTTATCCCTTGCAAGACTTTGAGAACTCTTGATTCACTTGAATTTGTTTTGGAGAACTTGAAGTTTGATTGTCTCGAACATCTAACTTAGATGTTTGTACAATGGTTAACTCTTATCCAATAGTTACTTGATTTTTTAACCCGACTAGAGGACTACTTTGTCCTAATGAGTTTTTAAAAATCCTATGTAAAATATAGAAGAAAGTTTATCATTTTCTTTGAGTCAACCATACTATAACTTGACCAATTCAAATTCAAATGAAAATTGTCCAACTTAGGACACTTTTCTCATAGACTTGAGCTTCTAGTTCTTGGGAATTGTCAATCTACTGAGCAATTCCTAACTTCTCTATTCTAGAGTATACTGGACTCTAGGAAATCATTTATGCTATAGCTCAAACTCAAATAAATAAGTCAATCTTGAACTTATCATCTTTCAATATTTGAAAAGGTTCTTGTACAAAACATCTATCTAGGATGTTTAATTTAGTTACCTGGTTCTATTCGGCTAATCCTTGACTTTTATGAAAAGAATCAGATACCATATGTGAGTCAAATCTAAAAGATTCGGAAAGCGGAAAGAAAGAACTAAAACTCTATTCAACCAATTCAAATTTCAAAGATACGTAAACTTGCTATGAGTCAAAGTCTAGATGACTTAGGACTTTAACTTCTCAAAGATCTATTTCAATAGGATATTGAAGCATTTTTTTTTATTTTTAAGAGAAATAAGCTGGATTCTCAAAAAAGAATCAAAGAAAATCGAGAACATCATCCAACCACAAGATACTAGTGTGGTCTCTAACATCAGTGTGTCGACCCACTGAAGTTCTATTGATGAGTTTTGTATTCAAATAATGCTTCACTTGACAGGTCACATTCAGTCTTTCTAACTCCTTACTAGGAATGCGATTCTTGTGCATTTCTTTGAGTCAAAAGAGTGAATTTACCAAGTTACACTAGAAACTTGGTGCTTCACTTAGTCAATCAAATCCTTGGTTGAGAAGATTAACTCAAAATCAAAGTCTAACTTTTTTCAGAAATTTATCAAATATTTATGATCGATAACACTTAAGCTTGAAGTATTCTAAGAAGATCTTGGAAGTTACTTACTTCATATCTTCAGTTTCCTTGATCTTGAAGTTATCTTGAAGTATCTTGAGATACTACTTTTATCCTTCTTGAATTAAACTCCTTCTTAGAATTCTTAATTCTCTTGAGGATCAAACTTAACTTCAAGATCCAAACTAGGACTAAAAGATAATTATCATCCCACAGTCCAATGTCCCATACCATCTTTCCTACATCAATCTGAGTCTAAAATCTGGTGTCCCATACCACCCTATTTTATATTCACATTAATGTGTGGGTGATACTTATCCTAAAGTCTAAACATATCTTGATAGAGTACCTTATCTCTTCAATTGAATTTTTAGGCATTACCTCTAACTTGATATTCTAGGTTTTGATCCCTTCACATGATCGTTTCACGATCTTGTGCTATCCTTTAGGAACTTGAAAGCCTTTTAATGGAATATCCATCCTTCTTTGCTAGGGTTTTCAAATGAAAACCAATCAGAATTCCAAGTACTTAAATTTTCATACATTCAAGAGCTTTTAACTTCTTATCTTTAGATTCCTTTCTTTACTGATGCTTTAGCTACCTACCTCGGGGACTTTATATAGGACTACATTCTTGGAATTTCTTTACTCGGTTCAGACTTGGAACAGTTTACTCTTTTCATAATTTTCCATTGGATAAATGGAACTTGAGTGAATAATTTCCAAAAGGAAATTTTATTGCCAATACTTGGGCAATCTTTAGAGTAGTTCCAATCACATATTCTTGGACAATCATAGCCAAGCTTGATCAAATCTGGTTGATCTTGCGATAAAAATAAAGACTTAGTCTTTATTATTAAGATCTCTTAAACTAACAAAAGCATCTTTTGTTTATTCATCTTTTTGAGGTTAATCACTCGCCAAGATGAAATCAAAGAACAAACTTCAAAAGTTCCATGATTTTTTCAAATTTGGAACATATCAACTATCCTTTGAACTTGAAAGTAGTCAACTACTTAACCAACAATCATGCATATATAAATGTATGTTCTTGCATGCAAATGCATGTGAGTACATGCACATGTTGGCATTCTCCTTTCATACACTAAACATAAATCAAGCAATTTCTTGAGCTTGAAAATGCATGTGTGCATCCAATCATCCATGCACAAACAATTTATCTTCTACCTTACAAAAGGTTATAAATATACATGTGCACAAACTTGAGTGTATCCTATTCCTTTTGCAAGGAAGAAGAAAATGTGTATGGTGCATGAAAACATTCTTTTGAAAGGAGAGATGCACCAACAATCTTTCGTAGATGCATGCCTATGTTCGTGTTTAATGAGTGTCTCAATATATTTATGCTCTTTCATGTAGGTTTCGATAATTTGCATTAAGTTTATCAAGAATAAAGTTTACTACCATACTTCAATGGTAAAAATGTGTCCTACATGAAAGCATAGAGCAAAACAAATATTGAAACCAATCATTAACTTTGGAAAATACTTATCTCCCAATTAGCTATGTCCTTCCATTGATCCTTGGGGAGAAGCATCTTCTTTTTTGGTTGAGCCCAAAAGTCCAACTCTTTGATCTATCTCCCTTGCTTCTTTGTGCATTTTTGAAGGCCTCCTTATACAACTTTCTTCTATATCTCTAAGTAGAACCAAGGGCATATGGGAGAATTTAAGCTCTCACATTTTGCAAGTATCGAAAAAAAACTTCAATCCACTTCGGATCTCTGTGTCAATATGACTAATTCCAACTAGTGTTAAACTTTGATTTAATCTTTTTGACTTCCTGTTCTCACAGTTGCATGGACTTCAGAAAGAACATGGATTTGAGTTTTGTTTCAATCATAGGCATCACGATTGCGCTTTTTTAGTTTAACGGAAGACATATAAACTTCTACGTAATCATGTAATGGCAAGTTGGCAATACCAGTTGTATCTTGACCGATCCACGAGGGATCAATCTCCTTCACCTGGAGAACTGAAATCCCAGATAATCTACTAATATCGATCCTTCTGTATAAGAGTTAATGTATAATCCTCTGTCAAAAGAAATTGTGATCGGACTGCAGGACATCGGACTGCAGAAATCACGGTTCGAATTGCTGCGGCTTCTGGCCCGAGAGCATTATTTTGCTGTTACTTTTGGTGAGAGGAGCTCCTTTGTATCCGCTTGCGCCACCATGGCTAGCTGGTCCCCTCGCCTCTTAGATTTGGTGGTGGGGGTTCAACCCTTGCGTTTGGCAGATGCCCCTGAACAGTTGGTGTTGGGATGATCGACGATCATGTGCAGCAAAATGGAAAATACAACACCTCATGGTGAAGGAGCTTCGCATGGAAAATATTATATAATTCATTCTGTGCGACATTCAGATGGCACCGCTACCGCCAGGCGTGGATAGTTCATGATATTACAATCATAACACCGTGAGATTAAGATCTGCGATCTTTGAAGATTAAGCTAAAGTTTAGTCTCTTATGATTTCTTCAATCATACCATCCCAAACGCCTGCCTACATGATTAGAGCACAAATTGCTACCATACAGGTAGTGGATTCCATTCCTGCCTCCTATCACACTTGGTCACCGCTCACACCAGCTGCATTATCCCTGGAAAGCCTATCCGAAACTTTTTCACCAGATTCAAAAAATACAGACACAGGCTTTTCGATGGACAGAATTCTAGACGTAGAATCGGCAGAAGAGGACATGTTCTTCCCATCCGAAGACGATGGCAAAACGGCATCCCTTTCATGGATAGTAGAAGGAGAAACAGCGTAATCTTCTGAAGCAGATGCTTCTCGCTGTTCAGAAGTCGAAGTAACAACATCACGCTGCTCGTTCGTATGTTGGTAAGAAGAATCCGTACGCAGACTGAATTGAGAATCCCTGAGAGGAATGGGAGACCCACGAGAAACGCCGGCAATGTCTGAGGTAGAGACAATCGCACGTGAGACTACAAGAGAGATGAGCCCGGGAAGGTCACAATTTCAATTCTTTGCCTCCAACGGATGACAAAGACTAACTCCTTTTCATACTCTCCAATAGCATGGCTGCAGCAGTATTGATGCATGTGGAGGTTATAGGTTCGATACCTGCCTACATTCGCTGACAAAACTTCTCCTTTTCACTTACTGATTCAATTCAACACTAGAACTCAATAAATTATCCTCTTCAGATAAAGTCGATTGTCATCTCGGACATAAGAGATGCCTGTCATCTATTTGGTCGTAAGTTCGATTCCTCAAGGCTCAAACTACTTCTAAATGACAGGTCTTCTTTTGAGCCTTAATCAGTACAAAAGGCAAAGAAGATGCACAGACGCACAAATCCTGACGAAAGCTTATGCGAAAATACACGCATGTAAACAACATCAATAAACACCAAATTCTCGATGAGACCTTTAAGGAAGGAGATGATGAGAGCAAGCTCTCCATGAAAGCTTAACCAAGCTCTGATACCAATGCAAGAGAACGAGGATTACGACCACCACATGCTACAGAGATGACTCTCCTCCCAACCAAATGCCTCTATATATAGCTCTCTCCACATGCTACAGAGATGACTCTCCTCCCAACCAAATGCCTCTATATATAGCTCTCTCCACGGGACTGCCTTCTTGGGCAGGTGAATACTAGCCAGCCATGTGTCGGCCATGTAACTGCATGTGCACCAAGTGTCCCAGTCAACTCGAGTTAACTCAAGTGGATGCTTCTAGAAGGCTCTAGATCTCTTTGAGCAAAATACTCTCCCCATCTCTCCCATGGGGATTGAACCCAACACTTCCTCCTTCACATCCTTGAGACTTAACCACTAAGCTAAGTGGATCACTTGTTCACAAGAGCATAAGACCTCCTAGTAAGTCTAAACTCAAGATCTTTGGTCATACACAGGGATGACCAAATGGTGTCCGATTTCAGATCCGTCTGAACCGGCCGGACCCCTAGATCATAAACTTACTTTATTACAGTCTGCACCAGCTATTTTGGCATAGTGTTTGCCTCCTCAATATCAGCTCTCTCATCAACAAGTGCATCATGTAAATCTACATCAGAAATGGGATGATCTGCATCATCACATGAAACCTGCAAAGGCTGAGAAGTTGCCTCATTAGGACCAGCACTAGACTGTCCACCTATAAAAAGATGCAGCAAAGTATCATGCATGTCTTTGGAGCTAACAGATGTCTCCTTAGTATATGAAAGCAATGGCTGAATAGCATCTTCCACAAAAATAACATAATGACTAACCAGAATGCGTTTAGACTGTGGATGATACAGACGATAGCCTTTACTTTCAGAACTATACCCAACAAAAGTACATTTTACTGCTTTATCATCCAATTTTCTGCGATGTTGTTCAGGCACTAATGCATATGCCAAACAACCGAAAACATGCAGATGAGCAACAGATGGCTTGTGATCATGCCAAGCCTCATATGGAGTGATCGACTGTAGCACTTTAGTGGGACACCTATTAAGTACATATATTGCACACATGATAGCCTCAAGCCAGAAACTATGTGGTAAAGCCATACACCTCGCCATCTTCATGAGTGACTTGTTCTTTCGTTCAGCAACTCCATTCTATTGAGGTGTATATGGCACTGTACATTGGTGTTTTATCCCACGTTCAGCTAGAAATGCATTAAAATCAGAAGACATATATTCCTCCCCTCGATCAGAACGGAGGGTGCCTATTTTACATGCTGACAGATTTTCAGCCAAAACCAAAAACTGTTTGAAGCACATGAACACTTTGGACTTTGCCTTCAATGGATATACCCATGCATGCCTGGAAAAATCAAGTCACAAAGTAAAGATAATTTCCAAAAGAAGGTGTCTGCATAGGACCACAGCCATCACTATGTACAAGCTGCAATTTCTGAGTAGCCTAAACTGAACCATCTTTTTGAAAAGAGAAATGCTGCATTTTGCCCAAAATATAGCCTTCGTAAACATGTTTTCTGGGTGCCTCAATTTTGGGCAAAGAAGATACCATTTCAGATTTCTGCAGGCGTAACAAACTAGCAAAATTCAGGTAACCAAAGCATGCATGCCAAAGCTTTGCATCTGACATAGCCTGAGAATCATGTATTGCACATGCCGAATCATTTACAGATCTTTCATAGTCTATGAGCTTATACAGCCCACGACATAAAATGCCAAAAGCAATAATCACATCGCCATTTGACAAATCATGAACTGTACATCTGTAATCAACAAATTTCACAACCAAGCCAATCTTGGCTAATGCAAAAACTAATAACACATTTTTCTTGATCCCTGGCACAAACAAAGCATCTGACAAAGTGAAAGAACTACCATCAGTAGTAGTCAAAATGATCTTACCAACTCCCATAACAGGATAAGAGGAGTTGTTGGCACATATAACAGTATTCCCTATAGGGGCAGGCCCGAGTGAAGAGAAGAAATTGTGCTACGAGGTAATATGTTTGGTCACCCCACTGTCAAAGTACCAAACATCTTAGTCTACTGCAGACATGCATTGCTCATGAGAAGATGGGTCAAAACTGCAAACAGTAGTAAATGTCCATTCTTCTTCCTGCACAAGATTACCAAACTTTGTTTTTGGTGTAGAGGCCTCTACAACAACCATTCCAGCCTCTTTCTTCTTTGCCTCTTTAGCAGCCAGTTTTGGACAGTTCTTTATGATATGATCATTTCCTTTACAGTACTTGCAAAACAATTTTTGCTTTTTTTATTTCTTTTCATCTTTGTCTTCCATCTTCGATTGTGCAAAATTAGCAGTTTTTTGCTTACTAGTTGAAGAGCTCCATTTTCCTTTGCCCTTCTCACTAGCCAAGAAATCTTGATCTGCAACTCGCTTAATGGAATTGTTCTGCCTAGACTGATCTTCCTACAACATAACAGAGACTAACTCCTCAAATGACAAGGCATTTGGATTGCCTTTCATCATCAACCGAAGAGTAGAAGCAGAACTCTGATATGAATCAGGAAGAGCATTCAGAACGGTCTACACAAGTGAGATATCTCGTATAACCTCATTAGCAGAAATCAACTGTTCCTTCAAGTCTTTGATCTTTGTTAGAAAATTGTCCATATAATCAGCTTCATTCACGTGCTCACTCTCCAACTGTTTTCAGAGGTAAGCAACACGAGCCTCATTCCTAGCTTGGTACAATGTGGTAAGTGTATCCCAAGCATCCTTAGCTATTCTACAAGAGCGAATGTAAGGAATAATGGCACGTTTGACAGAGAAAGATATCAATGCATGTGTCTCGGCATCTCTGCCATCCCGACAAATTTGCTATGTAGTAGGTGCAGTAGAAACCACAACACGAACAGGAATATGTAGAATATCATCATCTTTGACACCTTCTACATTAGCTTCAGTACCTGCAGTTGTAATAGTTGCAAGTGTGATAGGACATTTTTCAACACCTTGCATAATGTTCCACAGTCCTTTTGCAACCAATACATGATGCCCACAATGGGTAGTTGGTACCATCCAACTTATCCTCAATAGCCAACATATGAAATACATCACTACTTTTAGCCATGGCCAGCGACTAAAATACCTTGATGCAAAAAATTGATTGTATCACAAAAAGTTGAATAGAAATGCTCAGACAAATTCTATTAAACCTATAGCAAACTTCAAAATGCTTATACTGGCGAATCCAAATTGGTATATAACCTTGGCACAAAAAGACAAAATAGCCTGCACAAGTGTGGCGATAGTGCATTCGGAGGCTGAAATGAGCTCATATCGCAATTCGGCACCACAAAACGAAGCAATTTTGATCCTGAAAACACGCAGAGTATGCTCACCAAAATTCGTGTGATTTTGAGACTAGAATCGGAGAGGTGCCTACGACGCCATAGATGAAGCGACGACCTGCTCTGATACCAATTGTTGGAGTTAAACGTCTGCGAAAGCACGCGAACAACACAAGGAAGAAGAAGAAGCTTGGAGCACAACACACAATATTGAATGTATTACTAGAGAATGTTCAAAGATAAATAGCCCATTAGGGTAACAAGCATCTATACAAGCCGGGGGAAAAAACCTAAAGAGGGGGAAAAGTGCCCCGGTGGTCCTAGAGTGTTTAGACACATCACTACCTAAATATATCAATAGGGTGGACAAGCCTACTAAAGAGATGTGCTTGAGAAGCAATCCAAGGAAGCGATTTCATTCATGATGGATGCCAATGGGGTTGAATGCAAAAAGGAAATAGCACACTGATTGCCAAGCACTTTACCTAGCTCTTGGGGGTTTCCACACTTCTTTCTCCTCACAAACATGATTGCATGGTCACCATCTCACATGTTAGGACCAAAAAAAATCCTCAAAACCTTAAAGCTCTTTGTGAAGTTTCCATCTCAGATGCTAAGATTCTGGAGATAATTGATTCCCTTCCTAATGGCAAGAGCTTGGGGTTGGATGGCCTTACCAATGAGTTCTTTAAGACCTTCAAGCATGTGGTGGACACTCCTTTATGCTTGGTGTGGCAAAAGGCTGTTTCTTTTGGTACGCTTCCCAATCGTCTCAATGACGGCATCATCAAGCTCATTCACAAAAAAATAGAATTGAAAATTGGTAGCCAATCACGATGCTACAAACTAGTTACAAGATCCTGGAAAAGGTGATTGCAAACCGTATTACTTGTCACCTTCGACATTGGATCAGTGAGGATAAAAAAGGATTCATTAAGGGGAGTTCCATCCTCAAGGCTATCATTGATGTTTGGGAAGGTTTGGTTTTTGCTAAGGAATCAGTGCAAGATGTCCTCTTCCTTAATATTGACTTTGAAAAAGCTTATGACAGACTCGAGTGGGACTTCATTCTCGAATCGTTGAAAGACTTGGGCTATGGCCAAAAACTCATTAAGATGATCTCTACTCTTTTGGGAAATGCAACTAGTCAGATAAACATCAATTGTCAACTCTCTCAAGCAATTAGATTAAAATGTTATATTAGACAAGGATGCTTGTTGGCCCCTTTTCTCTTTGCTATCATGGCCAATGGTCTCAGCTGCCTTGTTAACCATCAAGCTCACTTAGGTTATATTCAAGGCCTCAATCTACCTCTCAACCAAGATGATCAGATGATCATGAGACTTTTGTCGATGATACTAACGTCTTTGTGCATAATGACATGTTAAACATTGACACTTTTTGGAGTTGTCTGAATACTTTCTGTGAGGCATCGGGATCCAAAATAAATCATACTAAAACCACTTTCAAGGCAGTTATTGGGCATCCCCCTCAATTGCTTTTTCACCATGGTTGTCACTTGATCTCTAATGGTCAAATCTTCCACTTCTTAGGTATTCTGACGGGATCCAAGGTTTTGATGGGGTAGCGATGGAATTGGGTGCTCTCTAAGCTTGAGAGCAATTTTATGTACTAGAAACATATGCAGATTAATCTAGTTGGTCATGCTATGTTGATTAACGCATTCCTTCTCCCTTTGATGCTTTACTTTCTCTCCTACTAGAGACCATAAGACTAAGAGATCTTCAAAACAACTTCCTCTAGACAGGTGACCCTAATAGAAGGGGCATCCCCAAAATTAAATGGACATTCTAGACATCAAAGGAATGGCCAATAAGCTAGCGAGAAAATGGTTAATTAAAGCATGGAGCAATAGTGATGCCTCTTGGGCCAAGCTTATTTTTAGAAAGGAGTGCTCTTAGGCTTGTGGGCCTCCCAGGGTGGAAGGTTCTTGATCTTCTCACCGTATTGTTCTCCCCATTTTCGGTGACTCCCAAAGGCTCGAGCTTGGTTTGTTCTTTATGGAAGAGTTGGAACAAGGTTAAATAGTTTATCAGAATCAATAAAGATTCGAAATGGGCAGCCATTATTAGATAGAATGATTGGATCTGGTTCCCTATCAAGGGCATCAGAGGTGTGGAACCTTGGAACCTCCAAAAAGCTAGGAAGCTTTGGAACAAAGACTTTCGTTTGTGGAAGCACCTTTGGAACCAAGATACTTGTCAGTGGATTAGATCCAAGGACATTGATCTAGCCAAAAGAGTGGACTATGAAGAATTGCATCTATTGGAGAGTAGATTCACTGCTTGGGAACGCTCCAAGACTCGTCTCCTCATTGGTCATGACTCTTCTCACCCTAGGGGTCTGAGATGGCACAATGGCAATAGCCTTGAGAAAAATCCAAGATTGAAGAAGGATGTGGAACCTCATGTCATGCTCAATAGGAAGTGGTGTTTGGATTGGTTATGATGGAGGTGGGACTTTAAGTTCCAATCCCTTTGGCACCCACTCATTGAGAAAAAAAAGTATGTGCTTATGTGGAAAATTCTACACCATGGAATCTGGACCAATGTAAAAGCTAACAAAATTTCCGGGGTCCCCCCATGGTGCAAACAATGCCTTTGTGGCATGGAAGACTTGGGACACCTCTTGTATTCATGCCCCAAAAATCAATGTTGGTCTAGTAGGCCCTTGAGAGAATCATGTTGTTACAGGGACAAATCAACTAGAAGCAAGCTTTGTTGAGTGAAGCAATCGGATGTTCCTTAGCATTGTGGAATGCCATAAGAGGGGAGACTCTATGGAAAATATGGAAAGAGAGGTGTGCAACCAGCTTTGGAAGGCATCCTAAAGAATGGTCGATCAAACAATCTCTTTTCCTTTCAGGGAAAAGAATTTCCAATTGTAAGAAGCCCCTGCCCTTTAGACATCATAGAGTGTTCTTCCTAGGGAGGAACAAGATCAAAACCAAGTGGGTCCTACATGAGGAGGACGAGAGGGTTATCAACGTTCTTTGTAAATTTTTCTAGTAATATATAAGCAGCCCCTGCTTTGTGGGATGCGGGGGGTCCCATGGGCATTAGGCCGTTCACTTGTATTGTTATTGTTTGGAAGAGTAGGCTATGTTGGAAGAGTAGGCTATGTCAAAATTCTGTTATAAAAAAAGATTTTGTTGGATTCATTGAACAGATCTCTATCAAAAGCAATTGCGCCATTTGTTTTTCTATAAAAAGAAAAGTTCAGATTGAAATGTAGATTGGAATGTAACTCCATCTTCGGCATAGTGTAGAGTTTGATGTGCACACGTATAGTAAATGCAATTAGAGGCGTCGAACTCGAATGATCGAGAAACACTAAGAGAGAAAGAGAGAGAGAGAAAGATACATTTACTTATGTGATTTCACAAGCAATTGTCATATTTTCGAACCGAAACCAACACCGATTGCCACATGAGGGCCACCAAAACTTCTAATACTAAGTGTTGACGTTCATCGAGCCTCACTTAGGCTTGTTGTAGAGGACATTTTCTTATTTCATGTGAGGGTGTCACATTGCATTCTTTTTACATAACGATCTTCAACCAATTAAGTTCAAATGCATTATTGGAGGTTCACATGAAGGATAGAGAAGTTAAGTGTGGAGCTTACATAAAGCATTTTTCTAAAGGTTTTAAAGACTTTCTCTACATGATATGGTGGCTCTTTAATGTAAGAGATTAGGCACCACCTTGATTAGTACTCAAGGTAGGACTTTCCCAAGCTCATCAAGTCTTGAATCCTTGTATACCCTAAAGTGAAAATCTAATAGCTCTCCAAGAAGTTAATTTTATTGCACTCCAAATCATTTCAAGCTCCATGTAAATAAATTAGACATTGCTCTTTAAAAGAGTAAGACCTTCCCTTTCACTTGAACACATGATACTCAAATCCCAAAGACATAATCAACAACAAGGAGTCCACAAAGAGGACCCTACCAAAAATCCCATCAAAGGATCTCAGGAAGACTACAACAACAAAAGCCATATGTTACATTGTGCATGGTCATTGATCCATTTTGCTCAAAGTGTAAAGTATGTATAGAGTATTTTATGACTCCCTCTACAAGTAAATTGGGTGGGCGCCCTGGCTACAACAATATTCTCCTATCGAATCCACACGGGTCCAATTCTTGGACGGTGCAATGCGTTCGCAAATTATATTTGAGTGTGCTTTTACTTTAATAAAAGACGGACAAGATTCCACTTACAACGATGGTGTTTTGCGGATGTTTTTTTCTTCCAAATTAGATCAGCGATCACGTAAATTTGTATTTCGATATGTGATTTATTGGAGGTGCTTTTCAAGGTTACACAATACTGTAAAAGAGCATGCTTGGTTCATTGTTCACATCCTTCACCAATTTCAACACCAAGCTTTAGAGCTTTGGTACCCCATTAGAGGTAGTGCTTTTGGCACATGGAGCAGCTATGGTGCTATGCTAAAGCATGTTGAGGAGAAGCTATGGAGTTCTTCTTGGAGAAGAAGAGTGTGCTCACACTCTTGCTTATGGAGAGGACATACCCATCAGCAGCTTGATGGTGTGGATCAGCCATCCACATGATGTATTTGAAGATTGTCTTCTACATGAAGATTTCGGGTTACTTCAAAGACATTGGATGGTGGTTAACATAAGATTTGCATCTTATGTTAAGAATTCAGGTACATATTCTCTTTATGCTCACAGGTACTACTTGAAGATTATGGAGGTAGTAACATCCATATCAAGAGGAGTCCTATTCGGCATAGGTACAAGAGAATCAGTACGTATATGCTTTATGCATATTTGGATGAGGTGTTCGAAAAGGTATGTTTATATGAGTTTAAGGATTTCTGGCAGCAACCATTTAGCATGCTATGCTAATTTTGTAAGTATGTGATCTTTTCACACACGTATCTAACTTAGGGTCTTCCATAGCCTAAGTTCAGATGAGGGTTTGCTGATTATGAGTTTTAAACTGATCGTTCCGCTTTCTATCACTCATATTCACTCTTCTACAACCTATTAGGTCATACATCTCATACATATTCAGATTTCTGTCCCTACATCTGAATATTCTTGTAAATTCTGTAAATACACTCTTCCATCTATTTTTGTTCACATAGAGTGGTTGAGAGTTTTGCCCCCACATTGTACATTGAATATTGGTATATATGATAGTGTGAGTAAGCTGTAGCTTACGTAACACTTTACACATGTTGTCTAGTCTCTCTCTATCTTTGTCTCATCATTTGTATGATTAAGTGTGGTATGTTCATGTTTTGTCAATATTGGAAGATTGCTAGATTCTATGTTGTATATGTTGGACCTATGGAACCTTGGACCTGTGATATCAGTAATGGGCCTACTAAATTTCCAACATTTGGTATCAGAGCCTTCTAATTTCGACATTTGACATACACACTTAATCTAGATGAGTAGATATTTGAGAATTAGACAATTCGGTTACATGTTTATTCATCAGTGTGGAGTATGAAGTTGATGATCTGTTAGCAGCCGAATACTTTTGGAAAAGTATGAAAATACTTTACAAAAGTATTGTTTGAAGACCAAGACTTGATGAAGAGAAGGCTACTGAATAATGGTTTGGAGAAGATGAAGGAATCAGATCAACATCAAATCACAGGTATCAATTTCTACTATTAGATTATCATTTGCAGGTCATATCTTAGAAGAGCAGTTATGAAGATGGATTCAAGGAGTGCTTTTATACACTTTATTATTTGAAAGTTAAAGGCTACATCAAAACACGTATCTAGAGGTTTTTCTAGAGAATTTTGAGAAATCTCTTTCATGGCAAGAAAGTTCATCTAAGAAGACAAATGTGGAGAGCATCAGTTTTGTTTTCAGCTAATCTTGTAATTTGGTTGGAAGGTTTTTATCTAGATACAAAATGTGATCTAGGTATCTAAAGAGGTAACTCTAGAAAGGTAATTCATCATTCAGACAAAAGGTTAGTGAATTCAGTCATATCAGACATTTGAAACAGAGTTTTGATACAGAGATATGAGGAGATGATAAAACATGATTCTATATTCACTTCCATTTGAATACCATGTTTGTTTTGTCTCTTACTCTTAGCACTAGAGGAAGAGAAAAATTCATTTTGAAGAAGTCAAGAGTGTTTTCTACTTCAACATGAAGAGAACAAAAGGTATGGAAGAGAAGTTTGAAGATGTTGACATCATCAGGTGGAAAAACATGCAGAAGAAGAAAGTCCAACATTTCCAAAGGGAAAGTAAGACTTCCTTTTCTCTCATATTTTCCATATATTTTTCCTATTTTTTCCTCTACATCCAAAGAGAAGTCTACAAGAACATCTTATATGAAGAAGAAGCAGTTTCTTGTTTTGCATTATACTTGGTCATGTTTTAGTAGGTTTTGACAAAGAATTGCATTGAGAGAAAGAAAAGCAGCACATATATGTTTTTGACTCATATGTGTATGAGTTATATTTTAGTTGAAGCTTTTAGCAGGCAGCTTATATGTTCCCTCAAAGAATTCTTGGAGTGTCAATACAGAGCTACTTGGTATATGACAAGTTGCAAAGAAGTATATTTCTTCTTTATCTAACTCTTGAGGTAAAAGAGTTTTTTGTAGCAGATGTTGAAGACTTGGGTTGAGGTTTTTTGTTTGAAAAGGTTACCTCATATTCAATATTTTCAGAAAACTTCAGAAATTTCAGATTTTTGATGTACTAGTCAATTGAAGAATCTACTTTCTATGTTTGTCTTGATTTTTAGATACATGCTTGTATTCAAAAAGGTGTTCCAATTCAAATCATATCACTTGATTGAGAAGTGGAGTTAGCCAAAAGAAAATCAAGCAGATACTATCACATTTCACTTGGGTAGAATATGAAGATTTGAAGTATCAACTTGCAGCTTTTGGAGTTCTCAAGGTGAGAAGTTTGTCCACTTATGTTTCAAGTAGGAGTTGCAGATTCTTGAGAAGGATTTGGTTAAAGAAAAGTTTTATAACTTTATGTGAGAAGCATGGACACTTGAAGACATTCAGGTAACAAATCAAACATTCAGTCATGAAGGTTTGATGAGAGCAGATTCTACACAGGTATTTTGATGGAAAGATCTTGATAGATCTTGTATGATCTTAAATGATCATGAAGATCTTGAGTATTTATGATTCAGTTGTCTATCCTTTGTTTGTGAAGATTCTTAACATTGGAAGATGTAAGTCAAAGATTGAGATTCTATCAGATTTGTGTTGCAGAAAAATAGAAGAAGATACTTGTTATGTTATAGAAGATTATGGATCCTAAAATTTTGTTTCAGATACAAGTATTGATTATTGAAGATCAGATTTACTGAAAGAAGGAAGACGTTCCAGATTTCATAAAGTCTGATATAATTTGAAGAATTCTAGATACTAGTGTTAAATCATCCAGGGGGGGTGATGAAACATGAAGACTTATTTTTAGCCATATATGAAATAATACAGAGTCATACCTACAGGTATTCCTATATTTCCTTTGTCATGTTCTCTTTATATTGAAAGAAGAAGGAAGAAGAAGAATTTCTGGAGAAAGTTCCTGTTAGGATGTTCCTGTTCAGGAGAAGGTTCCAAAGTTGTATTGAAGATTGATATTTCAGAGAGGGATGTTTCGGAGGTGTGCACATTTATGTTTATACCAGACTCTGAAGGAAAGAGGTATGAAAGACTTACAGATAGAACAATGATGAAGACATGATGACATCATAGATTTTTTTGTTGAGGCTCATGAGTTGATTTTAGTTGATTTCGGATGATTTCAGTTGAGTTGAATTGACTTGACTTGAAGTACAGTCAGAGATGAACCAGCAGTGTTCATAATACACTAAGTTGTGAGTTGTCAGTCACAGGTTCCAAGATTCAGTTCTTGATTTTGTTTAGTGTATTTACATGACACAACAGAAGTACGTTAAGAAAACTTCGTAAGGTAAATGCAAATATGTGGATCCTAGTGTATGTTTTCAGGTTTATGAAGACAGGAGATAGCAGGTTCAGAGTCAGTACTTGCTATATTTGTTGTCAAGCAGTGATTGCTTGATGAGTACACTATTTTTTTTTTTTAGAAAATCACGAAAATATAAATTAATAGAGGAAAGATACATTAGTGCAGAGGGCAGGAGCACCTCAGACCAAATTTGTGCCCAGAGTAAGTTTGAGCTAACAGAGCTTTCCAACTGGAGTACTTACTTTCATACAAAAGAGAGTGATCCCTGGGGGGACAAAGAGGGTCTGGCAATGCTTTTGATACAATGATTAGCCACTTTTCTAAGGGTCTTGGGGAGGGAAATGAGAAAGCTCTTCTTCACATGACCAAAAACTCTGTTATTTTTGCTTAACCAGATGGCCCACAAAATGTGACCTCTCCACGTATTCCACAACAATAAGTCCATATTTCTGCAACATCCAAGAATGACCTCCAACTTTTGAAGCATGGGAGCCTGAATACTCTATAAGTATTTTTCCACAAAGCCCCAAAAGGGCTTAGCATGGGCACATTCAAAGAAAAGGTGACAAACATCCTCCAACCTCCTACAAAATGCACATTTTCCTCCATCAACAAATATTTTCCTGACTCTAGGGCCCACCCAAAGACCTTGATGAATAATCAGCCATTGGAGAAAGGAATGTTTTTTGCTATCAGGGTAAGCCCATAGAGATTTAAATCTGTAGGACCACTGAGAGGGGGACCAATTGACATTCCAGATCCTGTTCAATTTAGGGACAATGACATCAATAGAACCTTTATTCCTTTTGAACTTACAGAAGGTAAATTCAGCAACAGCACTGAGCCTGAGAGCCTATAATCTACACTGGTTCAACTGAACCTCCAACATGACCTTATGTTGAAGCAGAACCTGCAAGTAGGACAGGAAGAAATTAGGCATATTTAGTAGGGCCTGATCTTCTATCATACCACCATTAGCCATAAAGTCTCCCTAGGATTTGAAGGAGAGCTTGTGACACTTATGCTCCTTTATTGCTAAATTGCCATTGTTCCAGTGAGCCAACCAGCCCAGCTAGGGAGACTCCTGTAAATAAAAATAAGAAAAAGATCTCAAATTGACAGGAGGGATAAACTGAGATTTAGCTTTAAACCAAGCCTTCCATATCCTGCAAACCAGAGGGCTTCCAATGGGGGAAATGGGATGAGGACAGCATATGATGTCCCACAACTTTATGTTTTGCCAGGACCTGTAATTAGACAGATAAAATTTAGAAACATTCCTATGAAGAAGAATATCCCATATTTCGTTACACCCAATACTTCAAAACACCCATTTGGCAGCCATGTTGTCAACCATTTTCATA
This sequence comes from Ceratopteris richardii, assembly GCA_020310875.1. NCBI lineage: Eukaryota > Viridiplantae > Streptophyta > Polypodiopsida > Polypodiales > Pteridaceae > Ceratopteris > Ceratopteris richardii. Next base: position 123,345,645 of record CM035419.1, read on the forward strand.
GAACACAGTAAACCCAGGCCACCTTTCTCTTTAGGGAGACAGCAGATACCCCAGGAAACTTTTGCCATTTTTTTTTTTTAGTATCAGAACCACCCCACAAAAACCTTTTAGCCAAGGAGATTACCTGCCCCAACTGTTTTTTGGAAGTAGTCCAGCATGACAGAAAATAGACCAGTTTGGGAAGCAAGTAATGATTCAAAATAAATGTTCTATGGGGAAGGGAAATGTTAGCATCATACCAGAGAGACATACTTTTCTTGAATTTTTCAACCACCCAATCCCATTTTTGAGCAAAAGAAAAATTAAACCCCATGGGAATCCCTAAAAGTTTAAAAACCTCACCATCTTTGAGAAGGTTGCACCCCAACTGAGTAATTTTATCAGGAATGATCTTATTAGAAGCCTTGAAGCCAGTCTTGCTATGATTGAATTTAGAACTGCTTGCCAGACAGAAAATATCCAGACATTCCAGAAATTTAGACAGGGATTTGGAATCAGTCTTCAAAACAACATTAGTGTCATCAGCAAACATGTGTAAGCATAGAGGGGATGGGGAGTTAGGAATGTCAATACCATCCATAAGACCTTCAGTGATAGCATCCTTAACTAACCAACCCAAAGCATCACTAGCTATGGCAAAAAGTAGGGGAGCTAGAGGACATCCTTGCCTTATAGATCTGACTAGCTTAAAGGGTTCTGAAACTTGACCATTAGCAGACACTCTAGAGTAAGTGTTCCCAAATAAAGAGTTCACATACTTGATAAATCTTCTACCAAGACCCAAGTCATGTAAGGACTGGAGAATGAAATCCCACTCAATCATATCATAGGCCTTATCAAAATCAATTTTGAAGAAGAAAAATTCTTGCCCATACTCACTAGCAAAATCCATCCCTTCCCACAAGGAAATGATAGTGTCTAAAATGAACCTACCTTTGATGAACCCTTTCTGTTCAGGAAGAATGAAATGGGGCATCATAGGGCTAAGTCTTCTAGCCAGGGTAGAAGCAAAAATTTTGTAAATGGTATTTAAACAGGTGATAGGCCTCTAGTTGTTAAGATCTTCTTTGGGCCCTCTCTTATGAATAAGCTTAATAACCCCAGTGTTAATGTTGCGAGGAAGAAATCCTTTGCTAACAACCTCTTCCCATATCAAGAGAATGAAAGGAGTGAGAAAATCCCTTAAGATGATAAAGAATTCATTAGGGAAACCATCCAGTCCAGGAGACTTACAGGGTTTCAATTTATTGATGGTTTCTTTTATCTCACCGTCAGTGAGGGGCAGGTCCAGGATAGGGACCAGGCTCTGAGGAATCATTTTTTTCCTTTTCATGGCAATGGTAGCTCTGGCCCTCTAGATGTCCTCCCCCCACTTGGGAGACACAGAGAAAACATCCATAAAGAAGCTTTTGGCCTCCTGTAAAGTCTCCTCCATGTTCATGGTGTATCCACCTTCTTTTTTTTTAATCAATGGCACAAAATCCTTTATTTTCTTTTTCTTCATGAGAGTAAACATGTGTTTATTATTCCTATCCATATTCTCACTCCAAAATTCCTTGGATATAGCAAGAGAGTTCCTAGCTTCAAGATATCTCTCCTTACACAACCTCAGAGAGAAATCTAAGTACTCCTAAGGGTTAACATCAAGGGAGTTCAACTTCTTCATAAAAGAGTTCCTCCTTTGAGCTCTCAACTCCAAGGCATGCTTTCTATGATGGGTGAAAAGCTTTTGGATATCACTAACCGAACGCTCCCAAGCTATAGTAGGGGATCTAGTATTGTCAAAATGATAAGAGATTATGTCCTTGGTTTTAGACATAATACAAGGCAACCTAAGAAGGCCATAATCAATGTGGGGTCATCCTGACTTGTACGAGGGACTACCCTTCCCGAAAGTCAAGCAAAGGGGCGTATGATCGGAAACAAGAAGGGACAGATCAATTTTAGCACTAGTGTTCTAGCAACCCTGAATGAAATCAACAGTAGCATAACATCTATCACAATCTAGCCACCCTGTAATTACTACCCACTTGCTTGTTGGACCACGAGAACCCAGAGTTATGGGAAATGTCAAACAAATCATGATGGTTGCACAAATTAAACTAAGAACACTTTTCAACACCACTAATACAATTGCCATTACCTTCCCATCTATCTTTAATTTCAGTAACCATGTTGAAGTCACCAGTAAAGATAACTAGACCATTAATGGAATAAAGCTCATCCCAATAGACTTTTCTGTCAGAGCTTGAGTTAGAAGCACAAATGGACGCAATGGAACAGTTATAAGGAGCATCACGTTTAACAGAACACCATTGATTAGTAGGACTAGTACACTAACAGAATTAGCTACAGATTTCAAAATACCAATCACAGCACCACCTTTACCGTTGTTATGGTTGGTGTGATACCAAACAAAGTTAGAAGCTAAGATATTAAGATGCAACCGGAGAGAGGCACCACCCAGCTTCACTTCCTGCAAGCAAACAATCTCAGGCAATTTGGGCAACATTTTCAACCAATTGTTGATCATTTTAGGTCTGACTGCATCAGTTAGACCCTTCACATTTATAGAGATAATGTTAATGACAAACATTGAGAACAAACGAGAGTTATTTCTTGCTGTTCTTAGTCGGCTTCAGAGCTGAGATAGATGACATGATTGTGTCTTTCCTTTTAGGTTTAGAATTCTTGGTGTGCTCATTTATAATTTCCATGTCTTGGGACATGATGACAAAGTCACACTGGTCACCTTCACCATCCATACACTCTATAGCATCATGATCCATAGCATCAAGTTCTTGACCAAAATGATCCAGAATAGGAGGGGACACATTTTTTTACCTGCTCAGGGGAGCATGTAGTGGCTTGCTGCTTGTCTGCCTCTTGTAGAACTTTATTTTTCTTACCAACAGTTTTCCACTCCTTATTCAGAATGTCAGGCTCAGAAGTACTGGCTTTGGAACCTGGATTAGACAGACCTGCAGCCACCTTGTTAGGGTTGATATATTCTTCCTGATCATAAACATTAGAGGAAGCCCTTGCATTTTCTTTGTCTTCAAATGGATTAGAGATGTCTTCAAGCAATATATCAAAAAGGGTTTTATACTTAAAACTTTTTTTTTTCCTTTTTTGAACATGTTTCTTTCCTACCAGGTTAGGGTTGTTATTATTTGTTGGGGGAGCTACATTTTTTTCCTGGTCCGCAATCTCCTCTTGAGTTTGTAGGAGGGGGCAGTCACCGGATTAGGTGACCTTGCTTATAGCAATGGTAACAAGCATTTGGGAGATTCCTATACAATATTTTTTGAGTGTGTAACTTAAGACCTTGAGAGTCCTTTATCACAATTTGAGTCTTAATTTCTTTGGACACATCTACTTCAATCAGAACCTGAGGATCCCATTTAGGGTTAATGATGCTATTCCTAGATCTCTGACCTAAGACTCTACCCACCATATTGCCTAAATGTTCAATCCATGGGTAAAAATCAATTGGAAGCTCGGGGAACTCGATCCATACCGGAATCTTGGTAGGTTTGGGCCCCTTCGGGTTAAAGCCAATATGCCACTTAAAAAAGGATAAAGGTGTGTTCCTAATTAACCATTGTCCCTCACTTATCACATGCAAGGCTTTATTCACCTCCTCAAAGAAAAAGAGGTAGAAGTTATTAGTACAATACTGGATATGTCTCACATACAGACCCCTAGTTTCCCAATGGTTTTTTATCCATGATTTTAATACCTCATGGGAAGGTCTAGGGCCATGACAAATTCAATAACCACACGACCCGAAAGATGTTCGTGCCAGCTATCTAGGGAAGTACGGTCAATTACAAAGGCATCGGTTTCACTGCCTAAGTCTTCAACCAAGAGCGTGTGAGGGTGAGTGTTTCTATCCTTATTACCTTTGTCCTCTACGTTTCATTCCCTCGAGACCGACATGGAAGGCCTTCTTGCGCATGGTCTGCAAGTCATGATGAGTACACTATTGGATATCTAGTTTGCATATTTTCTCAGGTATTATGGTTCATATTCAGCAAGTTCAAGTTTGAAGAAAAGTCAAATTCATTTTTGAAGAAGACTTTTGAAGAAAAGGTTTGAAGGTCAATTCGGAAGTACAAATTTAAAGCTTGTGACAGTTTGCAGCTTTGAAGGTTACAGATCCAGTCCAAATTGTACCAATATGATGTTGCAGGGGGGATTCTTGGAAACAATGCCATATGGTACACTGTGCATGGTCATTGATCCATTTTGCTCAGACTATACAGCATGTATAGATTATTTTATACTCTCTCTACAAGTAAATTGGGTGGGCGCCGTGGCTACACCAGTAATTTCCTGTTGAACCCACCCGAGATCAATTCCTAGATGGTGCAGCGCGTTTGCAAATCATATTTGAGTGTGCTTTTACTTTAATAAAAGACAGACAAGATTTCACTTACAGCGACGGTGTTTTGCGGATGCTTTTTTCTTCCGGATTAGATTAGTGATCATGTAGATTTGTTTTTTGATATGTGCTTTATTGGAGGTGCTTTTCAAGGTTACACAATACTACAAAAGAACATGCTTGGTTCATTGTTCAAGCATCCTTCATCAATTTCAACACCAAGCTTTGGAGCTTTGGTACCTCATTAGAGGTAGTGCTTTTAGCACATGGAGCAGCCATGGTGCTATGTTAAAGCATGTTGAGGAGCGGCTATGGAGTTCTTCTTAGAGAAGAAGAGTGTGCTCACACTCTTGCTCATGGATAGGACATACCCATCAGCAGTTTGGTGGTGTGGATCAGCCATCCACATGATGTATTTGAAGATTGTCTTCTACGTGAAGATTTCGGGTTACTTCAAAGATATTGGATGGTGGTTAACATAAGATTTGCATCTTATGTTAAGAATTCAGGTACATATTCTCTTTATGCACACAGCTACTACTTGAAGATTATGGAGGTAGTAACATCCATATCAAGAGAAGTCCTATTTGGCATAGGTACAAGGGAATCAGTACGTATATGCTTTATGCATATTTGGATGAGGTGTTCGAGAAGGTATGTTTATATGAGTTTGAGGATTTCTGGCAGCAACCATTTAGCATGCTATGCTAATTTTGTAAGTATGTGATCTTTTCACACACATATCTAACTTAGGGTCTTCCATAGCCTAAGTTCAGATGAGGGTTTGCTGATTATCAGTTTTAGACTGATCGTTCCTCTTTCTGTCACTCATATTCACTCTTCTACAACCTATTAGGTCATACATCTCATACATATTCAGATTTCTGTCCCTACATCTGAATATTCTTGTAAATTTTGTACATACACTCTTCCATCTATTTTTGTTCACATAGAGTGGTTGAGAGTTTTGCTCCCACATTGTACATTGAACATTGGTATATATGATAGTGTGAGTAAGCAGTGGCTTGTGTAACACTTTACACATATTGTCTAGTCTCTCTCCATCTTTGTCTCATCATTTGTATGATTAAGTGTGGTATGTTCATGTTTTGTCAATATTGGAAGATTGCTAGGTTCTATGTTCTATCTGTTGGACCTATGGAACATTGGACCTGTGATATTAGTAATGAGCCTACTAAATTCCCAACAAAAGGAGGCAAAAGGATCAATAAAGCACCAGCTATCCCATGTTGTAAACCCTCTTATGTGTTTGGGGATCCCATATGTCCCTAGATCACTAAAACCACTTGGATCCCTAATTTCCAAGTATATTTCTTGGGATACCATGTCCCAAGATCCCATGGATGCCATATGTCCCACCACCATGGATCCCATATATAAATGTAATAAAAAACCACATGGATGCATTATGTCCCACACTTGGATGCCATATGTCCAAGCTATGGCAAAGGATCCCATATGTCCTTAGATCTTAGAGCCCAATGGATTAAGTGATGCCATATGTCACTAGTCCCCCATATTAAAAACAAAAGGGTCTTCACATAGAGGGGGAATGAAAGTTCCATGCTCCACCCTTTTGTCCAATTCTAAGTTCATTCTCATGCAAGCTGACTTGTACATGCAAGGAGATTTTTCCTCAACTCCATATAAGGAGGGCCTCCCTTCACTCCCCATAATCTCATTCACTCAAGTTCTTAGCAAGAGTGCCCTCACTCTCTTCATGGAGTCTTCATGCTCATATAGCATCTTATGTAAGTCATTTCCATCTTATTTAATTCATCATGTTTTGTTAACTTTTGTTCCTTCCTCCATAGCTTGTTAGTTTTGTGTGTGTATGTGTGAGAGAGAGAGAGTGTGTATGCTCATTTCAACAATATACATATATCTTTTATAAAGCATTGCCTCAAGAAGAATATAATGTGGGTTTTGAGGCTCTGATGCATGTGTGCGCATCTTTGCTCTCCTCTCTCTCTCTCTCTCTCTCTCTCTCTCTCTCTCTCTCTCTCTCTCTCTCTCTCTCTCTCTCTCTCTCTCTCCCTCCCTCCCTCCCTCCCTCCCTCCCTCCATCTCCTCCTTGCTCTTGTTCAATCCACCAAAGGCCTTCAATCAATACATTCCTTGAAACTTCTATGAAAGTTAAGGGATTTGTTTGACATCAAGTACCTTGAGTTGATATTTGAGCTCAAATCAGGTGAAAACCGAATATTCAAGAATGGAATTCATGAAGGAATACCAATTTGGAATAGCTTAAGTATAAGCTAGTCAAAGGATTGAAGCATATCCCTAGCAAAGTACTTGAGAATGGATAAGATAGATCAGGAAAATTTGGATAGGTAAGCATGACAACTTGCATAATCAAAAGCAATAACATAAAGTGGTTGGTCTCTTGAAGAACAGATAAGGTTCTGAAAACATCAATAGGATGTTAAAAACACTTAATCAATGTATAACTCATGAAGGTATGAGTTAAAGATCCCATGTAAATCCCATAGACAAGTATTAACAATGAAGAAGGGATCTAAAGGAAAAAGACTTGGTCTTATCTCAAATGAAACTTTGCCAAAGGGACTTTGGGAATGTCTTAGACTAGTCAAAGGAATCAAATTCTTTATGGTTTGACAAATCATGCAAATGGAAGGTTAATGTTTGACGGAATAAATCTTTGAGATATAAGATTAATTGTCATAAGAATTAGACACCATGGTCTTTCCTCTGATGTCTATGGTACCAAAGAATTCAAAGATGGAATTTTGGATCATAGAGAGTATTGAAATGATGAAGAAGGTGGAAAGATAAAGGATGTAATTCTATGTATTGGAGAAAGAAATCACTGATATGGGGTAGTGGGAACTATCTCCCATTAAGAATTTTCTATGATGGTCAGAGAGGAAAGAGATCCAAGATCTACTTGAAAACATCACGATAAGCCTCAAAGATAATACCACTAAAAGTAAGGTCATGTGTTCATAAAGAAGTAAAGAGGCCTATCTACATGAACGAGATAAATACACTTAGTTGTATTTGTAAGAGGGAAAATGGAATAAAGTTGACATTTACCTTAGAAAGGGCTATCCTTTATCCTCTTAAGAACATGCATTTGTTTCGATAGAATGCACAAAAACTTTACATGGTACAATAGATTTGGATAAATAAGAGGATAAGAATTCTAGGGAGTTTTTGAATTAAACTCCAAAAGTGAGGAGCTCGTTAAAATTCAAGCGGATTCAATTATAAAGCCTTGAAGGATAGAATAATATCTAAAGATCATTCTTTGAATCTTTGGATGATGAGAACAAGTGATTAAAAAAATGTTCAAAGTTCCTAAACAAGAAAGAGATATCTTTTCTCGCAAGAACATGGAACTAAAAGCAAAGAAAAATTGAATCAATTAAGTCCATTAAATAGATAGAATATCTAGCAATGATGGCTTGATAAGTATTGTTTCTCAATTATTCTAAAGATTTGAATATTAAGAAATGATTTGTTTCTTTTTGCAAAGAATTTGTGACCTTTGAGATTAATATACATAATTGTCTAGGGTGTGAATCAAAGTTGGTTCAATATAGTTCAGTACTAGTGCTCTTTGGAAGAACCTATTAAGCTAATAAAAACAAGGAAAGACCTAGAATCATGGTCTACCAAGTAATTCCAATGCTAAAAGATGTAATTTTAGTAACTAAACTAAGGAAGTCTTGAAGATCAAAGTTTTTTCAAAAAGCTTAAACCATGTAAGAACAAGGAGATGTTCTAAGGGAAAATCAAGGATGATCAAGACAAGGATCCATTTTAGTAGGAAACAAACTTGCGAAATTAGTTTTATTATCTATCAACTAGAATACTTGAACATTACGCCAAAAATGTCGATTGCTAGATGCAAGTCCACCAAACTTGTCAAGGATTGAGAAGATGATTGTTGAATTCTTTGATGAACTCCCATGTTTTGCTCTTTCATGTGCAAAGAAATCGAGATAGTGAAGAAGACAATGCCGACTCAAATTACAGAGTGAATACATAGAGATCAATCCATATCAGTTACCCCCTAGCCACGTACTAATACCATCTATTCTCTCTAAATCCATTATGTGGAGTTCCCAAGTGGCTTCACACATGAGTTCCACATGGCCCTCATGTGTGAGCCCATGTACTCTAATCTAAGGGGTGGTTTAGCATAACATTTCCTTCCCCTTAAGACTGCTTTTGTCCTCAAAAATGGTATTGGAAGGTCCTCAAAGAACGAGCAAATTAATGGAATAGTACTCCCACTAAACCCCACGTATCCAGTGTACATGGTCATATCTCCATGTTGTTTCCCTATAACCTTCCTTTTAAGAAGACTCTTGGGAAGGCACTCAAAAATTTGGCATTATTATCTTTTGAACTATCTTTCCACTTGGTAGACCTTCCTCTTTTGAAATATCTTTTCACTAACATGAAATCTTGGATGGATCTAGATAATCTCTAGAAGTTGCAGTTGGTAAGCCATCTTTCCTATTCTCTTAAGTATTGGGAAAGGTCAACATTACCTAGGAGATAGTTTTGGACAAGGTTCATGGTTTCGGACCTAGATGCAACACTAAGATAGACTTGCTCTCCTACCTCAAAGTTGATGTCTCTCCTTTGAGGGTTAGCATAGGCTCTAGCTTTGTCATGAGCTCTCTTAATGTTGTCCTTGGCAAGCCTAAGCATATCATTCATCTCTTTCAAGAAATACTTTGTAGCTTGGAATTTCTCATGCTACAATCCTACTGCATAAGGAGCTCTTGGTTGAAACCCATACATAAGCATATATGGACTATGCCCAATGCAAGAGTGCTTAGCACTATTATGTGCAAATTCTAGTATAGCTAAGTTCCCTTCCCAATTATTTTTCCTTTCATTCACATTTGCTTGAAGGATATCTTTTAGAATCTGGTTGACCATCTCTATTTGCCCATCTGACTATGGATGCTTGGTCGTACTCATGCTAAGTTTAGTGCACAACCTCTTAAAACTACTCTTCAAAGGTGGCTAGTAAACTTTCTATCCAATTAGAAACAATTTCTAAAGGGAGACCATATAGCCAGTATAGGTTTTCCACAAACATTCTAGCCAAGTCAGGTGTCTTCAATGTACTATGTGTCAGAATAAACCTAGCCATTTTGGTTAACCTCTCCACAGTTACCCAAACTAAGTCACGTACTCTCTGTGCCTTAGGTAATGCTAGTATAAAATCCATGGAGATACTCTCCCACTTCCCATTGGGAATGTCCAGTGGGTTGAGTAGTCTTTCAATCCCTCAATCTCTTAGCTTTATTGATCTTTCATTTAGTGCACTTAATCACATAATCTAGGACATCCTTATGAAATCCAGGCTAGTAAAACTACCTTTTAACAAGATCATAAGTCTTGTTAACTCCTGGTGTCCTACACTAGGTGTTTCATGACATAATATGTTGTCTCATATCAAAGTCTCTAGGCACCTTACCTTTATATAACAAATATCCATCATGCATACTATAATTCTTCCACTTGAATCCTTCTTGAGTATCCATCGATACTTCATCCTCATGGGAAACTCCTATATCATGATACCTTTCTCTATGGCTTTGCAAATCTTGTAATATGAAAGATCAAGCCTACATTTCCCTCTAATGGGCTCAAGTAGCTCATTGGTGATCTGAATAAAACTCACTCCATGAGCATAGGCATGTGACTAAGCAAGTTAGCCACCACATTAAATTTTTCCTTCTTATACATAAGCTCATAATCAAACTCATGAAGGGTCTTTGCCCAACAAGCCTTATGACCTTTAAGGTTTGTTTGATCAAAGAGCCACTTCATGCTCTCTTGATCAAACATTCTTGTAACCTTGACACCATATAAATGATGATGCCACTTCTTCAAAGCATGGACAATTGCATACAAATCCTTCTAATAAATGGAATAATTCTTTTGAGCAAGCTCTAGCATCTTGCTCTCAAAAGCTACGGTCAACCACCCTGAAGTAAAACTGCTCCTATGGCAAAATCACTCACATTAGTCTCAACCACAAAGGGTTTATTGGGATATGCTATATGTAAAATTGGAGCTGTAGCAATTGCTACCTTCAAATTTTCCATACTTTGCTTCTGTTCATCTTCCAATGAAAGGCTTTCCCTTTAAGTTGTTCCCTCATTGGGAAATCAATTTTGGGCATAATGCATAATGAATCTTTGATAGAATCCTGATAAACCTATGAAGATTTGTAGCTCCCCTAGGTTCTTGGGGTGTGGCTATTCCATAATAGCCTATACTTTCTTAGGATCCATGTGGATTCCTTCTTGGGAGACTATATGCCAAAGGTATCTTGCAAAAATGAATAATAGAAACTTATATCAACAAATCCCCCTAGGCATGATATGGTGAACAAGAAGTTGGCACTCATGTATAAGAAAAGTGCCAATCTATGTGGAATCAATCCACAAAAGGAAGTGAGCCCAAAGCTTTGCAGAAAGCATCAAGCTTTTCCCTAGGTAGAGCCTTTGTGAAAAGGTTTGCAACAATCTCCTGTGTGGGCACATATGCTAAACTGATATCTCCTACATAGAGCCTCTCCCTGACATAATGATAGTGCACCTCAATGTGCTTAATGCAAGCATGGAACACAGGGTTCCTCGCAACTGCCAATGCAATCGAACTGTTAATGAAGATGGTGGTGGCAGAAGACTCACCAACACCCAAATCAACCATAAGGCATCTGAGCCACACACACTGAATAGTCATTGTGAATGTTGCCCTATACTTAGCCTCACAACCAGAAGTGGCCACAATAGGCTGCTTCTTTCTCAACCAAGATATGCATGAGCTACCAAGCATGAAGCAAAAACCATTGGTGGACACATGAGTGTCATAGCAACCAACCAAACCACATGTTGATATATTTAGGTAGTGATGTGCGTGAACACACAAGGACCGCCAGGGCACTTTTTTCCCTATGGGGGCTACTAGTGATTTTAGCTTCCATACCCATACCATTGTGGATGGCCTTTTGACTCTTGTTGAAGAGGTGAGTAGGTCTACTTTTGATCTTGGTGTTTGGTTCGGACCCTTGCCTCACCTTGGCTTCCTTGTTGGGACTTTTCTCATGTGGGAGAGCATGGATTGTTGTGTATGTAAGAGCTTCTTGGGTACCCATATTTGTAATTGTCCTTGTTGAGCTGCAGCTAGTTTCTGAGGCACCCAAACTTGTCGGATACCTTGTGGGTGAGCCTGGCCTAGTTTATTCGTTCGTCTTCTAGCCTTTTTGGCTTGCTTGGATGGGAATTGTGGGGGCAAGGCTGGTGGTTGTCCTCCTTTTTGGACCCATATCTGCTTCATGCCCGGGGCTGCTTTCTTGTTGAACGGTGTCTTTTTATTTGATATAGCAGTTGTCTTGAATTGTTGTGCTTGCCTTTGTGGTGAAACTATTGTGGTTGTATTAGTCTTTGAAGAAGAAGAGAGATCCAGTCGCCTTTGAGCTTGTTCTTCCATGATTGATGAAGGGCTTTGGCATGCAGAACAAGAGGAGAAAGGAGGAGATGGAGAGAGAGAGAGAGAGAGAAGACAAGAACAACACGCACAGATGCATGAGAGCCTCAAAACCCACATAATGAACTCTCTTGAGGCAATGCTCTATATATGATGTGTATATATGAGTATAGGGGGTAAGGTCACATGACCCTTACATCCCCAACAATGAAGGGCTTTGGCATGCAGAACAAGAGGAGAAAGGAGGAGATGGAGCGAGACAGAAGAGAGGGATGATGCGCACAGATGCGTGGGAGCCTCGAAACCCACATAATGAACTCTCTTGAGGCAATGCTCTATATATGATGTATATATATGAATATAGGGGGTAAGGTCACATGACCCTTACATCCCCAACAATCTCCCTCTTAAGGGTCAATGTGACCATAAGTGGAAACACATACAAAGAATGATGTAGAATTGTACACTAAAGTACAGGAAGAGTCCGGATCTCAACCCATACTAATCATCCTACACCAACTGCCTCAAACAAGGTGTATCCATGCATCTGAAACTGCTCTAGACTCGTATCGATAAGAGTCAAGCTCACATCTGACTGATACAAGAACTGAAGAAGTTCCTGCAAAGATCCCACTTGCTCTATGCATGTGTCAATCATCGAATGACTGACAACTCTAAGTGCAAATGCTCCAATAGCAACTGCAACATCTGGTCTCGAGCATAATAACTCCTACATAATACTCCTGAATGTTGACGAAACATATGCTATCCTGGCTAACATGTCAGCCATGCCTCTATCCAAGGCATCCAAAGCACCATCATCAAGGCCAACATGTCCAAACATATCTGTGTCAACATTTGGCATGAGCAAATTCGAGAATGACAGCATAACTGATGACTGCTCAGCATCCAAATCAGTCATCCTATCAACCAAGGATGTCTCTAGCCATTACAAAATGAGACATGATGAGTCTCACATCACACATAAGGATGAACTCCCACTGAGACGAAACTGTTTCTCACATGAAGTACCTGTAGTGGATACATGTGCCCAATCCTAGTACCTCTGACAAGCATAAGTTGTCCCAACTGCAACTGAAAGTGATGCTCACCAAGGAATGCATAACATCTGCTCTCCTGTAACTTCCTAACTGAAATCAACCTCATAGGGAATGAAGGCACATAGCATACATGTCTGATTATAAGTGATGTTCCACTAGGTAGCATAAAGCATACATCTCCTACACCCTCAACATCATATGTCGTACCATCAGACATGTGCACACATCCACGACTCTCACCTGAGAATCGATAAAACCACTCATGATGTGGAGTAACATGAAAATTGGCTAATGCATCAAGCAACCAAGCCATATGTGTGCCATCCAATGAACAAGAGGAATCCTGAGATGAACCATAGGAGAAAGTGATATCACCATCACTAGCATAGTCAACTGCCATAGAGATAACCTGTCACCACCTATCACTGATCCAACCAAAGATAATGGCAATTACATATGCCAAAAAACTAATAGCAATACATGCCAATACAATGGTGATACACCTCTATTAAACGCTGTATTCTAACTGTCAGAAGTGCGTTTAAACGTTATTTGGGTTCTTGGGAGTGGAAGGGGTCTGTTAGACAGAGGCCCTATACTTAGTTCCCAAACTAACCACTTACACACAGCAATATACTGATGCTGAGAGCTCTATCAAGATCCTGTGGTACTTAGGCATCTACAGTTCACGGTTTAGCTCGGCCAACGTGTGCCACATACACTAAGAGGCTATATTGCATCTGCACATAAACTTACTGAAAATACCAGAGACAAGAGTAATCGTTCAACCTTTACCGAATAGGTACCACAATCCGATCAACATCCGAAGACACAGAGAATTCAAGTGTTCAGATACACCGTACTAAGGTTTAGTACGCAACCCAAGAATCCTACTGTAGCTTAACCCTTACCGTAGGATGACAGATCTCAATGCTGAAGACAACACGATCTCGCACAGTGTTAGAAACACTACCACAGTTACACAAACTTCACCAAACAACTGGCAGAACATTCCAAGAACGAGTACTACCGCAATATGCGAACTTAACACAACAATCGCAATAAGGATTCGCAGACGATTCACTTTAGACAACAGACCGAAATCTACTGGATGTAGATGATACTCACACCCGCAATGGATACCAATAGATAACAGACCAGACGAGACACAGATACACACAGAATACTCAGAAATTAGACAAGATACTCTAAATTAACCAACTCGACACACAGTAATGCCATAGACAAATGACCCAGACAGACAGTCGGGTGATCTCTCGAACGTCACTGAGCATCTCTTTTCATTGCTTTATATAAAAGATTACAAAGTGTCTACGTAACAACCTTTTGCACGTGTGAAACAAGATTTCAGTTATACACTTCCAATCCGGCGGCCGATAACACTCTGGCACGCACGGTGGACTCGAACCCGCAGGTTTTACAAAACTACTGTTCATCTATAATGCCTTCTAAGTACATATTTCTGGCTAATCTAAAGGTGCGGGCGATCTTTTTCTTTAGAGTTTCTAACAATTGTTTTAGGGTGTCCGGTTCTACTAGCTGTGCATCTACTCTTACAGAACTTAATGTGATGGCTTCGGTGAGAAAAATCTCTGCTTGCGTCTACAGAAAAGCTTCTTGTAGGTAGAATTCATTGGACAAAGCCGCATCTCTGGATATCTTCATTTCTGCAACCTTCTTTTCCATACTGATTACTCTTTCTTTTTTATTGTCCAGTTGATTTTCTCGTCTCTCGATCTCTTGATTCTGGAACTGGATGGTTCTGGAGTATGCGTCCCTTTCTCTGCGGAGATCTGTTATTACCTTCTGTGTTTGAGCTTCTTTTGACAAATAACGTTTGAGCATATTATTTACATCAGCTAATTGATCCTTGTATCTTTGTAGTTCTTTCGCTGTCTTCATTGCCAGATCGTGCTGTTCTTGGCCTTTTTGTACCACTTCATCGAGTTGCACTCTGGTCTCTTATAATAAATTACCTAAGGCTACTCTAGCATCTTCTTTATCCTGTAGATCTAGCTTTAACTGACTGATTTCGACCTGTGCTTCGCTTAGTAACTTGTCCTTTTGGTTGAGATCTGCCAGTGCGGTATCTCTCTGATCGGCAATTGTCTGTTGTTCTGCAGGCTGGGCTTGGAGATGGGTAATTTGGGAGTGCAGCTGATGGTTTTCTGCTTTGACCGCATCTATCTCTTCCTGTAGAGGCGTGATATCTGCTTCTAGGACATCCACCTTGTGTTGTAACTCATTTCGAATATTATCGGTGACTTCTCTCATCTGGATTGGCAATTGCTGTGATAACTGAATTAACAGTTGGCCCATGTTTGCAAGTTCAGAGATCGTAGGGATTGAAGGAAGTGGAAGCTGAGGTCGAGGTTGGGATGAGGACGCGGTGAGCAGCTGCTAGGAGTTCAGTGGAGAGTAGTTGGGGGATGAGGAAGAAGAGTCAGTGGGTTCGTTGGGGTGGATGGGTTGGATAGGGATAATGGGGTCGAGTGGCGGCTCCGGTGGGGGAGTGGGAAGGATAGAGTGAGACTGCGTTACCTTATCTACGGTTTGTTGTTCAGTGTCGGCGGTATCAGCAATTGTGGATTCTACTGCTCTAAGCAGTTCGCCGAAAATATCCTTAGCTACCTGTTCTTCGTCTCTTTGTTTTTCCGGCTCCGATTGTTGCTGTGATGCCTCCTCTGACGAGCTTGTGTCGGTTTTAGTGTGATCCTCCTGTTCTTGTTGCCCTTCTGAAGATGACTGCGTGGATAATTCGTGTTGCATAGATGTGGTGGTGTCGTGGAAGGTTTCTTCGTCATGCTTTTCTTGTTCCATGTCATCATCTTTGTTTCCTTCGGCTGATCCCTGGGCTTCACTTTCAGATGAACTGATCCTAATTCTCTTCCGACGGAAGAGTTGATTTAGCTCCTCTTCATCTTCTTCATCATCCTCCCATAATTGCACAGACTCTTCATGTCGTAGGACTGGGCCTCTGGGTGGTGGTTGTGCTGCAAGGATGGCCGGAAACAGGAAGGATAGGATATGAGGGAGTCTCGATCTTGGCATTCCTCCCTTGTTTACCTGTTTGATGATTGTCACGCATTCTTTGTGAATGCGGTGGAAGAAGTAGGACGCAAAATTCACTGGTTCTCGGGCGGCTAAGTCTATGGCGGAGTAGAAGGGACGAGATATTCCATAAGTATGTTTCTGTAGGTTCAGGATAGCTACTAAGAATTGAAGGGCGGATCTTTCAGGTTTCGGTCGACAAAGCATCACGTATTCGTTTGACGAATACCTAGGAAATAATTGTGTCATTGTTGCTACGGGGAGGTTCGGGCCATTTTCCCGACCTTGCAAAGGGAGTCGAAATGACTCAGCAAAAGTTTGGAAGGTGATCAGTGTACGGGATGGTAGGGAGGTGATCGGCCAACTCTTTTCGGTGGCAGGTGTGTTGGCGATGGCGGTAGATGATCTGAGCGAAGAAGGGGTGGGATTCCACTGAATGCCAAGGCAGTTCAGCGAAATTGGATAGCCCACGAATGCGCAGGAACTCTCCTACGTCGGCAGGGAGTCCATCACGGAAGGCGGCATAGTTAGCCAAAGCTTCCATGGCGCACACAGAGAAAGCAATCACAAGTGCACAGAACACAGGGTACGCACAATGACACAAATCACACAAACACAATAGCGATTTTCGGCAAAACGGAAAAGGTTAAGTAGATGTGTTGCCGGGGAGAGAAATCAAAATGACTAATCATCGTGCGACGTTGAGATGATAACTTCTTAACTTCGGTGTGCATGTATGAGTAGCTGGAAAGGGCAGGGCGGCTGTGGACATAATTAGGTATCAAAACACGAATATTTACAGACTTATTTTATACGCAAAAAAAGAAAAGAAAAGAAAATAAAAGAAAAGAGAATGCCAAAAGACGTGGCCAACCACGAAATGTTTCAGTGTGGTGCTTGTTTATACGGTCGCAGCTTTGATCCATTTATCACCTTTGGAAGAGGAATTCCGATCAAAGTGGTCAACCGAAAAGTTGCTGGGCCCACTTGTTCAGCAATCCGGTAGGGACCAAACCATCGTAACTTGAATTTGCCAGTAGAGCGATTCGACTTTGCATTGTAAAAGAGTACAAGTTGTCCCACTGAAAAAATTGGAGTCTTTAGATATCGATCATGTGTTCGAGCTTGTCTTAGCTGTACTTCCTGAATAGTCAAAAAACTGTGCCATCGATGCTCATCTAATTCTCTGAGTGTATCCAACCGAAATGAGAGAGATTCTTCAGGTAGCAGTTTCTAAGTGATTGCTACTCGTAAACTTGGCACAACTATCTCCATCGGTGCTATGCTTCCAATCCATAAGCTAGTTTGAAAGGGGTTAATCCTGTTGCTACCTTGTATGTAGTCCAGTATGCCCATAATACTGCAGGTAACAGTTGATCCCATCTTTCCGGTGCTTCCAGAATCAATTTTCGAAGCATATTCAACAAAGTCTTGTTTGTACTTTCAGCCAAACCATTAGCACGAGGATAATATGGTGAACTGAATTTATGCGTGACCTGAAACGAATGTGTGAGTACTTTCATTAAATTGTTGACAAAATGAGTGTCTTGATCTGTAACAAGTTCCAGCGGTAAGCCAAAACGTGGAAAGACATCTTTCAGTAGACACTTGGCTACCGCAACAGCTGTGGCAGACCGTAAAGCCCAGGCTTCTGCCCATCTAGTAGCATAATCAGTACATGTCAAAATATAACGATTATTACTGAGGATTGCTGGTGGTGTAATAGGGCCAATGAAATCTAGACCCCACTTCTGAAAAGGCTCTAATGGCAAGACAGGTTGTAGAGGGAAGAGATGATGTTGCAGGGGCTGTCCAGATCTCTGACAATTATCACATTGCTTGACAAACTGTAATACATCCCTGTACATAGTAGGCCACCAAAGACCACTTTGCAGAATTTTCCGGTGTGTTAAGTCTGCAGCAAAATGGCCACCAAAAGGAATTGAGTGAGCCAAATTAATGACTAAGTTAACTTCATGTGGTGGAATACAAGGAAGTAAAACTCCAGTGTGATCCATATAGTATAATTCCCCAACAATCAACCGAAATCGGCGACTGAAAGCTGAAATTTTTCTTCGTATTGCAGGAGAAGTCTGAGGGGGAAGGCATCCATCAGTGAGGAAGGTCAAGATCTGATCATAATATGTAGATGGCATAGGTGGGTCTGTAATTTCATCATTAGTCGGTTCAGAGACATAAATTGCTGGTGTTGTGTCATCTACACCGACCGGAGCTTCACCGAAATCTAAGCGAGAGAGAAAATCTGCTAAGGCATGTGAACTGCCTGGCCAATGAATAACTTCGTAGTCAAACTCTTGCAAAAGCAGAATCCATCGTGCTAATCGACCACCTAGATGTTGTTGCCGAACTAGATAGACAAGTGCAGCATGATCTACATGAAAAGTAAATTTACGGCCCAGCAAATAATGTCTGAATTTCTTGACAGAATATACTAGACCTAGACATTCTCTGTCTGTTACAGAGTAATTCTTTTCAGCACGGGCTAATCTTCGACTTGCATGGTACACTGGTCTGAACCACTTATCGGTTTGTTGCATTAGAACGCTCCCTATTGCTATATCTGAAGCATCAACAAATACATGAAATGGGTGATCCCAGTCAGGAAGCTGTAAGATTGGAACTTGTGTTAGTAATCCCTTTAGACGATCAAAAGCAATTTGATAGTCCGGGGTCCAGTCAAACTGTCTAGGAGTCTTCGTGATTAAACGATTGAGTGGAATGGCTAAATGAGCGAGCCACCGTAAATGACGACCATGCCAGCGGACTTGACCCATAAATCTCATGACTTCTTTTGGTGTAGTAGGAACAGGTGCTCTTAATACAGCTGCAACCTTATCCGGGTCGACTTGTATGCCCTGTGCTGATACAATGTGGCCAAGTAGCTTTCCACATGAAACCGCAAACACAGATTTGTTTGGGTTCAAATAGAGTCTGTATTCTCTGCACTTTTCAAAGCAACACCGTAAATGGAACAGGTGTGCTATCATCTTACCGAAAATCAAAAAATCATCAAGATATACTTGCATAAAAGAGGTGAGGTAAGGAGAAAATATTTCCTGCATACACCTTTGGAACGTACTGGGGGCATTTCTTAATCCAAACCACATAATAGTACATGCGAAAACACCCCAGTTGGTAATGAAGGCGGTCTTCGGTATATCTTGTTCAGCCATTCTAACTTGATTATACCCACTGTACCCATCTAAGAATGAATACATTTCATGTCCTGCTAATCTATCAAGCATCGTGTCAAGAAAAGGTAGCGGAAATGGATCAGGCACTGTAGCTGCATTCAGTTTCCGGTAATCTACACATATTCGTAGCTCCTTATTCTTTTTAGGCACAATAACAGTGGGTGATATCCACTCAGCATGCTCTACTGGTACAATAAATCCGACTTTGAGTAGCCTATCAAGTTCTGCCTTTACCTGTGATGCATAGTTTGGATTCATCCGGTAGTGGGTTGCTTAAGTGGTTTTGCTTCCGGCTTCAGCATGACCCTGTGTTGATAGATGTGCGGGTCCAAACCCTTCATATCTTTGTAATCCCATGCAAACACATCAAAAAATTCTCGAAGTAGTTGGATTAAATCTGCTTGAAATAACTCAGGTAAGCTTTCCTTTATCTTAACAGGACGTGGATTTTCTTCATCCCCTAAATTGTAGGTGGTCAGCTTATCTTCTGGAACATAGAATTGTCGAGGCTTCTCTGTATCCTCAGCTGGCTTGAAAAGTTGTTGTAGATCAGCGTCATATATGGTAGCCTTATCTTCTTTCGTATCTTTTTCTGTTACAGACATCACTGTACAAACTGCAGGAGTCCAATTATCTACAACAGATTGTAGATCAACAGTTCTTAGGGACATCAAGTCAATGTTATTTTTCATAAACTCTTCTTCTTCATCATCTGACAACCCATCTAGCATATGGACTGGTTCTGCAAAATACGGTCTAGCATGCAACTCGCAAGGTTGTATAGCATCTAATTTTACAACGTATTTACGATTATTATCTTCGAAAGTGAGTTCTTGTGCAGACCAATCTTGTATCACCTTAGCGTGCTTCAGCCAAGGACGACCGAAAAGGAGATTATAATCAAGGGTGGATTTCGGTAATTCTAGTACGACAAAGGTCATTTTAAATGTTGTACCTTGTAAAGTTATTGGTACATTTCGCACAAGTCCTACGGGATGAACTCTTGATTGGTCGGCCATTCTGACAAAAAACTAAACAGGTTCGATTTCGGTCCACCCTAACTTTTTACACAGTGCAGCAGTAGCAATGTTGACACCAGATCCTCCATCAATTAGTACCTATGTGATTTTTTTATTTTTATACCATATCGTAATTAAAGGAACCGAATGATCAACCGTAGAATCAGGTTCCGGTTGCACTGTTGCTGTTGCTGGAATGCAAGAAGGCACAGGACTGAACTGTTGTTGGAATTGTTGTCGAACTCCCGGTACTAGTGCAAGTAATTGGCCCAGAGGAAGAGTGATGGATGCTTTAGATAAAATTTCCCAGGCCTTTTGTGATTGGATTGTATTTTCCACAGATTCTGAAGATGATGCGCCTGCTGAAGATGATGTGCCTGTTGAAGATGATATGCCTGTTGCTGAATTGGAATCCTGTTTTTGTGTTCCTTCCTCGGTTAACGGAGCCTGGGTCACCGGAATAGGATCTGGAAACACTGGAGGTTCGGCGGTGGTCCATTCACTAGCCTTATCATACATCCTTTGTTGTTCATGTATGCCTGGTTCAAATATTTCTGCTGCTGGTTGCAGTTGTTTACCGGATCGGGTCTGAATTACTGCAGCGTGCGTTTCTACTGGTGTGATTTGTACCATATTAGTCATTGGGTTTTGACGTTCTTTCTTCCTCTGATCATACTCAGCTGCATCCTTACAAAATCTCCTAATGTGACCAAATTCACCACAAAAATGATAGCGTGGTGGTGGCAAATTGGGATTTTTCGGTGCTGGTCTGGCCTGCCAGCGGTTTGCATTGTAGTTACTATTTCTCTATCCTCTGTAATTTTGATAACCTTGTTGCTGGTTGTTTCTCATTTGCGGAGGTACATAGTGATTGGTTGGCTGCCCTGGTTCCTGTATAATAGCATTGACAGTTGCTGGTCCCTGTACTTTGGTGTTATATACACAGTTTTCGGTGGTGTGTCCGGTAGTGTTGCAGATAGCACAAAACAACTAATTAAGTGCACAAGTGGCACTAGTATGGCCTGAATTCTTGCATGTAGTGCAGTACATCTGTCTGGTCGGGTCTTCGGTGATATTTCTATTTGCTTTTAACCACTCCAGATCTTCTGTAAATCCACCAACCTTGTTTTCAAGTTGCAAAGCCATTGCGATCACGGCATCTAGCGTCATAGCTCCTACACAGCGTATGATCATAATCTGTTTAAGTTGCGAAGTCAATCCATTGATAAACCATTGATTAATAACGTCATCCGGTAGGTTGGCATGTGCTTGTGGTAACTGCCTCAAATGAGTCCTGAATAGAGTGGCGTATTCCTGTACTGTTTGATTTATCTTCTGTCTATTATTTTGCAAGTAGTCGAAAATTTTGGCTGGATTCTTCTTTAGCCTGAATCTTTGCAAAAATGCATCCCTTACTACTTCATAGGTGTCGAAATGGTTAATATCATATTCTTTAAGCCATCTAGCTGCTTCGTTAACTAATGTCGCTGGAAAACAATAGACTTATACACCGGATCAGGTGGATGGTTGAGCACTACGTAACTTATCTCAAATGTGCGTACATGAGCATCTCGGTCATCTCCTGGGAATCCACCAAATTTAGTATACGTTACTCCGGTTGGAGTCAGCCTTGGTGGGCATAGTTGTTGTTGTTGCTGCTGTTGTTGTTGTTGCCCGTTCATGGCTCTGATGGTTGTATTGTGACTATCTTTTGTATCCCGAGGCTGAATATCTGAACTATCGGAATCTCTATCGTCGGCCTGTGCACTTTCCGGTTCGATAATCTTGTTCAGTATGTTTCGAATCTCGGTTTCGAACAAGCTACCTTCCTTCTTGATGTCAAATGTAGGGAAGCTTACTCCCAATAGCGGTGACTGGGCTGAAGATTCACTAAGAACTGGTAAACCGTCACCGAAAAATTGTGATCTTTCAGCAATTGGTACCGGAGCAACACCAGAAGGTGTCGAATCTTCACCAAAACAAGGTGCTTTTTCTCCTTCACTAATTTCTTTGGCTAAGGTGTTTCTAGTCGTAAACAAATTTGAATCTTTACACAATGTTGTTAAACTAACTTCAGGCTGCGTCCTGGTAGATTCTGGAGTTACTATATCTTCGACAGACTGGGCCGGAATCGTACCGGAATTTACCAGAGGCGTAGCACGTTCCACCGGAATATGAGCGGAAGCACTACTAACGTTCTTTACTTTCTTGACAACTGGGTTAGACCTAGCTATACTTCTACCTCCCGGAGTCGTCCTTAGCAAATTAAGTACCCCAGGCTAGCAGTTCTTTGGATACGTTTCACCGGATCGAGTAACCGGCATGTATCATCTTTTGTACTAATCGCGTACTATTACTGTCAATTTACAATTTATAGTCACGTTTCCACAACTGGTTTGCAATAATCTGATCTGTTGCCACCATCCCACAGACGGCGCCAATGTTAAACGTTGTATTCTAACTGTCAGAAGTGTGTTTAAACGTTATTTGGGTTCTTGGGAGTGGAAGGGTCTGTTAGATAGAGGCCCTATACTTAGTTCCCAAACTAACCACTTACACACAGCAATATACTGATGCTGAGAGCTCTATCAAGATCCTGTGGTACTTAGGCATTTACAGTTCACGGTTTAGCTCGGCCAACGTGGGATCTGTTAGACAGAGGCCCTATACTTAGTTCCCAAACTAACCACTTACACACAGCAATATACTGATGCTGAGAGCTCTATCAAGATCCTGTGGTACTTAGGCATTTACAGTTCACGGTTTAGCTCGGTCAACGTGTGCCACATACTCTAAGAGGCTATATTGCATCTGCACATAAACTTACTGAAAATACCAGAGACAAGAGTAATCGTTCAACCTTTACCGAATAGGTACCACAATCCTATCAACATCCGAAGACACAGAGAATTCAAGTGTTCAGATACACCGTACTGAAGGTTCAGTACGCAACCCAAGAATCCTACTGTAGCTTAACCCTTACCGTAGGATGACAGATCTCAATGCTGAAGACAACACGATCCCGCACAGTGTTAGAAACACTACCACAGTTACACAGACTTCACCAAACAATTGGCAGAACATTCCAAGAACGAGTACTACCGCAATACGCAAACTTAACGCAACAATCGCAATAAGGATTCGCAGACGATTCACTTCAGACAATAGACCGAATTATGTAGATGATACTCACACCCACAATGGAAACTAAATATAATAGACAAGACGAGACACAGATACACACAGAATACTCAGAAATTAGACAAGATACTCTAAATTAACCAACTCGACACACAGTAACGCCATAGACAAATCACCCAGACAAACAGTCTGGTGATCTCTTGAACGTCATTGAGCATCTCTTTTCATTGCTTTATATAAAAGATTACAAAGTGTCTACGTAACAACCTTTCGCACGTGTGAAACAAGATTTCAGTTATACACTTCCGATCCGGCGGCCGATAACACTCTGGCACGCACGGTGGACTCGAACCCGCAGGTTTTACAAAACTACTGTTCATCTATAATGCCTTCTAAGTCGGTGACTTCTCTCATCTGGATTGGCAATTGCTGTGATAACTGAATTAACAGTTGGCCCATGTTTGCAAGTTCAGAGATCGTAGGGATTGAAGGAGGTGGCAGCTGAGGTCGAGGTTGGGATGAGGACGCGGTGAGCAGCTGCTAGGAGTTCGGTGGAGAGTAGTTGGGGGATGAGGAAGAAGAGTTAGTGGGTTCATTGGGGTGGATGGGTTGGATAGGGATAATGGGGTCGAGTGGCGGCTCCGGTGGGGGAGTGGGAAGGATAGAGTGAGACTACGTTACCTTATCCACGGTTTGTTGTGCAATGGCGGCGATATCAGCAATTGTCTAAGCAATTCGTCGAAAATATCCTTAACTACTTGTTCTTCATCTCTTTGTTTTTCCGGCTCCGATTGTTGTTGTGATGCCTCTTCTGAAGATGACTGCATGGATGATTCGTGCTGCATAGATGTGGCGGTGTCGTGGAAGGTTTGTTCGTCATGCTTTTTTTGTTGCTTGTCATCATCTTTGTTTCCTTCGGCTGATCCCTGGGCTTCACTTTCAGATGAACTGATCCTGATTCTCTTTCGACGGAAGAGTTGATTTAGCTCCTCTTCATCTTCTTCATCATCCTCCCATAATTGCACAGACTCTTCATGTCGTGGGACCGGGCCTCTGGGTGGTGGTTGTGCTGCAAGGATGGCCGGAAACAGGAAGGATAGGATATGAGGGAGTCTCGATCTTGGCATTCCTTCCTTGTTTACCTGTTTGATGATTGTCACGCATTCTTTATGAATGCGGTGGAAGAAGTAGGACGCAAAATTCACTGGTTCTCGGGCGGCTAAGTCTATGGCGGAGTACAAGGGACGAGATATTCCATAAGTACGTTTCTGTAGGTTCAGGATAGCTACTAAGAATTGAAGGGCGGACCTTTCAGGTTCCGATCGACAAAGGATCGCGTATTTGTTTGACGAATACCTAGGAAATAATTGTGTCATTGTTGCTACGGGGAGGTTCGGGCCATTTTCCCGACCTTGCGAAGGGACTCGAAATGACTCAACGAAAGTTTGGAAGGTGATTAGTGTATGGGATGGTAGGGAGGTGATCGGCCAACTCTGCTCGGTGGCAGGTGTGTTGGCGATGGCGGAGATGATCTGGGCAAAGAAGGGGTGGGATTCCACTCAATGCCAAGGCAGTTCAGCGAAATTGGATAGCCCACGGATGCGCAGGAACTCTCCTACGTCGGCAGGGAGTCCATCACGGAAGGCGGCATAGTTAGCCAAAGCTTCCATGGCGCACACAGAGAAAGCAATCACAAGTGCACAGAACACAGGGTACGCACAATGACACAAATCACACAAACACAATAGCGATTTTCGGCAAAACAGAAAAGGTTAAGTAGATGCGTTGTCGGGGAGAGAAATCAAAATGACTAATCATCGTGCGACGTTGAGATGATAACTTCTTAACTTCGGTGTGCATGTATGAGTAGCTGGAAAGGGCAGGGCGGCTATGGACATAATTAGGTATCAAAACGCGGATATTTACAGACTTATTTTATACACAAAAAAAGAAAAGAAAAGAAAATAAAAGAAAAGAGAATGCCAAAAGACGCGGCCAACCGCGAAATGTTTCAGTGTGGTGCTTGTTGATACGGCCGCAACTTTGATCCATTTATCACCTTTGGAAGAGGAATTCCGGTCAAAGTGGTCAACTGAAAATTTGCTGGCCCACTTGTTCAGCAATCCGGTAGGGACCAAACCATCGTAACTTGAATTTTCCAGCAGAGCGATTCGACTTTGCATTGTAAAAGAGTACAAGTTGTCCCACCGAAAAAATTGGAGTCTTTAGATATCGATCATGTGTTCGAGCTTGTCTTAGTTGTACTTGCTGAATAGTCAAAAAATTGTGCCATCGATGCTCGTCTAATTCTCTGAGTGTATCCAATCGAAATGAGAGAGATTCTTCAGGTAGCAGTTTCTGAGTGATTGCTACTCGTAAACTTGGCACAACTATCTCCATCGGTGCTATGGCTTCCAATCCATAAGCTAGTTTGAAAGGGGTTAATCCTGTTGCTACCTTGTATGTAGTCCGGTATGCCCATAATACTACAGGTAACAGTTGATCCCATCTTTCTGGTGCTTCCAGAATCAATTTTCGGAGCATATTCAACAAAGTCTTGTTTGTACTTTCAGCCAAACCATTAGCACGAGGATAATATGGTGAACTGAATTTATGCGTGACCTGAAACGAATGTGTGAGTACTTTCATTAAATTGTTGACAAAATGAGTGCCTTGATCTGTAACAAGTCCAGCGGTAAGCCAAAACGTGGAAAGACATCTTTCAGTAGACACTTGGCTACCGCAACAGCTGTGGCAGACCGTAAAGCCCAGGCTTCTGCCCATCTGGTAGCATAATCAGTACATGTCAAAATATAACGATTATTACTGAGGATTGTTGCTGGTGTAATAGGGCCAATGAAATCTAGACCCCACTTCTAAAAAGGCTCTAATGGCAAGATAGGTTGTAGAGAGAAAAGATGACGTTGCAGGGGTTGTCCAAATCTCTGACAATTATCACATTGCTTGACAAACTGTAATACATCCCTGTACATAGTAGGCCACCAAAGACCACTTTGCAGAATTTTCCGGTGTGTTAAGTCTGCAGCAAAATGGCCACCGGAAGGAATTGAGTGAGCCAAATTAATGACTGAGTTAACTTCATGTGGTGGAATACAAGGAAGTAAAACTCCAGTGCGATCCATATAGTATAATTCCCCAGTAATCAACCGAAATCGGCGACTGAAAACTGAAATTTTTCTTCCAAATGAGCTATTCCAAGCTATGATACCAAGTTGGATCATCTCATTCCGATTTGTAAAACTCAACTTATAGCCAAATCACTGACCTGCTATTCAAGTGATTGTAGATTTATCTTCTACATCAGTCTGGGTTTTTTGAATTTTTGTCACTCTAGAAGTCCGAAACAGATTTTGCTCCCTTCTGTGAAGTTGTAGCCTTCTATGTTAGCTACGCACAAAACTTTAAAACGCATCAATCTGAGTTTTCTATCTCGAGTTATAGCTGAAATACTGAACTGTTGTTGAGAGATATCGACCTGCACTTTCACCTCTTGTGACCTAAGCTTCCATTGGAGCTTCTTGCACACTAGCCTTCAACATGCTCTGATACCAATGAAGGGCTTTGGCATGCAGAACAAGAAGAGCAAGGAGGAGATGGAGAGAGAGAAGAGAAGAATGGCATGCACAAATGCGTGGGAGCCTCGAAACCCATATAATGAACTCTCTTGAGGCAATGCTCTATATATGATGTATATATATGAATATAGGGGGTAAGGTCACATGACCCTTACATACCGAACAATTGACTCTTCCTGCATCATAGAGCTTTTGACACATACAACATCTTCTTCTATGAAATTAGTCTTAGAAGAACTAAGAGAATGTGTGACACCTGGATTTGTGAGCCGATAGTTCTCTCATTCTATTGTAATACATTGCTCATGTACCCAAACTTGAAGAAGTTGATTTCTTAGGTTTAAGTTGACTGCATGGTCATAGATCCAATCTTGATCCAAGACAAGTGGTTCCGTAAGATCCTCATCTTGACATACTAGCATTTTAACTCTCATTGGGACATCTTGAAGGTAGATGGGAAGTTCCACCTTGCCCAAACAAGGGGTTTCCACACCTCCCAGTCCTATGAGATAGGCTTCTATGGGATTGATGTTCAATTGTAGATCCGGGCAGTATGGGAATCTGATTGCACTAGTTGCTGCACCTGAGTCAATCAATGCTCTCATAGTCCATACATTCTTTCCTTGTCCTACTTCTATGGTCACAAAGGGACGTCGATCAAAAATTTGAGAAGCATTCACTTTTGATGTCTGGCACATGGCCATGTGATATCTTGGGGCTTTCAGATCGACCTGTAGGACTAATCGCCTTAACTTATTTTTCCTAATGTGTTGTCTGGTCTCTGCCTTTGCTTCTTCTCTAACTCTTAACTCTTCTTCTTTTCTCTTCTTAGCAGTGTTGAGTCTCATTAGCATATCCTTTGTAAGAGGTTCTTGATACAGTTTGACTCTACATCCACTAATATAGTTTGGCAAGATATCACCCTCTAGAGTGTCCAATTGAACCACACCACTAGTGGAAATTCTATTAATGATCATGGGTCCATATCCTCGTTTCTCCAATTTTTGGGCATGCTGCTTTAGTGTATAAACCAACACTAGGTCTCCCTCTTTCAATCCTTTATCCTTGATATGTGCATCAAAGTATGCCTTTTGTCTTTTCTTTGCAGCATAGATGCCTGCTTCTACTTGTAGCCGCATCTCACCTAAGCGTTCTAGATCAAAGATCCTAGAGGACAGCTCATGTCCAGTCCACTCATGCTCTTGTGCTACTTTTAAAGTTGGGATTAGGAAGTCTAATGGTAGCACAACGTTCTGTCCGAAGGCCATCTAAAATGGGGTGGCATTGAGTACCGTTTTGTAGGCAACTCGATAAGCCCAAATAGCATGATGAAGTTATTTGTCCCAATCAGCATTTATTATTTACCAGTTTAGTCAAGACATTACCTAGGATCTTATTTGTGCTCTCGGCCTGTCCATTAGCTTGTGGATGATAGGGGGTAGACTTCTTATGAATCACCAAGAATTCTTGGAGAAGATTTTCAATGACTTCATTCAAGAAGTGTGTGCATCTATCGCTCACTAACTCTATTGGTAATCCATATATGGTGAAAACATTCTCAAATAAGAACTTAGCCATTGTTTGAGCATCATTCTTTGTTGTGGCTTTTACTTCTACCCACTTGTAAGGTAATCCGTGGCTACAATAATGTATTCTGCATGGGAGTTTCTAGCTCGGGGATTAATAGGACCTATGAAGTCTATGCCCCACTTCGAGAGTGCACGTCCTGTGGAGAATGAGTTCTTCTATGCGTAACGAAAATGTGTAGTGTGTGAAGAGAGATGGTGGATGCAATCCAAAGATGAGTAGGTGCTGCTACAACCAGCTTCACACCAGCCAACTGAGACTTGAGAGTTGATTAGTAGACCCTTTGAGCTTCCTAAATCTACCAAAATATCAGCCAAGTACTTTGGAACATGTATCTCAAAAGTTTAAGTCAAGACAGACTAGTTGCGAAATGACTAGCTCCCAAAACTTGCTATTTTTGGACATACACCTACTGGAAACAATGAACAGTGCTCTCAACCTGGTAGGAATTGGATAAATTCCTTTTGGGCATAGCAAATAGACTTAGCAAGCCTCCCAATCCAAGTTAAAACACTTCAAATGATGGACTGAGCACCGAGAAGAAGATTTATCAATTTCTGGAACATGCCCACCATTCTCGGGGCTCTACAGAGATAGAACAGTGAGCAGTAAAATGTAGATATCTCCAAAACTGTAAATTCAATGACCTTGAAAATTTATATGCAAAAAGAAGACAGTAAGAGCTATCCAACGCATGTTAAAACACTGAGAAAGGTTGCATACAACTCGAGATATGACCTTCTGAATTTACTGCTCTGAGTGAGTATAACAGAGAAGTAGATAATGATAAATGTATAGATTCACATATGATTACAACCACATTGGCAATGAATCTTTGCACAATGGGAGTAGAATGATAGAGCTATGGAGTAATCTCTTCAATCTCTACAAAATGACATGAAATGGTCACGTACAAGGCTTGCTAATCGCCTCTTCCTTCTTGCTCTTTTTATAGCTATTCTTGGAGGGAGTTTTGAATTCGAGTTCGAATGGCTCCACCTAAAAGTGATCCCCAAAGTTAGGAGATATTCCCTCAACTCAAAAATTCATGGTTTTAGGTAGTTAGAGCCACAAATTTGCTTTTACATCATGGATGAGCTAAGCCATCTTTTTCCTTTTTCTTTTTTCAATTACAAGAGATAAAAATGAACTCTTTTACAAAAGGTGTTCACATGACTACACATGTGACTTACAAATGATCATAATATCAAGCATATCAAGCATGTAGGCTTGGGTAAAATGCACCAACAGCTCCCCCTCAAGCCTAACATGCTTGGCCTCCAAATAAGTCTTCAATTGTCCTTGATTTCCCGCAAGCCAATCATCAACTTGAATCTACTTAACTTTGTACCATCAAGAGCTTTAGTCAACATGTCTGCACATTGCATATCTGTAGAGACATAGGATAGTTGAATATCCTTGCTCATTAGCTTCTCCCTTACATAATGGTAGTGGACTTCAATATGCTTGGTTCTAGCATGGTATACCGGATTAGCTGCTAGATGTAGTGAGCTTGTGTTGTCACCAAAAATGTGAGGTGTTGAAGAATGAAGTCCAAGATCTGTGTACAAAGACTTTAACCACATGATTTCTTGAGTTGCATTAGCCAAACCTCTATATTCGGCTTCAGTAGAAGATAATGCCACGGTTGGTTGCTTCTTCGATGACCAAGAAATGATTTTTGAACCTGCAAATGATATATACCTGGATGTGCTTCTTCTATCATCTCTAGATCCGGCCCAATCTTCACTCATGTCTCCTATTTGTCTAGAGGTATCTCGGGAACTTTCTGCTTAGAGCTCGCTTTTGACACATTGGAATCAAGTTCAAGAACTTGATTTGCCACATGTTTCCTTAGCTCAGGTTTTACTTTGAGCAGCTCTTCTACGATGAGATGGAACTGAACCTTAGTATTCTTCATGACATTAGTGTTCCTTGGAACCAGTGAGTCTTCATGTCTTATCAATATGGTGGGAGCTCTGATCTAAAGAGATTCAGATTCCCATGGGCCTGTGAATTGTGGCAACTCTTGTAAAGAATTAGATTCGAAATCTAATCTTTCATCTTCTTGTTGCTCTACTTGGTCTCCATAGATTGATGGAATGTCTTGGGGAAATTGATCATGGTCATGAATCTCAAGAATAGGAGAAGGATTATCCTTCTCCTTGGCCCATTTCTCTTCTTGTATTTCCTGCAAGAACTCTTGAGAGTACTGTTGAATATCATCCACAGAATCACGAACATAAGCTTTCATTGGTGGTGAGCTTTCTCTTTCAACAACTGGTTGAGTCTGTGGAGGTAAATAAACTTGCGGTTTGTTTACCAACTGCTCCAATCTTTCTGATAAGCTCTTGAAGTGCAAATCCGGTTTGACAGAGTTTGTCTGATCGAACGATTGACTAGTCTCGAGCATACCATTTTCATGCACATTTTGGTCCGTTCAATCTCTAAATCTACTCTAGGGTAGCTCTTGTCTAGGTTTGCAGTTGTAGGCCCTTCTTGAAGTCGAGCCTGGTAGGCCTTGAACATCACATCCACGCCTTCTGGGGTTGGATTTGCAAGAACAGACCCTGGATGTGATTTATTTACAATGGGTGGTGGGGTGGGATGAGGTGGTGTGGATGGGGCTTCAACATGTGAGGGATTTTGAGATGCAATGTCTTCTATTTTTGTTTTTGCCTCTTTTAGGCTTTCTTCTAGTTCTGATAGATTTTTATTCCACTTATGATTGGCCTTCTCCCTGGCATCCTTCCATGTTCTTATTTTTCTCTTATTGGGCTCTCCTTATCCACTTGACTCTGATTGTTCAACTTGTTTATCCTGTTTTAAGGCTTGTGCTCTAGTAACTGCTTGTATAGGAGCCACATTACTGCTACAAGCACTTGAATCCACCACTAAGCCTACCACATTAATGGGTATAACCTTGGGCACACTAGTCAAGACATATTTGAATTGAGGAGTCTTGGGTTCTTGTCCTACATCTCCTTGCTCTAGGTCTCCTATCTCAATCTCAGGAATAACATTTCCAAACTCATTTGTTCTATCAGGTAAGTTGGTGACCACATACATGGTTCCTTCCTTATCAATGTATGAACCCTCCTTGAATTTGACCACTGGGTATTCAAGTCCAAAGGGTTGATCTAGATTTTTGAGTTGGACCACTGATCGTCTCAAGTCATCCTCATAGATGCGAGCACCTAATCTATTGGTCCGAATATATTCCAACTGTGTCTTATATGGACCTTCTGGTGTTTGTAGATGGGGAGTGCTGAGCCATCTGCATGTTTCCCCATGCTAAAAGACATTTCTGAATCACTTGTGTTTGAACTTAGTATGTAAGGATACCCACTTAGTTGTTGCGCCCAAGACTTAGTTGTATGGTTGACACTTGCCTCATAAGATTTAACGCTTTGTCTATCCTTGCCTAGGTGTCTACCAGATCTCAAGTTCATAAGCTTTGTCTTATGGTCCCAAAATTCCCCTTTATATTGCTCAAAATCCTTTGGAGCCCCCTTGGTTTCCTAATCCCACATGAGGTTCAACTTCAAATTAGTCTATCTGAAAATCAACACATTATTCTTAGAAAAAACGAGGTTTCCAATGAGCTATAGAGCTCAAAAAATGGACTTTTGATTAAAAAGTTATGTCAAATCAAGCTCTTGGGGGTCAAAACAGGCAAACATGAAGGTATGAAAAAATCACAATTTTGATTGAAAATCGTGATCCTGAACACCCTTGAAAACCATGATTTTGAGTGAGAATCGCAATCCTGAGCAATCCTCAAAAACACGATTTTGGTTGAAAATAGTGAAAAACACAATTTTGAATGAAAATCATGAAAAACACAATTTTGAATGAAAATCGTGAAAAATGCAATTTTGAATGAAAATTGTGAAAAACACGATTTAGTGAGAATTGTGAAAAATGCAATTTTGAGTGAGAATTGTGAAAAATGCAATTTTGAATGCGATAAAAAAATTACGATTTTGAATGAAAATCGTGTTTTTGCCATGAAAATCGTGATTTTGACTATAAATCGTGTTTTCTCAAAATCGTGTTGTTGACAAGAAAATCGCGATTTTGAGAATGACCAAAAAATTGCGATTTTGATTGAAAATCGTGTTTTTGCCTGAGAATTGTGTTTTTGCTCAAAATCATGTTTTTATGTGAAAATCATGATTTTAGCTAAAAATCGTGTTTTTGATAATTGCCAAAAAATCACGCTTCTGAGAATGAGCAGAGAATCCTATTTTTGAGAAACTTAGAGAATCGCGATTTTGAGCACAACTAGAGAATCGCAATTCGGAGAATGACCCCAGAATTGTGTTCTTTTCAAAAATCTCTTAGGTGGGAAATAGAAAATCGTGATTTTCAAAAAAATTGAATTTTTCACAGAATCGCGATTTTCACCATAGAATCGCGATTTTCTGAGATTTTTGGTGCAAACTTCAAATTTCAGCACCGAGGCCTGCACGTCAAGCTTAGGGTCATGGAAATCTCAGAAACTTGCACACACAAGCACTTGCCTCTCCCTGTCTCTTTCTTGCACACCCACGAATGAAAAATGAGATGAAAATGCGAAAAATGGAGTGAAAAACAAAAAATTTCAGTGAAGATGAAGATGGAAGAAGATGGAGATGGTGATGATGATGAAGATGAAGAAGAAAAATCAGAAAAATAACAGAAAATAACTATTTTTTACCTTCCAATGTCACAAATCTACGATCTTACCATCACAACGCTCGCCCTCGAAGCTCTCTCCCCGGCAACGGTGCCAAAATTTGGTGTAGATCAAGCGTAAGCACCACCTCCTTTGCTTGTGAATCCACGGAGACATGAGGACCAGTATGAAGACCTTGAGCGACTGAAGGCACAAGTCCATGAGTGAAAGCACACAAGCATGCACACACATACGTACAAAAGCTCTATTCCCTTACAAGCTAACCCCCAAAAAATGAGCTCTCTAGCTCTTTTTATAGTTTTTTGACTAGTTTTGGCCATGTCCAGACCTAGTGTCCAACCTAGTTAAAAATTAGGTTCCAAGGCTTATTTGAGGGCTCAAACGGAGTCTAAAAATTATGAAAATTGGTAGGTTACTCCTAAAGCTCGAGAACTCCTTAGGTTGAACAAAATGGAGCTATAAAAATATGAAATGGTATTTACAATGGATTTTAGTGATGAAAATCACTATTTTTATAGGGATTTCTTCTGGAAATTTGACATGTACTTCTTGGAGCTCCCTATATGCTCCTTCTTCTTGTGCGTCCACCTCTTTGACGCGCTTCCATGCTTTGTGCTTGACCTTGAGTGTCAACATGTAGTAGGAACCACAACACAAACACGAACATGAAAATCATCATCTTCAACACCATCCGCATCACCTTCAGTAACTGTATCGGTAGGTGTAGTAGGATGTTTTTCAACACCCTACACAATATTCTATAGTCCTTTTGTGACCAATACATGAAGCATCATATATTCCCATAATGGGTAATTGGCACCATCCAACTTATTATCAACAACAAACATATATAATACATCACTGCTTTCAGTCATGGCCACTTACAAAAAGACCCTAATGCAAAAAAATGATTGTGTCTCAAAAATTTGAACAAAAGTACCGTATCGAGATCTGCTAAACTTGTAGCAGACTTTGAGGCACTTGTACTGGTGAACTGAAACCTGTATATATGTTTGACACAAAAGAGAAAATTGCCTACACAATCACTGTGATAGTGCATTCAGAGGCCTAAACAAGCTTAGATCGTGATTTCAACACCACGAACCCAAGATGTTTGAACTCCTAATCACCTTGAGTGTGCTCTCCAATTTTCGTGCAATTTTGAGATTGTGACTAGAGGGTGTCAATGATGCCGTAGATGAAGCAATGACCTGCGCTGATACCAATTGTTGGAGTTTGAGGTCTTCGAAAGCACATGAACAACACAAGGAAGAACAAGAAGAAGCTTTGAGACACAATACCGAATTTATTACCAAGATAATGTACAAAGATAAATGACCCATTAGGGTTATAAATGTATATACAAGTTGAGGGAAAAAACCTCCTAAAGAGGGAAAAAGGTGCCTCGGTTTCATATCACTACTAAAATATATCAATAGTTTCGAGGAACCCTATATTCCATGCTTGCACAAAGCACATTGAGGTGCATTATCATTATATTAGAGAGAGGTTCTTTGCAGGGGTGATCAGTTTGGCATATGTGCCCACACATGATAACATTGCATATCTCTTCACAGGCTTTGCCTCAGGAGAACTTTGAAGCTTTTTGCAAAGCTTTGGGCTTATTACCTTTTGTGATTGATATCTTTCCACATAGCTTGACACTTCCTTATACATGAGTGCCAACTTCTTGTTCACCGCATCACTCCCAAGGGGGATTTGTTGATATGCTTTGGTATTGATGTGTGTGAACTCACTTAGGACCACCAATGCAATTTTTGCCCTCTTTAAGAGTTTTTTTTTCCACAACTTGTATATATGCCTATAACCATAACAGGTCGCTTATTTTTTTCCATTTCCCTTGGTAGTACATTCAGTATTGTGTATTGTGCTCCAAACTTCTTCTCCTTCCTTGTGTTGTTTGTGTACTTCTATAGACTCGAAACTCAAACAGATCAAAAGGAATAAAGTTAGGACTTAAAAGAGAAAGACATCTAGAAAGAGATGAGAATATGGAAAAACTTAAATAAGTTCAATAAAGAGAATTTACCTTTTGCATAAAGGACACATCAAGACAAGGGCTAGTTTTACCAAGGTCTCATGAGTAAGAAACTTAAAGGTAAGAGGTCTCAATGTATTTCCAAACCTTAGAAGAGAACCCTAAGAATACCTACAAGTTTAGGATACTTGTAAATGAAGTATTTAGTTCAGAGGTAGTTACCATAACTACATAGATACGAGAAATAGTGCACATTTCTATGTGTATAGAGCAAAGAAGTTCATTCCACAAAAAGTATAGACTTCAGATTTGTGGAATAAAAAA
This sequence comes from Ceratopteris richardii, assembly GCA_020310875.1. Taxonomy (NCBI): domain Eukaryota; kingdom Viridiplantae; phylum Streptophyta; class Polypodiopsida; order Polypodiales; family Pteridaceae; genus Ceratopteris; species Ceratopteris richardii. Next base: position 123,381,233 of record CM035419.1, read on the forward strand.
GGGCAAATCAAGTTGATTAAAGTCATGTAACTAGTAATAAGAAAGTCATGTAAGAACTTCCTTGATCTGGAGGTTGAGACATAGACTTCAGAGTTATTAGCTCATAGACGGAATCATATCTTGAACCCATAGTATTTTAGTACGGGTAGATGGGATAATTCCATCTATCTCTCTACCTAAGAATGAAGAATAGAGATCCTAGGTTGAATCATCTTCATTAAGAAAACAAGGCAAGTTTGTAGGCCAAGTACTCAAGAGAGGATGACCAAGATACACAGAAAGGCAAGGTTTGCAGAAAAGCAAACAAGACTAGGCGATAGTCCAGATTCCCCATTGGGAGAGACACGATTAAATAACAAGGCAGGGTTTGCATATAGTAGACAAGGGTTTGCATATAGTAAGGTTGTTCTCTAGTAGGAAGTGATTATACAACAAGGAAAGGTTTACAAGGAAGAAACTTAGTTCCAAATGGAAAACAAGTTAAGAAACCAATTGGATGTTTATATTCATAGGATGTCATAAAAAATGACCAGTAGGTCAAATATAAAATAAAGTGGTTAAGTGGACCAGAGTCATGCTTTAATATAGAAGGGGTGAAAAGTACTAAGTTTGTTGAAAGTTTAGATAGAAAGGCTACACACACGAAGTTTACAAGTAAGTTTGGTAGATCTATAAATTATGAGCCATCATTGATGACTTTATTGAAGGAGAGAAAGATGATTTTATCTCTCTTTAAAAGTAAACAAGTCAAGTCCATCTTCCAATACAAATTGGAATATATTAATGGAAGGAAAGATTTCCAAGCAAAATATTTCAAGAAACTAGAATACTAAACATGATTAACAAAGACACGAGCTAGTAAGAAGAATGCATGAACCATCTTACATGGGTCATAGAGGCATACAAAGCACCATTTCTGCTTGCAAAGATTTATTCTTTTGGCCACACATGGAAAAAGATATTGCACATTATGTTTCTCAATGCATTGTATATTAGCGTGTCAAACGTCATCATGGTAAACCATTTGGATTATTAATGCCACTTCCCATTTCAAATGAACCATGGGAACAAATCTCTATGGATTTTATCACAGGTCTTCCCATCACTTCATCACATAATGATATGATTTGGACAATAGTTGATAGGTTTACTAAATATGCATATTTCATTCCATGTAGAAAAACTTTGACTGCACCTCAAGCTGCAAAATTATTCATTTAAATGCATTTTCCCACATCATGGATTTCCAAAATTAATGTTATCTGATCGTGATGATGTTAGATTTTGTAATCATTTTTGGGTTGCCTTATTTCAAAATTTTGGTTCTAAAATAGATTTTAGTTCTGCATTTCATCCTGAAAGTAATGGACAAAGTGAGGCTACAAATAGTACTATTCTTGATTTATTGCGTTGCTATTCACTAGATAATCCTAATCACTAGGATGAAAAGTTGTCGTTGCTTCAATTTGCTTACAATAACACTGCACACACCACTACAAGTCGTGCACCTTTTGAAATTGTTTTTGGTAAAAAGCTTCCCACTCCCATGTCCCTCACCCAAACCGACATTCCGATGGCTGATTCAATTGCTCAAGATCACGTTTCTATACTTCATGATGTTCACGAGCACATTAGGAAAAGTCAAGAGCGATATACACGTAATATCAATACTAAACGATTAGCCAAAGAATTCAAGGAAAATGATTTTGTATGGTTGCGTATCATTAAAAGACGTCTCAAAAATATTTTGCAGCATCCTAAAATTAAACTTGCACCACGCTATTATGGACCGTTTCGCTTATAGAAAAAATTAATGATAATTCATTTAGATTAGATATTCCATCTCATTGGACTATACATAACTCTTTTCATATTAGTTTACTTAAGCCATTTAAAGGAACTTTACCACTTGCTCCACTTCTTGATGACCCTCCTTTAATTGAAGAACACTCTAAAATCTTAGTTCTTGAGAAAATCATTGATCATGATGTCACTACTACACGCACAGGTACTCAATATCATCGATATTTGGTTAAGTACAAAAATCACTCTATTGAAGAATGTCAATGGATACATAAAACACAATTAACACCTCATTATAACCACTTAATTTCTGCATATCATACACAAACACATTAATGTAACAGCTCCATGAACATTTCCATGCATGTATTTTTACATGGCACATGCCTATTTTTTTTATTCAGTGATGAAACATGTGACTGGCCATCCATGTTTATTCTTTTATCAACTGAGGTCAATTGCTTTTTCAACTGAGGGGCATGTTATAACTTATGGAATATGTTGAACAATGCATTGTTGGAGTGTAACATGGAAGATGTTGGTCAATGCATTGTTGGATTGTAACATGGAATATGTTGAACAATGCATTGTTGGAGTGTAACATGGAAGATGTTGGCCAATGCATTGTTGGATTGTAACCTGGAATATGTTGAACAATGCATTGTTGGAATGTTAAATTATTATTGAACAATGCATTGTTAGAAGTGTTAAATTATTGATGTATTAATGTGTTTTTGATGTTTTTGATATAGCATCTGAAGGTTCGTGAGGAGCGTGCAAAGCGTGAAAGGGCGGATATCAATAATCCGAATAATTATTATGCGTAGAAGGTTCTATTGTTAGAAATAGTTAGAAAAGTAATGGTTAGAATAAGGGTCGTTGTAGACCGCAGTTTCTGTTATTGAAAGCAATGGCTTTCTGTAAAAGTTACCAACTTTTAGTTTCACGCTTGCTTTTTGAAGCCGCTCTCATGTAACCACTCTTTTCGACGTAATCAAAAGTCCTATAAATACATGCACTCTGTGGACTGTTGAAACAAAGTGCATGGGGGGAGATTGCACCCAATCTGCGTTTTGTCTCGTCTCTTGTTGCGTCTATTCTTCTGTGTGTTTTCTGCATTTGTAACCTCTGTTTGCGTGTGAGCAAGATCCTGACAACAGAGGATTAGGAAGTAATCCTCAACCATGGCTTCTGCGGCAAGTGGTTAGCCCATCGCACTCCTAACCGGAAGGTTGTGAGTTCAATTCCCAACATTGGTATCAGCGCCTAGTTGAGAAATTGGGCGAGATGGAGCTTCGTGCCTCATTCGTGGGCACTTGGAAAAAGCGCTTATCCATGGTGAGTGTGAAACTGGCCTTGGATGAAGGCACATGGGCATTTGGGCAGCCACGAAGGGTGGGGTAGGTCCAAATTTGGTCCATGTGCTGGAGTTTGAGGTTGGTGGAAGTGCTCATGCATGGAAAGTGGGTCCAAGAGTTAGAAGGGTCCACAAATGAGTATTGAGGACAATGCTTAGTCTAAGGGGGAAGGAATGTCACATAATCCTAGTAGGAGATGGTTGAACGATGCCTTAAGAGAGAGATTAGGAAGTAATCCTCAACCATGGATTTTGGGACAAAGTGGTTAGCCCATCGCATTGCTAACCGAGAGGTTGTGAGTTCAATTCCCAAGAACTTAAATTAAGTTCTTCTTGATATCGGGTACATACAATGCATTTTCCAAGAGAATCACACCTCCATTTGCAATCGTAAGCTCAATTTCTCCTACTAATGATAGGATAAGAGGCATTGTTTTCACACATTACATGTCGTCCTTTTGGTGTATCTTTCAAAGATGGAAAAAACCTTTTGCATGAAGTTATGTGCTTTGAAGCACCACTATCAAAGAACCAATCTAGATCATTCACGCTCACAACCATACTTTTTAGAATGCAATGATGAATCATAATGACATGTAACAACACATGCATGAAAATCTTGAGCCATGTTGGTTTCATCATTCTTTGCATTTGAAGAGTTTTCAATAATAGCCATGCCAGATTCCTTCTTCTTTTCATTGTGCTTAGCAAGCTTTCTACATTCATCAATAGCATGACCAACTTTCCAAAAATATTTTCTATCTCTTCTTCATTTGCAAATCAACATCATTAGAGGAATGAGTAGAAGAGGAAGGTTGAGGCTTTGGATTTGATGAACCCAAAGCTGAGCCATACTTGATTTTCCCTTTTTTGTGAGATAGCAAGTCTTTGTGTTCCCTCGATCAAACAACTCCTATTCACACTAGATTGCTCTTCTTTCAAAATAAGAGACACAAACTCATCAAATGCATACATATTTGGATTTCCTTTGGCAATGAAACGAAGTATAGTGGAAAAGTTTTGAAAAAAATCTAGTAATCCTTCCAACAATGTAGAGATGAGTGATGCATCCAGAATAATCTCATCTATGTTTGCCAATTGCTCTTTCAATTGCTTGATGCATGTCACATACACATCCACAAACTCATTTTTAGCCATACATGCATCCTCAAGTTGCGTCCTCAAGTATGAAACATGTGCTTCATTATGCATGGCATACAAACAAGCAAGAGTGTTCCATGATTGTCTTGATGTAGAACATGACCGAATGTGTGGAACTATATGATGCTTCATAAAAAGAGCAATTAATGCATGAGCTTGAGCACCTTTTCCATCCCATCTAAGTTGCTTTTGTGTAGGTGGAGTAACCAGTATACTAGAAGAAGAAGCTCCATCTATGACAATAGATTGTGAAGTAGAAGAACATGCAGGTCTTCTATCTACAACTGCCACTATGTTCCATAATTGTTTCGCAACAAGAACATATTTCATCATGTAAGACCACATTGGATAGTTGGTCCCATCAAGCTTATCTTCGGTTTGAAGCATGCCAAACAAGTCATTCTTGCCCGCCATTTCACTAAAGAATAAGAATGTGAAAAGATCTTTACTTCAACAAAAGTTGAAATCAATCTGAAATTCAGCTCACAATCCTTCACTCTGATGGCGATTCTAACTATATAATTGTCTTCAAAATGGGAGTAAAACATCAGTGCAATTGGTGGAAATGTTTCTTGGTTGTTGAAAATCATTGTTCTATGTTGTGAAGCCGATTTGCATTGTTAAAAGTGTGGAAGCATGCCACAATGCAAAAAATTGAAACTTGAGAAGGAGTTGAACCTACTCTAATATCACTATTGGGTGAGTGTAGAAGTGCAAAAGACACACAAGAAGCACAAACGGAGTAAAACACACAAAGAAGATTGATGACTGGAATAGAGATTGATGACTGGAATAGCTCTCTCTATTGACGATGAATTGAATTGAATAATATCCCTAAGTACAAAGTACCACCACATATGAGTGAACCATGTATGTGGTAACATGTGTCATGGACAAAGGAAACCGTCCTGAACCTTAGATTCCATGTGAATCCTATATCTCATGTTTGGTTTAGAATTAGGAGAAATTAATGCTTCCATTGCATCCAGAACGTGCCAAAACCCTAAGATCGACTATCTATTTGCTAAATTCTGACATTCTGAGGTCTTGATCGATTTGCTGGCATCATCAACCCGCAACTGCCTTGGGAACCGCCCTTGAAAATCTATATAAGGAAGGGTTGGCCACATTCACAATCAGTCTTGCCAATGCCAGTCTTGGGAGCTCAAGAGTCGTGACCGCCAAGTAAGTACTCTCCTCCAAGTTCCAGTTCCAATTTTTGTCTTGTTCCTTGTTCTAGTCTAGTTCTTGGACATCTTGTCTTGTCCTCTTGTAATCTCGTAGTACGAGATCCTGTTGAGTTCTTTCTTTTATCCAGTTCATCTCCCAGAAGGGAGTTCTTGTAATCCAGATATCTTGTTCCATACTTACGTTCCCGGGTTGTGGGATCTCCTGTATCGTTTCTAGTCGAGTTATTCAAACCTATCAGTCCCGGGTTGTGGGACATCTTGTATCAGTCACGTATTCTTGTATTGTTTTCCCTTCGTGGGTGTTCTTGTAATCAGAAGTGTATTTTCGAAATCTTGTCTATTGTAGTTAGAGAGCACAATCTACTTTCTTTACACTTCAGAGTCTTCAACAACAAGCTGGACCTAACTCATCGACAAACACAAGTCGAGATGGGACATTCACTGCATGTAGGTGCACTACTCCAAGAATTACAAGAACGAATCGGGAATCTTCAAGCAAATCAAGGGGTTATTCAAGTGAAGCATCGACCTAGTACATCATTTATGAAGGAACCCAAGATTTGCATGCCAGAAAAGTTCGATGGGGATCGCACAAAGTTTTGTGGATTCTCCAGCAAGTTAAATTGTACATCCATATGCAACCTGATAGATACCCTGACGAGGCATCCAAGGTTGGGTTTATTGGAACCTTGCTCTGTGGCCAAGCATTATCATGGTTTGCCCCAATCTTGGAGAAGAACACGGCAGTACTTCAAGACTATGAGGGGTTTCTTCGGGAACTCTCTGCCACATTTGGAGACGCGGATACAAGTCGAGTAGCAAAAACAAAACTTCGGAAGTTACCACAAGGTAACCACCCTGCCTCTACCTATGCATCTGAATTTACGCAGTTGATATGTGATCTCACTTGGCATGAAGATTATTTCATAAGCCAATTTAGATGGGGTTTAAGAGATGATGTGAAGGACCTTTTGCTCATGATGCCAGAGGTTAAAACATTGAATGAATATATCATGCAAGCTATTCAATGTGATAACCAACTTTTTGAAAGGAAACAAGAAAAACAAGTAGAAGGAAGACCTCGCCAGTGGAAACCTTTCCAACCCACTACTAAAGATGAGTCTATGCCTGAACCTATGCAAATAGATGTAACTAGGTTTCAACCTCTAACACTAGAAGAGAAATAGAGAAGGAGAGTTATTAAGTTATGTCTCTACTGTGGAAACCCTGGACATATTGCAATTAATTGTCCGAACAAGAGAACAAACTCCAGAGTCGCAGCCACCCTTGTAGAGCAGGGAAACGAGGAAGTCCAGTTGTAAAAGAGACCTTGCAACCGGACCATGATATAAGAAAGGGTCTCATAATTCCAGCTACACCCATAGACACATGTCTTGCACCTGTCAAGTTAATCATGCCCAAGAAGACCCTTTCCCTTACAGCCCTAGTGGATTCAGGAGCCTCCTCATGTTTCATCGATGAAGGATTGGTTAAGAAACATGGAATTCCTGTACTTCGGAAGAACAAACCAGTAGTAGCTGAAGTAGTAGATGGACGACCTCTAGCATCTGGGAATATAACCATGGAAACCACACCATTAAGAGTACACCTTGGTGACCATGAATCCCACATATGTTTCAATGTAATATCGAGCCTAGTACATCTAGTTATCATTGGAATGCCCTAGTTAAAGAAGCATAATCCAGACATTAATTGGGAAAAGAATAAAATCACCCGTCGAGATATCCAGAAGAACCCAACATATGTTGGAGCCAACGCCTTCATACATGCAGTAAGGAAGGAGCCTACATATATGATCTATGCCATACCAGCCCAAGAATCCAAGAAAGATGATCCAGTATAGCTACCCAATCAGTACAAAGGCTTCAATGATGTTTTTGAAAAGAAGAATGCAAATATCCTCCTAGAGCATAGACCTTACGATTGCCCCATAGATCTTCAAGAGGGATCACAACCACCCTCTGGACCAATCTATAAACTATCCCCAGAGGAACTTACAAAGCTACGCAAGAACATTGATGAGAATCTAGCAAAGGGGTTTATCAAACACTCAAAGTCTCCAGCAGGAGCTCCTATTTTATTTGTAAAGAAGAAGGATGGGACTCTCCGGATGTGTGTAGACTATCGTGGATTGAACAAAGTAACTATAAAAAACAGATACCCTCTACCACTCATATCAGAGCTCTTGGAACGCCTTGGAAAAGCAAAAATCTTCACGAAAATTGATCTTTGAGGAGCTTACAACCTTGTCAGGATCAGAGAAGGAGACGAATGGAAGACAACATTTCGAACAAGGTATGGCCATTTTGAATACGTAATTATGCCATTCGGTCTTACAAATGCTCTAGGTGTCTTCCAACATATGATGAATGATATCTTTCGAGAATATTTAGATGATTTTGTTGTAATATACCTTGACGATATCTTGATATTCTCCAAAAATCTAGAGGATCATGAATGTCATGTAAATATAGTCCTAGAGAAACTAAGAGAAAAAGGATTATATGCAAAATTAGAGAAGTGCTCTTTCCATAAGACAGAAGTGGAATTTTTAGGGTACATTGTATCAGATAAAGGAATTTTTATGGACCCTAAGAAAATTGAGACAATCCTTGATTGGCAACCACCTTCATGTGTTCAAGATGTATAATGTTTTCTGGGGTTTGCCAACTTCTACAAGATATTCATCAGAGATTACTCCAAGATAGTGACACCTCTTACCAAGCTTACAGGGAACTCCAAATTCTCATGGACCGAAGAAGCAGAAAAAGCCTTTCAAACCTTGAAATCAGCATTCCCTTCTTCCTAGAGACAGATGCATCAGACTTTGCCCTAGGAGCCATTCTTTCCCAGAGATGATGGGCACCTACATCGAGTTGCATATCATTCAAGGAAATTTTCCCCTCTAGAAATTAATTATGAAATTCATGATAAAGAACTTCTTGCCATATTGGACACGTTTGATACCTGGTGTCACCATCTAGAAGGAGCAACGCATAAAATTACTATATATACAGATCACAAGAACTAGAGTATTTTATGACCACCCGCATCCTCAATAGAAGGCAATCTCAATGGAGTAACTTTCTATCCAGATTCGATTTTGTCATCACATACCGTCGAGGACGTCAGGAATGTCAGTCAGATGCCTTGTCCAGAAGATGTTACCTTGCACCAAAGAAGGGTGAAGAGGCCTTTGATCAACAAGAGAGTGTATTACTCAAGCCTGAGCATCTCCAGTTAGCAGCTATCTCTTCAACCCATCATGAAGATTGAGCTTTGAATCATTTGATCCGTGAGAATCTACCACAAGATGAATTGTTTTGTAATGTTAAGCAGAAAGCTCAAGAAGGAAAAGTCCAAGAAGTAAATGAATTTCAGGAAAAGGATGGATTACTATTCTATAGGGACTTATTGTATGTCCCTCCAGGAAAGCCCAGGATCCAAGTACTTCAACAACGTCATGACAACCTTGCAGCAAGACATTTTGGAGTAAATAAAACAATAGAACTCATATTAAGGGATTTTTAAAGGCCTCAAATGTGGAAGGAAGTCAAAGAATATATTCGAACCTGTGACACTTGCAATAGATCTAAGGTACCGTGACATAAACCTAATGGCCTCTTACAACCTTTACCTATTCCAAAAAGGCCACGGGCTTCATTGTCTATGGATTTCATCACAGATCTACCAAAGTCAGATAAGTATGATGCCATTCTTGTTATTGTGGATAGATTTACAAAGATGGCACACTTCATTCCAACTACAAAGGCAATCACAGGTGCAGCCACTGCTAGAATGTTTCTCAGATACATCTTTAGGCTCCATGGATTTCCTGATGATATTGTCAGTGATCGAGGTCCACAGTTCATATCTAGCTTTTGGAATAGTCTTTGCAAGCTCCTTGGTGTTCAAGTTAAACTATCTACCCACAAATCATCCACAGACTGATGGACAAACAGAATGGGTGAATCAAGTCCTAGAGCAATACCTCCGTTGCACTAGCAACTATCACCAAAATGATTGGTTTGAGTTGTTACCCTTTGCAGAGTTTGCCTATAACAATAGTGTTCATGCATCTACTAAGCAAACTCCCTTCTTTGCAAACTATGGACAACATCCAAGAATGGATATACAACTCTCAAATCATGTCAAGAACCCAACTGCCAGAGACAAGGCCGAGTATTTGATGGACATTCACAAAGAACTCAAGGAAGAGATCCATAAAGCTCAAGAACAATACAAGTACTATGCAGATCAACATCGTGTCCATAATCCATGGTATCAAATTGGGGATAAAGTATGGTTACTCAAAAACAATTTGCAAACTTCAAGGCCCTGTGCAAAGTTAGATCATCAAAGATTTGGTCCATTCACCATCTTGGCCAAGATCAATCCAGTCACCTTCAAGCTCCAGCTACCAAGCACCATGAGAATACATCCAGTTTTCCATGTATCCATGTTGGAACCATATCAGATTTTGCCATTGAGGGGGGAGAGACCTAGTCCTTCACCACCTATTGAGATTGATGATCATGAAGAATTTGAAGTCGTGCATGTCCTAGATTCCAGAATATCCCGAGGAAGATTGGAATACCTTATTCATTGGAAAGGGTATGACATCACTGATCGTACTTGGGAACCTGCAGAAAACCTTCAGAGAGCACCAATCAAGGTTCGAGAATTCCATAAGAGAAATCCAATGAAGCCGAGTCCAGATAACATGACCGCTCCTCATGGAACTCGTCGCTTGAGGGGGAGGTGATGTCATGGACAAAGGAAACTGTCCTGAACCTTAGATTCCATGTGAATCCTATATCTCGTGATTGGTTCAGAATTAGGAGAAACCAATGCTTCCATTGCATCCGGAACGTGCCAAAACCCTAAGATCGACTATCTATTTGCTAAGTTCTGACATTTTGAGGTCCTGATCGATTTGTTGACATCATTGATGACATCATCAATCCGCAACCGCCTTGGGAACCGCCCTTGAAAACCTATATAAGGAAGGGTTGGCCACATTCATAATTAGTCTTGCCAATGCCAGTCTTGGGAGCTCAAGGAGTCGTGATCGCCAAGTAAGTACTCTCCAAGTTCCAGTTCCAGTTCTTGTCTTGTTCCTTGTTCTAGTCTAGTTCTTGGACATCCTATCTTGTCCTCTTGTAATCTCATAGTACGAGATCCTGTCGAGCTCTTTCTTGTATCCAGTTCATCTCCCAGAAGGGAGTTCTTGTAATCCAGATACCTTGTTTCATACTTACGTTCCGGGTTGTGGGATCTCCTGTATCGTTTATAGTCGAGTTATTCATACCTATCAGTCCCGGGTTGTGGGACATCTTGTATCAGTCACGTTTTCTTGTATTGTTTTCCCTTCGTGGGTTTTTTTGTAATCAGAAGTGTATTTCCGAAATCTTGTCTACTGTAGTCAGAGAGCACAATCTAGCACTCCCCTGACAACATGGGGGAAAAACCTCTAGCCAGCACTAGAGTAAAAAGTGCCCATGTATAGGGAAAAGGTTCACATCAAAGCTACTCGAGGAACACATAATTGTAACATTATTTGGATTTACAAACAATTGATTTTCCTTTACTTTATCCAACACTAATCTTAAGTGAGTCTCATGCTCATGTACATACCTACTATACACTAACAAATCATCAACAAAATCCATAACAAATTTTCCAATAATTGGAAATAAAATATCATTCATTAACATCATAAAATTAAGAGGTGCATTAGTCAAACCAAATGGCATAATCAAATACTCATAATGCCCAAAACGGGTCTTGAAAGCAGTCTTGTATACATCCCACTCTTTAACTCTAATCAGGTGGTAACCACTTTTCAAATCCATTTTACTATATACAATTGCTCAACCTAGAGCATCAAGGAAATCATCTATCCTAGGCATGGATTGCCTATGCTTGATGGTAATCTTATTGAGCGCTTTGTAGTTGAAGAACATCCTATAAGATCCATCTTTCTTCTTTACTAGAAGAGCTGGTGTTGCGAAGGGCAAATAGCTGGATCTAATAAGCCCTTTCTCCATGTACTCATCCATGACCTTGTAGAATTCATTTTCTTCCTGCAAGCTCATATGAAATGGTAGTTGAGTAGTCAACCTCGCTCTTGGTACCAATATGATCCTATGCTCAATATTCCTAACAAGGAGGTAAAGTGAAAGGCAACTCATTTCAAAATAACTCCTAGAATTCTATTTATTTGAAAGTACTTGAACATTCCAATTGGAGTTTCCTTGACAACAAGAAGCCATCACTACATGAGATAAATACACAAAATATAGAAAATAAATATACTTACAATCAATCTTGAGCATCTTGGTTGCGGTCACAAATCACGTCTCCTTGGAGATTTGGCTCTCTAGGGATTATTAATCACCTTCCCTCATGCTCAAATTGGTAAACATGTGAAGCAAAAGTCTATGATTGGTTGTTTCCAAGCATGCCACTACTTACTTAGGACTACATTGAAGCCAATCATGCTATCTCAAAATCAAATTTGTCCTCATAGGATGAGATATAGATGGGTAAACCAACTAATTGTTGGCCCCATGTTTGAGTGCCCTTCCCATTGGCTAACTCCATTGTGTGCACCGCTATCAAAAGAACAAGGAAAAGAATGGTCAATAGAATAATAGTAGAAGTTAATCAAGGAAGAGGGATATTGAATTCCATTATTGTCATAAGAAAGGACACATGAAGAAAGAGTTATATGCATTAAAGAATGCTAAAGGTAAAGGACACAATGTTGATGGGCATGTTAAACTAGTTACCTGCACCATCTACTTCAACCATGAAGATTGAAGAAATCAATGCTATTTTTGATGATGCTGATGTGTTGACACTTGATAGTACTGTGCCTACTAAGGCTCTTATGGGTGATTATCTTTCCCACACGTTTCTACTAGACTCTGCTGCTTCTTTTTGTGTGACACCATGTAGAGAATGGTTCTCTACTTATGTAGTAAAGTCTCCTGGTACTGTGAGACTTGGTGACTCTTACTAGTGTGAAGTTGTCGGGATTGGAGATGTCGTTATGTAGTTCATTGATGGTTTCCTTCATACATATGTGTGTGGTCCAACGCCCACAAGGTCATTAGGTGGTTCTCTTTACTTTGTCACTTCCATTGATGATGCTACTAGAAAAGTCTGGGTATATCCTATCAAATCGAAAGATGAGGTATTCCCTACATTTAGAAAATGGCTTGCTTCAGTTGAGACTAAAAAAGGAACTAAGCTCAAGGCTTTACATTCAACCTCACATGAATTCAACCTTTTCTATCAGTCTAGAGGGATTCATAGAGAGTTTACAACTCCTTATACCCTAGTACAAAATGGTGTGGCTAAAAGGATGAATATAACTATTGAGGATAGAGTAGCTTCTATGTTGCATCATGCAAACATTTCACATGGCTTTCGGGTAGAACCAATATTGATTGCAATTCACGTGATCATCCTTTCACCTAGTATTGCCAAAGGTCTGAAAGTGGCACAATAGTTATGGACAGGGAAGCCACCATATTATGATCATCTTTGAGTTTTTGGGTGTGAAGCATATGTTGATATACCCAAGAATCTTAGACAAAAGCTAGAGCATAAGTCAAAGAAATATTTCTCCTCGCCATACATGCAAGAAATTATGCTACCATCATACTTTTAACAATGTCTAACAAAGGCATAGAACAAGTCCCATTGGATAATCTAGGGGATTATTGCAGGCGAAATGATAGACATACATGCATCCTTATTGATTTCAATAGATATGTTAGAAAACAACATCAAACAATGCTGTTGGTGTGGTAATAACTAACAAAACATTGTGGGAGAAATGGGGATAACTAGCCCTATAACCCACTCATCAAAAGTTCAAGCTAGCTAATGGACATATAGAATGATTACTTGTTTTGTTAGAAGGTGTCCCTTTGATAAAGTGTGGAGTTAATTGTAGATAAAGCCAATACATATTGTGGTAGGCCCGAAACCTTGTGTGATGCGCATTCACTAATGGCTATTCGACACCTCGAAAAAACTTATTCTTGCTGTCCCAGTTCGCTGGCTTAGTGGTTGGGCCTCTCGTCTCTTGAGGCGGGAGCGAGGGTTCAATCCCTGGCAGCAACATGCAAGGGACATGTAATCTGGAATGATGTTGTATTGTGGCTGAGTGCCACCGTTTGTCTATCCTTGCGGTAGTGTTGACCGCCGTTTAATCCAGTATTGTAAACCCCTGTTCTTGTGGGATAAGGGGGGTCCCATGGGTACTATGCCCTTCCTTGTACAGTTGCAATTTCAAAGTTAAAGTCCGGGGGAGTAGGCCTAGGCCGAACCTCCATTTATAAAAAAAAAAAAGAAAAAAAAAAAACTTATTCTTGCTTCCCGTTGAGGATCTACCTAGCATCTTTCGTTCTGCGGTTGATGGTTCTCAGGTTGATGGGCGATGGTTCTCAGGTTGATGGGCTCTCCTTCCCACTCCCCATATCCATCCTGTTTTTTTTTGACAAATATAAGTGATCCATCATGAATCATGATCCATGCCATCCTTACATGACTCGTCCCAACGTCATTGCATATTCACGTACATGTACGTATACATATCAATTGATTTGCATGTGTATACATGGACTTTAACATAGCTTCATTGCAGGTAATTTCTTTTTAGTTATTTTGCTAGAACTGGAATAACCCTAGTAGCGAATCGAGTATGCAAGATATTTTCTTGCCAGGAGTAGGCTGTCAACGTTGTGGACAGGCATGAGCAGCTGCGATACTCGCTTGCAAGAGCGACGTTGGAGAAGGCGGTGGAGCTGAGACGCAGGGGTTTTCGTCCCTGATCCTCTGAAGTGCAGCAATTGTACCTTCTTCGTAAACATTGTGAAAATTTCGGAAAATTATAAATTTAGTGAACCGTAGCGATGGATAAGGGGGGAGATAAGAAAGCTTCCAGAAACGACAAGGGCGATAAATCCTCAAATGCTGGGTTAGTATTTGTGTTTTCTGAGCCTCTGTAGCTAGATGCCTTCAATGGTTGGATATCAAGGTTGAATCTACTATAATGATTTCGCTTATTATGTATCTGTTCTTTTTCTGCAGAAAAATTTTTATAGGAGGGCTTTCATGGGAAACATCAACAGGTTTCTGCAGCTATTTCTATTGTTTTGTTTTCCGTTCTTTCCTTAATTTTAGCAAATCTTTCTGTCTCATTGTTCAGAGAAGCTTACCAAGCACTTCAAGAAATATGGTGAGATTACGGATTCTGTTGTGATGCGCAATCGTTCAACCAGACAACCTAGGGGTTTCGGGTTTGTGACCTATGCGGATCCATCTGTTATCGACAAGGTGATCAAAGATACGCACCTTATTGACGGGAGAACGGTGAGATACAAATAAATAGATGAGTTGCACATGTCAGAAGTTGCTCTTTTCTTAGCCGTGGGTCTCTGACTCACTAGGATTGCTGGGGCAGGTTGAGATCAAGAGGTCTGTACCTCGTGAAAGTATGGTGAAAGGACCACGCACCAAGAAGATATTTGTGGGTGGACTTCCTACGTCTGTCACTGAAGGTTAGCAGCTGGAACACTATGTTTGAAACTGGTAACTGGTGTTAGGCCGGTTTAACAAAAGAATTAATATGAACAGGAGAGTTCAAGAACTTCTTTTCGCAGTTTGGTAAAGTGGTTGAGAACCAAATTATGTTGGAGCACGGCACAGGAAGATCCAGAGGCTTTGGTTTCATCACTTTTGATAGTGAGCAAGCGGTAGATGATCTTCTATCAAGAGGGAGAACTCTTGAGATAGGTGGAAAGCAGGTTTATCCATCTTTTCATTTCTAGATAATCATTGATTGGTCAACATGTAAACTATCTTGTTCAATTTCCTGATGCTTTGTTATGCAGGTGGAAATCAAGAAAGCCGAACCAAAGAAGTCAACGGAGGAGCATGACCGAGGATATGGTCCTCCGGAAGAGGTAGGAAGTGGATACAGATCAGGAGATTATGATTCTTATGATGGTTATGGTTTTGGAAAGTTTGGTGGTCTGTATGGTGGAACATATGGCTCCAGGAGTGGGGGTTATGCTGATGGGCCCTATGGTGCGGGAGGTGGTGGCTATGGTACTGGGGCTCTTGGAACTTATGGAAGTGGTGGTGGCTATGGGGGCTATGGTGGAGGCATGCTCAGTCAGTTTGACTCAGACTCGTATGCAGGAATGGGATACAGTTCATTTGCTGGTGGTTATGGTGGCTCGAGTCTCAGCTCAGCTGGAGCATATGGAGGTAGTTATGGACCATCAAGCTCATATGGAAGTGGTTCTGCATATGGACGCAGCAGCAGTAGCAGTAGGTATCATCCCTATGCAAGGAATGAGATGAGGCCCTGATCATAGTTGCAAAGGAGGCATTTATGGTGCACAATGACATGGGAGGCCCTTAATATGATAGTTTCACTGTTTTGTATTGGGTATTCACCATCCAACGATTTGATGAGCTTTGTGGTGCCTATGCTGAATATTTTGTATCCAAGGTGGTGGTAATCATGGATTGATGCATTGACCTTGCAGGGTTTTTCCAACTTAACTGAAATCATTTAGTTGAGCAGCACAGCATCGAATGACATAGGTTTGTAACTTGGGTCTGCCATCTAACATTGCTTGTAGATTGAAGGTGCTGTAGTTGATAGTAGTGTTCCGTTTGTACCCTTATTTAAACAGCTGTTTAAATCATGTGTTCACTTTTAAGTGCACTGCTTTTCTAAATAATGGTGATCAGGTCTTTTCCTACATGATAAATGCTTAAGATCTATTGCTATTTCTGCTTTGTTGTATATATGTGCTATAGAGATTGGTCCTTCCGCATGGAATCTGCAGTGAGCTTTCAGGCTTTTGGACAGGAGTTAACAAGATATGTAGTATGGTATTCACCCCTTTGACAGTTAAGGGTCTGCATTTTACCTCTGGCTGCCAGCAGGGATGTTTTGATCATAGCCACCATGTCCAACTTATCTATGCTGTATGCATGTTGATGGAGCAGAGGAACTTAGATCACATGAATTTGTTACCCTCCTTTTTTAAAATGAACATTTTTGACTCTCTTTGCACTATGCAGTGTTCTTATTGGTATCATTCTCGTCAGGTGAGGTGCAATCTGTTTGTCTTCTTGTGTTAGCACTGGAAGGGCCTGCTAAGCTCGTTTTGGGTTTTTAGCTGACTGCATGTATTTTCTTTGCACAAGTAAATGTCACTGGTTACGGGGTTAATCCTTTGATAGCTTTGCTTCTTGAATTATCATTCTTATTTGCTTTGGAATTCTTATGCTGAGGCATAAACCCTGGATGTTGTTGCATGTGAAAAACTGAGCAAATTGCTAGTGAATGCATATTATGAACTAGATGGATGGTTCAGTAATATTAATGAGATGGATGACTCAGTATGGGCTGAATGAATATCTGGTGAACGTCATGCTTTTGTTGCTTGAAATATTTTGGTGAAATGTGTTATCGGAGATTAGTGTCATTGTGCTGGAACATATTTCAAGTGTCTCGTATCGTTCATAAAACTGTCATAAGCCAAGTTCTTCTTTGGAGGCCTTATAGGCAGCTTTCTGTATCAAGAAGAATTCAATTTCTGAACTTGTCATATTGCTCTAATATTTCTAGAAATGTAATGTTGTTTTTAACTGTGTTATCTACTCCACTATTGTACAGGTCACTTGTGATTTTGTCTTTGGAGGTCTCATAGGCAGGTTTCTGTACTAAGGAATTTAATTTCTGTACTTGTCTGATTGCTCTAATATTTCTAGAACTGATGGAATGCTGTTTTTAACTGTGCTATCTAGTTCATCATTATACAGGTCACTTGTGTTTTAGTTGACTTCTGCTCTAGAGGAAGATGTCAATATTTTTCTTGCACATAACAGGTAGTGCTAGAACTATATATGACCTGGATTATCACCTTGAACTGTATAAACAAAAGGTAATGCATTAATGTTCTTGAGTGTTTTCAGTGTACATTTTTTGTGTAATGGCATATATGGCTTGCTGTATGGTTACTTACCTACAAATTTTTTCCCGCCCATCATTCCTATATTTTGCAGGAGAAATTTGTTTTTTTTTTTCAACTTGTGCAATACTGAATGTTAGACCTTTCTTTAATGTGGCTGTAAAATGCAAGAACTATATACGAGGGAGTATGTAGTTGTATATACCTGCAAGTGTATAAAGTCATCGTGACACAGTGCTGCTTGATATTGCCTTCAATAAGAATGAAATACATGCTCTACAGGAAAGCTGTACCCTCTTAAATTTTCATGTAGGGTGTATATGAGTTACTCAATAATGAGACAGCTTATCAAGAATCTACTCATCGTGAATAGTCCCTGAGAAAGTTGTTATTTTTTGGTTTGTGCGCAATAGATAGAGAAGTGCTAGAATTTTACACTGCATAGCTGTATTTAATCCAGAACTACCAAGTGCAGCATGATTTGAAGCATCCTTTCAAATGGGATATATGTTTTACAGGATAGTGCTGGTAGGCCAAGTAAATTACTGCTTTGGTTGTGTCCAGGTCACTCAAATACATGTTGGTTTTGGAGAAAAATCATATCGTAGAATCTCAGTGTTGATCCCTCGTGACTTCAAGTATCCAGAATATTTCTTTCTCAATTGCTGTATACTGCAATGTTTGCATCAGCTCAGACATGGATAGAAGGTTAAAAGTAGGATGTATTTTTTGTGAATTGGAGAAAGTGTTCACTGGTATTGGACAGTGGAATGCTAACTCTTTTTGAGAACTTCTCTTTGATGGTCAGAAAGAAAAACTCATGACTCGTAGAAAAGTGTCAATCATGTTATTCTTTTCTTGGAAAAGTACAAAGAGTTAATGTGCTTAAACCACTAGAAGAAGAGGATAAAGAAATGAAGGAGAGTTTTTACTCACTTTCATATTAGAAGTTAAGCCTATAAAGTTTTACCAAGTCAAACATTTGAATCAAGTCTAGGTTCAAAGGAAGATCCCTTCTATCAACCTAGGTTAGATAGACTAAGTTAGTTTGAAAGCATCAAGCTCCTAGTGTAACTTGATGATGTTATTCTGTTGACTCAAGGTAATGCATAAGAATTCCATTCCAAGAGTCTTAAAGAGATTGAATAAATGAAACCTAGTTCTAGTTCTAGTTCAAGCATAAAAAGTTGAGTAAAGGAGAAATGCCATGAAGAGAAGCTCGGTGGCTTGACACATTGATGCTGGATGCCACACTAGTATCTAGTGGTTGTATGATGTTCAATATTTGCTCTAAGAATATTTTTTAAGAATCCAGTTTGCTTCTTTGAAAGATGAATAAAATGCTTCAATACCTTGTTAAAACAGATTTGTGAAAAGTTGAAGGCCTAAGTCGCATAGAGTTTGACTCAAATTAAAGTGTCTTAGAGGTTTGAATTGGTGGCACAGAGTTTTAGTTTTGTCCTTTACGAGTCCCATGTTCCATAAAACTTAATGGATCTAACTCACATAAAGGATCTGATTCATTGCAGTAAAGGCTAGGACTAGCTGGTTGAGATAACTAAATTGAACATTCCAAATAGATTCAATCTTCGAGAACTCTAAGTCTAAGATGACTTACCCATTTGAGTTTCTTTCAAGATTAATAGCACAACTCCAAAAAATATTAGAGTTCAGAATACTCTTCGAGAAAAGAGGTTAGGAATTGCTCAAAAGAATGACAATTCCAAGTAGTTAGAGTAAAAGCTTTTGAGAAAAGTGTCCTAAGTTGGACAAAGTTAATTGGGAATTTACTTTTGTCTTGTAAAGATTGACCAAAAGTCTAAGGAATACTTACTTCTATGCTTTTTCTAAGTTTTCCAAATCCAATTTGGCATAGTAGTTACTTAATTGAGTGAAAAATCAAGTAAATATTGGTTGGAAGTGAACCATAGTACAAACATCTAAGTAAAATGTTTGGATCAACTTCCATTTATAGCTCCAAACCAAATTCAAATGAAATAGAAACTCTCAAAGTTTTAATAGGGATAAAAATCCCACCTCAGCTGCCAAGTCTATGCAGTAGTGATGCTTGACAATGGACTAATATCTTGTATCCACCCATTTCACATGCTAGTGCCTAGATAGCACATAGCAAAAACAGTGATGTTTTTTGATCCAGCCTTATTATTTGTTCCTTACTTTGCACTAGATTAAAGTTTTCAAGTGCAAAGCTAGATGGAGTTTTGAATTATTTTGGCATGGATCAGATAATTTAAATTCCCCTCTACTTATGTAGTATATAAGGTGAATCGCACCACAGAGATGGAACATGTTCTTCTAGATTAGAAGATGAGAAGATGAGGCTCTGGGGTATGCCTATAGTTTCATATATAGCTCTATCTTCAAGGATGAAAATGTTTTCCAAAGGGACAAGAATGTTATCAAGTAAGGTTATGAGCTGGTTAGTCGATTGGCTCAAAGTCTGAAATTGGACACCTGACCGTTCTCATATAAAGCCAAAGTCTCAAGGCTAAACTTAAGCAAAGGTGGTTGGGCTAATGGTTAAGTCATATGGATGGCAAGGAGGGCTTTGGTTCAAGTCCTACGAGAGTTGTGGGAAAGTGTTTTGCCCCAAGATCTCTAGAGCCTTCTAGAAGCATCCACTTGGGTTAAATCTACTTAACTAGGACACTTGGTGCACATGTAGTAACATAGGTGACACTTGGATGGTTACTTTCCACTAGCCACGGAGGGAAGTCCCTTAGAGAGAGCTATATAGAGAGGCATAAAGTTGATAAGAGAGTCATCTCTCTAGCTTGTGGTGGTCCTTATGATCTTTCTTCATAACAAGTTGGCACTTATAAACCTCTTAAATAGGTAGATTGCAGCCATTTGAAGACTATTTTTGATTTTTTGGATGTCTTTTATGGGTACCACTCCAAAAGAAAAATAAATGATTTGTTAAAAGAAAATAAAGGATTGGAGAATGAGGGTGTGCATGAGGGATTTGTGATTCTTCAAAAAGAAAATAAAAGATGGATGAAAATAAAAGTTGGAAAGAGATTGAAGGGTTGTGTGTGTTGCGATAAATAAAAAAGAAAATAAAACTACTTCCATGACTTAAGAGCGAAAGAAAAATTTATTAGAGATGAACTATGGAAGTAGTGTAAGGGGACTACTTAGTGGAACTGCATGGGTTACAAGGACATAGTGCTTTATGCACGATCTTGTAGGGTGGCCTATGAATGCAACTATACATGTAATTATTTGAAAGACATTTGAAAGATGTGGGTCTTGAGCGATGTGTAGAAGGGTTATCCGATGATGAGGATGCCTAAACTAGGGAATGGGAAATTTTCTTGCTTTTTTTTCTCTCTTTTTTTCTTAATTAGACTTTATAAGGCATACAATTCATAAGTTGGGAAAAAATTCCCCTCTTGATGATGCACGTGTTGATGATGCTTGCATGGCTTGCCCCTCCCTGAATCTTTTCGTGGGTTGGAAGGTGGAGACCATAAGGGTTAATGTCTTGTTTAGTAGTCTTGACCATCATGGAAGGATGGGATGTATAAGTAGGCCCACTATAGTTTTCATTGTGGGTTCTTAAGTCAATTACAACTTTGAAGGAAAGAGACTCGAACAAGATAAAGCACAATGGCCTCTTTGTGAAACTTGTTCTCCACATCCTTGTCATTCGCAATAAGAAGATAGCACCAAGATAAGGACTCGATTGATTGATCATCCCTCATAGTTTCATTGTGTTTGATCTTTTTTGCATAATTGTGTTCTCCAATGTACTGTACCTGCTTATATGTCTTTGTGAACACAACGAGCAATCGGTGGAAAGCTTCAATAAATGGTTGCATGAAGACATTGTTGTGCTATGCGAAGGAGATAACTACATGCAACGTATGTTATCATACGGTGTTGAGATGCATTGTGATTCCCTCTAGGTGGTTGCTCTTACTTTTTCTTCATCGGTAGATATGCCATTCTTAAAGACTATGTGCCCGAGCCTCTTGCCTTGGTGCACAATGAAGACACACTTTTCAAGGTTCACACACTATACAAGTAGAATTTATCAAAGATTCATCTAAAGTTAGAAACATGTTCTCTTCCTTCGAATATGCACATAGGTCATCAAGATATATTGCTAAGCATTTCCTAAGAAATTCCTTGAAGATGTGGCACATTAACCTTTGGAAGCTAGTTGAGCAATCAGTTAGCCCCAATGGCATCACTATGAAAGCAAATATCTCCACTCCATTGCAAAGCCCATATGTTGATGCTTTTCAACAATGGGCACTTGATTATAATTTGAGAATACATATGAGAAACTATGTACTTCATGTCCAACTACCTGTTCTAACAAATGATTTGCGATGGGTAATTGACAACTATCCATATTAGTGGTTGCATTTACTTTTTTTTTTGGTCAATGCAGACTTAAGTTTGCCATTCTTCTTGGGGACAACCACTATGGGTGAGAAGCATTCTATATGCTCAATTTCATGTATGAAAAGTATTGTTAACAACTTATCAATTTCTTCTTTAATTTTTGCATAATGTGCCTCATTTTAAGCATAAGGTCTTTGTTTTGATGGTTGAGCATTTGGTTCCATTGGTATTTGATGGGCACATATGTCGGGATCAACTCCATTCACGTCCTTATATGTCCAAGTGAAGATGTCTCGATATTCTTGCACGAAATCTACAAGATCTTCCACCTCCAACCTTTACAAGTCATTTGCTATATAAAAGAAAATTTCTTTGTTTTGTTCTACCATTATGGACACTTTTTTGGCATCCTCTTATTGTCGTGACTTTTTCTCATTGTCTTTTTATGCTTAGGCATAGTAGCATCAATTTTGCATTCCTATACTTGATGTTTCTTAAAATGCTCAAGAACTTCAAAACTTGTCGTGATTGACTTATTGCTAGGGATACTACCTTGTTCACTTGTAGCTTCTTGTTCATGGATTTGAAAAATAACTCATGGGCTCCTCCATGGTTGATGGATCCATTAAGGCCCCCATATCTTTCAATTAATCTTCTTTATTATGGTGGGGCCCTTCCATGTAGAGTCACTAATAGTGGATGTAGCATCATTGGTGGGTGGGGAATCTCTTCACTTGGAAATATCATATGGAAAACTAGGTTAGTGTCCATGAGATCCACCATATCCACTTAAAATGAATCCAATTCATAGCCATCTTCATCCCAATGATGTGTCAAGTTTGCTTGTTTGCTGCTACTTTGATGGCTTCCAAGTTAAATGGCAAAGCCAAAAATTTTTTTCCTCTCTCCGATGAGAGGCAAAAATGTAATGAGGATCTTCCACTAAGATTTTTGGTGGTTGAAGTGGTTTGTTGTTTCTTGCTTGACACAACCAAAGACCACTGTCTTTGTGTGTCCAATGTAGATGACTCAAATTTCCACTCTTTACAGATCTTTTGTCTTCATCATCATGTATTGCGTGCCACTGGAGAAGTGGCACATCTTTATAAGAATTTGTTTCTAGCTTTATCTTTCTAGTAGTACCATTATGTTGGATGTAAATCATGTTTCCTCCCAAATCTTGTACCACTTTCATCTATCTTAGTAATGGCCATCTTAAGAGCAATTCATAGCTAGTCGCCTTGCCAAATTTGCATGTGGCAATGGTGTTCAAATTCAACACTACATGTGGTCAAGACAACATTCTTTGGGAGACCTTAGGTTCTCTCCATGTGTCCATTTGATAATTGTGGGTGCATTTTACTTGGATATAAGGCGAAGTTACCCCATTTTTCCAATACTTTCTAGGTAGTAATGGCTACAAATGCATGATTCTACAATTGTCTTAGTAGCCACCCAAATATATTTAATTGTCAATAATGTGTTACCCTCTTCCCCTTCATTATAGCCTGATAAGAGGGATTTCATGAATGTGTGACTCTGTGTCTTTATTTTCTCATGTGGGTTTGGGATTTAGCTTCAATGATTTAGATTTCTTGCATCATGAGGCTACTTTGTCATCTCTATTATGGAGGAATAGCTCAAATTGCATGGCTACGATAGCCCATGGCTGTAGACTTACAAAGTCTTGATGAGAAGAGCACTTTTGTTTGAATCAACAAGTGTTTGAAATGCTAAAAAAGGATGTTTATGTTGTGTAAAAGCATCCTTATTCCATTTTAGCTCTAAAATCTAATTCTAGAGTTCACCTTGCCAAGAACCCTTTGTGTCTGTAGCAACAAAACCCTCTTGAGGGAGTAGATCATTAGATTGGATAGGTTACTATTCTACTTTAGTCGCTTGGGATTCAAGGACTAATTCGTTAGGTTGGTGCACTTGTAATACCTCTTGATGTGCTATTTTTATTCTTGTTCTTATTTGTATAAAGAGTAGAGGATTGATTACCTTTTGAGTTATCTCCATTCTTCATGAGCTTTGCCTCATGTGTGAACAATTGTCCCATGAGGGTGTTGAAATCAAGGACTTGCATGTCCATGTAGAGGTCCATGGATGTTGTGAAAGCTTCTTGTTTCTCATCTGCCTTTATTCCATTGATCACTTGCCTCAATATCTTCTCTTCATCAATGATCTCTCCAATGCTTCCAAGTTAATTTCCTAGGTCCTTCATTTTGGTGACAAAATCAGTCACACTTTGCTTGTGTATCTTGAGTTTAGTGAACTCCATCCATAGTTGATTCTTTCTTGCCTTGGTACTTGATGAGAAAAATGAATATATGACCAGACTATAACATCCTTTGAGCACCATGTGTTTAAGCTCTCTTGTTCTTCTTGAGTCGGTTGTCCTTTGCTTTTGCGGATTGGCATCATCTCATCTCCAGATATGTAACCATAGAGGTTTCTCCCTTGAAGATAAGCTTCCATTCTAAGTGACGAATCCGAGTAGTTACCTCGATCCAATTTGTCTATGGATGAAGGAAATACATCTCCCGTGTTGATTTGTTATTGCTCTGATACAATTGTGAGAAGATGGATAGGTAGGTTCCAGAGATGAGTTGGTGTTGCACAAAACTGCTCTACACCTACCAAGCTAACTCTAGTGATACTTAATAGACTTGTTTAGCTTCACAATAATACATTTTGAACCACTAAGTGTCTTGGAGCATCATTCCCAAAAGTTTGCATCAAAACAGATAACTTGCATGTACTAGAAATGTGAAGAAAGCTTCTATTTTGGGAATAGAAGTGCTCAACATTTTGCTCAAAGCTCACAACCTAGTATGAATTTGTAAGAGGGATTCTGCACATATCTAATTGGAGTGTATATCTAACTAAAGCAAGTTATTTCATCAATTTAGCCCACCATACACTGAGAAATTGTTCTAACAAGTCAAGGGGGTCATCCCAACATTTCAGGATCTAGAAGGTGTGCAAACATAGTCAATTTAAAAAGCAATAATTATCAAGGAGGTTACAAAGAAAGGAGAGACTACAACAATTATGCTGATTATCAAACTCAAGAGTATTCATTAGTTCTGATGAACATGACCATGAATCAAGGTGAAGTAGATGAACAAGTATTGTATATAGACTCAAGTTGCTCAAATCATGTAGCAAGGAATGTAGCGCTTCTCTCAAACTTGGAGGATCCAACGAATAGACACGTAGTCCAAACAGGAGATGACACAAGGCATACAATGGAGAAGATAGGCAATGTGAAGACTTCAGATGGTAATGTGAACCTATTGAGCAAGGCATTGTATGCACCAACTATCACAAAAAATCTCATAAGTGTAGGTCATATTGTTGAGAAAGGATTACAAGTCAAATTCAAAAAGAATGGAGCATTTGTTGAGGATCCACATGAGGGATTCAAGAAGATAGCAAAAGGAGAAAAGTGAGGTAGACTATTTACATTTGAGCTCCAAGATACTAGGAACATTGCACTATTCAATTATGGTAGTCAAACCTTATTAGAATTAGAAATTTGGCACAAGCGGTTAGCTCGTATAGGTGGAAAGGCTGTAAAGCAAATTAGTAGGGATCAGAGTGTGCTTGGTCTATAAAATATCTCCAAACAATACATGATTTATAAATGTAGTGCTTGTCAATTTGGCAAGTCTCACAGTCAACCATTCACAAAGAAGGGATACATTCATGGAGATCTATTGGAGCTATTCCATACAAATGTATGGGGGCCAAGCAAGGAGCCTTCAATCTCTGGATCCAGGTATTATATGTCATTCATTGATGATTGTCGCAAATGGATAATACTATATTTTCTGAAGCATAAAGATGAAGTGCTCTCTTGTTTCAAGAAATATCTAGCACTTGTAGAAAATCAAATAGGTAAGACTTTGAAGAGGCTAAGGTAAGATGGAGGGGGAGAATATTTCTCCCATGACTTTGATTCTTATCTCCAAGAGAGAGGAATCAAAAGAGAAATTTGAACCAGGTATACCCCATGGCAAAATGGAGTGGTGGAGAGATGAAATAGAACCATGATAGAGGCTGCAAGGTGAATGCTAAGTGAGAAGAAGTTGCCCAATTAGCTATGGGAAAAGACTCTATCCATAGCCATGTATCTCATCAATAGAATCCCATGAAAATCATTGGATGGGATGATGCCTTATGAAGCATGGAATGGAATAAGACCTAGCTTGATCATTGTTGGATCTTTGGGTGCATAGCATATGCACACATGCCTTCACAATACAGAGGCAAATTAGACCCAAAGGCAGAGAAATGCATATTCATTGGCTATGAACTTAATCAAAAAGGTTATTGGCTATAGAATCCAAACAATAAAGGTTTCATTGTAAGAAGAGATGTTGTTTTTGATGAAAACAAATCTTGGTTTGAGGATGATTGCAGGACAATCAAACTTCAACTATGACCTAGAGGAAGTCTTTCCAACATTATCAAAGAGAAATGAGCATACACATGAAGAATCAAGTGATTCTAAAGAAGATGAGAAGACTCCAAGAAGGGAAATCAACTCTTGTAACTCCAAAGGCAAAGCCAAAGTGTAGGAGATGAGAGATGTGGCAGAATCATCTCAACAAATTGTAAGGAGGTCTACTGAAGAGAAAAGGAAGCCATATAGGTATTATTATGAAACCTCTTTAGTCACTAAGCATTCGATTTACGTATCACAAGATAAAAACTCAAAATAACCATCTATGAAGAAGCTAAGAAGAAGTCAGAATGGAGAGATGCTATGGAAGAAGAGATAGAAGCTCTACAAGAAAATAAGACTTGGGAATTGAATTCCCAAGTAACCATCTATGAAGGCCATTGGTTCAAGATGGATCTACAAGGTAAAGAAGAATTTTGATGGCTCAATTAACATGTACAAAGCAAGGCTTGTAGCTAAAGGGTTTGCACAAACCCAAGGCATTGACAATGAAGAGACATTCTCACTTGTGGCGAAATGCCCATAATTAGAGTACTCATGAGTATTGCATCTTCCAAAATTGGAAGAATTATATCAAATGGATGTTAAAAATTCTTTTCTAAATGGTTGGATTTTAGAGGCGGTATACATGGATCCACCTCCTGGCTTTGAGGATCAATCATATCCATAAAGGTTTTATGGTAAAAGCACAAAAAAGGAGCCCCAAAATTTTTCCAAATTATGGGCATAATTTTTTCTTCTTCAAATTCCATTGGAAATCCTTTGAAGCCATGTAAATGCACTAGAGGAGTCCTCTAGATGAATTAACCCCAATCAATGTAACATAATTCTTGTAATAAATTAGAAACTTAGAGTTATTCAATAAAATTTCCAGTCTCTTGTGTGAAAGGACCAATTTTAGGGCACATGTATATAAGTCACTTGGTGAATCTTGAAAAGAACTTTTTGCCGTTGTGAGAATTGAAGCAGAATTTCGAATTTGCCTCTTTCCTGCTAATTTCCTTCTTCTCCAAGAGCTTTTGTGTATGTGTAATGCTTGAATTGTGTGTCTAGGACAATTGTCTATCCCTTCCATTGCTTTTGAACTATTGTAATATGTGTGTGAACCATAAACAATTGTGGAGCAAGTGTTGGTGTTTCCTGCCATTCACTATTTTTCTCATAACTTGAAGTAAATTTGTTAGATTTGACTGAGAATACTACCATTGGATGCATCTCATCGAGAGCTTTGAAATAACCTCATATTTACCATAGTTGGAGTTCAGAGCTAAGAGAAAAGTGCGAATTTGTGCTTAGTGTTGTAAATGGTATCGCAACATCCATTTTCAGAGAGTTAGTGAGTTGGTGAGGTAGTCGAGACAAGTCACCAGCATTGTAGCATTGATACTTCACTTACCATCATGTGTGCACATGCATTCATACAATTGGTATGTCTAATTCCACGGATTGATAATTAAATGTGTATTAATCCACCACTATATGCACTTGTGGGGTGATCGAGGTACATTCTCATTGACACAAGTCCCTAAGAGTTAATGACTTAGGTACACACGTTTTTGGCATCGTTGCTGGGGATAGCCCAACCAATGTGCCTTCGTGATGGTTATAGCTAAGGAGTGAATGAATCATACTTGTAGAGGTGAATTCAGTTAGTGGCAGGTCATTAAGTATTACAACACTTGTTACTTCACACTTTATGAGTGTGTATAATGAGTTTTTAGGTTTAGGTTTAGGAGTGAGGAAGTGAGGAAAGGGTTAGGGTTAGGGAAGAGAGAGGAGTAAGGATAAGAGAAGTAGGACACCTCGAGAAAATTCCAAAAAATTGTCTAGTTTAGTTCAGTTCAGGCACTTGGCTAACCAAGGCCATAAAACCCAAAAAGTAATCATTTTCCATTCACTTGTTTGAACAAGTATTGTGGAGAGCAGCGACTGGTATAGTGGGAGTCGTATCGTGGAAACCAGGCACATAACAAACATTGTGAGCACAAAGCTTAGGCAAAGTATTCCAAAAGGTGAGTTCTTTAACCCTAGAACCTCAAAAAATACAAAGAACACTCACAAACGTGATCAAACTATCACGGGGGGAGACATGAGGATTTGAGTGAGTTTTTGAGTAGCACAGTGGGCTAAGAGTGAAGGGGAGAGCGAAACACACACCTTACACAAAAAATTTCTAAGTTTTAATTACTTTTGTCTGTAGTATCACGATCGGTTGAGTTTTGCTATCATGATACCAAAATTCCCTAGTATCGCGATACCCGCCTGGTATCATATCGTGCATACCACCTTGAGGTATCGCGATATCATCAAGGTATCGTGTATCGTCAAGTGCTGGTATCACGATTGTGATCCTTTCGTGGTATTGTATTGGGGTCCACTAGGTATCGTATCGCCATCATTTTGGTGGTATCGTATCATCTAGGTCAAGGCATCATATCGTCCATCGAGCGGTATCATATTGTTCACATAATGGTACCATATTGTCCTGATTAATGGTATCGTATCGTGAGCTAGCTGGCATTGTATCGTGAGGTTGGTATCATATCATGACTGACAGAGATATTGTATCGAGTGCAAACCAAGTATCGTATCATCTTGTTCAATAGTATCCAATCATGCCAATAAGTGGTATCATATCGTGGTGAGTTCTTGGTATCATATGTATCAAGTGCGGTATCGTATCGCTAGTGAGGTATCGCCTGGAGCGGTATCGTCTAGAACAACAGAGAGACTAAAAGTAAATTTTGAGTGATTGAAGATATAATTAAGGGAAAGAGGAGAGAAGATATAGACCTGGAAGGTGAATGAACTTAAGATCAAGACGGGTGTTAAGCAGCCGGAGAAGTGTCATTTCATTGGTAGGAACTGTAGCCTAAGCAAGCCATCACTCAATCTACTCAGACACATCAAGTGACTCGAAGGAGGAATTACCCATGGCCTCAGGGAACATGCATGGTTCAATTCAGAGAGAGAATTTTATGTCCACCATAGAGGGGGAATACTGGACCTCTTTGCAATATGTATCCGCTAATCGACAGGGGATACCTATTTACGTTCATGGCATAAATGGGTTGGTAGCAAGGATGGTAAACACTACACAATCAGCAATAGTTCCAAGACCCGTAGTCAAGTATGAAGGAGGATTTTACATGGACAAGTTAGGTCAGATCTATGTGGTGTCTGAAAACCCTAACCAGATCAACAAGAGAGGGGAACTAGAAGGACAAGGAAATTCAAGAAGACCTACTCATGAAGGCATTGTGAGTACCCCAAGGGGCAAGTCTGTGGTGACCCAAGCCTTGAGAGGGGATTTGATACCTCAGGATGATTACCTGTTGGATGTCTACCTGATCCATGGGTCAGACCTACTTTTGCAAAGTGATTCACCCACACGAGGTACAGAGGTAAGTCCAGTGACTATCGATGAGCTAAAGGATCTAGAAGATGAGTCTAGAGTCACATACCTAGACCAAAACCAAAGAAGATATTGGCCAGTAGATGAAGTTGATAGGTCTCAATTGAAGTACACGGGATTGCCTGTATTCCCTCCTCGAGAGCAGGCAACTACCTTGCACAACCCTTTTGGATCCCACCAAGGAACGGAGAATACAATGTCAGGGCAAATAAATCAATGAAGCATCCCAACCCAAACACATGTGCAATTTGATATGCTAGGAATACATTCGCACAACCAAACCAACCCAGGAATAGAAAACATGAATAGACCACCCGTTTGACTAAGGCCACAACCAGGTGAACTATTAGGAATGCACCCAATTAGATTAGCAATTCTTGTAATGCTGAGACCCCCAAAATCTATAAGAAGATTGAGACCAATTCAAGTTGCTAAATGCATGAGAAATCACTATGATGGCACGGGAGAGCCTTATGACCATATAGAAGAATTCAAGCAAGTGTTACGAGCAGAACAAGTGGATGACTTCTTTGTGCAATATGAGTCTTTTGGACTAACCCTCATGGGAACTGCCTTGACTTGGTTCCAACCATTGGATCCAAATCATTTTGGGAATATTGAAAATTTTTTCCAAGAATTTATAAGGGAATTTACCAAGCAGGGGATTAAACACAACTCGTCGTCCTTAATTCATAGTTTCAAAAACAACCCAAATGAAACTGTAAAAACAACTACCCGAAGATTCAACCAATATGTCGACAAATGCCCAATAACAAAAAGACCCTCCCAACAAAAGATGATATCTCTATTCTTAGATGGATTGACTAGTGGAACGCTGAGAACCTTAGTTTATGTAAAACAGCTACAGACATTGAGTGAGTGCCTCCAGGAATGTATTGACCTAGAGGACAACCTAGCTGATGATCTCAAAAATACACACAATTCCACTAAATCATAGGACACTAGGAGTACAGTGATGACTAGTTCTAGTAACGTGGAGGAATTAGCAGAATTGGTAGCTAAGAAATTAGGAGTGCATGGATAGAGAAATTATCAGAACCTGCCAATGAGAATGCCAATGCTAAGGAGATGTAGTCTGTGTGGTGGAGATCATCCATCTCATACTTTTACAAGAGGGGGTTTAAGCATACAACAACCTCACCAATACAATAGGCAACCACCCCAAGGATCCAAATTGTATTGGCACATTGAGAAAAAATATACCAACCATACTACCAAAAATTGCCCATTTAACAGGCAACCAAGGCCAGTGAATCAACCCTAGTATAGGCCTTATGGATACCCTCCCAGAGAGCAAGGTAGAGAGATACCTATATACAACCCTTACACGAGCCCACAAGGAGCACCTAGACCTTATGAGCAAGGGGGATATGGACAACAGAGCCAGTGTTAGGACAACAACCACCCCATCCACAAAATGTAGTGCTAGTCAAATACACTCAACCAGAGGAGAACATGGGAAGAGCCATAGTACTAGCTACGCCTTTAGCTAGTGTAGAAACAACAAATCAGGGATATGAGCAGACCCACGGAGAATACTACCCCTATGACACCAGTCTAGTGGAGTGTGACCAAACCTATGAACAAACATATTATGGTTATGAAGGATATGAAATTCCTATGGGCCTGAATATGCGAACCTAATGTACACTGCTTCGAAAGCACCAACACCTATGAGACCACCTATTAGACCACCTGCACCAAGAGGACCATGCTATAGATGCGGAGGAGATCATTTCATAAGGGAATGCACTTTTCCATACAACCTACCACCACCTAGAATATGGGAAGGGTACTGCAATGAGTGTGGAAAGGAACATCTATTTAGAGACTGCCCAAAAAATCCTAATAAGAATCATAACACTACTCAGATCAATGTGATAGAAGTGATTGAATCATCGAGAAGCGATAAAGAATACACAGTATCATTAAAAACCATTACTCGAGCCCAAGCCAAAGGACAATTGATGAAAGAATTAGATCTTGAACATGAAAGGGATAAGAGCCTAGAGCCAAAGATACAGATAGTAGAAGATTCGGAAGACCCACAAGAAAGTAACCAAACAAAGAAAACAGAAAGTTGGAAGACTAGAAGGGAAAAACTTAGGAATAAATGGCTGAAGAAGAAAAATAAATAGGACAAGGAAGATGTAAAAGCAAGTAGGAAACCTCAGGAACAAGAAGTGCAAGATGATACATCACAAGTCCCAAAACCAGAAACCAGACAAACCAAGATCAATTCTAGCAGATCTAGTGCCAGAAGACCTGGACATGTGGTTGAAAGCTTACCAATCTAGAATCACAACCGGACCAAATATACAACAACATGAGAAAATCTACCCACAAGGAGATCTAGAAAAGGAGAGATTGGCTATATGTAGAAAGCTCATCGAGATAGCTCAAACCACTCTAGAACAGACTATCCCAGTCCTTCCAGAGACAAGAATATCCGAGAGCCAATTCAATGAATGTCTCGAAAATAATGATCGAAAATCAACAAGAATGCTTAAAGAGAAATATAGTGAAGAAGAACAACAGAGTAACTAGAGCAAACAAACTTCGACAATTCCAGGCCTAGAAGCCAATCGGCCACAAGACTTGTGGGCCAAGATCCAGGAAGAATGATGGAAAAAGAATGAGAGTTCAAGACCACCCTTTGACGAACTAGACATTAGGGAAACCCAATCGACTCCAAATTTAGAAGAAGTATATGAAGAAGTTTCCATGTTAGACCCAAATCGAGAAGAAGTGCACAAATTTTCCACGCTACCTAATTATATGGGAGAATACGAGAAAGGCTCTATAGTTTTTCATGCTCCCACAATTGGGGGTAAAGAAGATGGGTCTCTAGATAAGACATCACACAACCTAGGAGAGCTCACGCAGACTAAGGTAATCTCTTTTGACCATGGAAGAAATACTACGAGCCAAACCATAATTGTGGAAGCAATTAGTGGGACATTTGAGAATAGAATCCCAAGAGCCTACGAAGGAAAGAAGAGAAACAGAAGTTCCATCTACCATACTAAGTCCCTGTTGATAAAGTTGGAGAATTTAGTGAAGGAGATGAAGGAAATACATGCTTACCTATCACATTTAATGGATATATGACTAAAACCATCTTAGACACCGGAGCGGGTGTAGGTATAGCCACCAAAGAGATTTGGGAAAAATGGGGAAAATTAGCCCTACGATTGACATGTATGAAGCTTCAACTAGCAGATGGCCACATGGAAAGACCCCTCGGAATATTGGAGAGGATTAACTTGATTACCTACGGAGTGGAATTCGAACATACTCTATCTATATGCCAGTTTGGAAAAGCCAACGATTACAAAATGATATTAGGAAGACCTTTTA
This sequence comes from Ceratopteris richardii, assembly GCA_020310875.1. Classification (NCBI taxonomy): domain Eukaryota; kingdom Viridiplantae; phylum Streptophyta; class Polypodiopsida; order Polypodiales; family Pteridaceae; genus Ceratopteris; species Ceratopteris richardii. The sequence continues at coordinate 123,414,423 of CM035419.1, forward strand.
TGAGACAACTTAGTGTAGTACAAGACTGGGGAAGAGACGCATTATACCTACAAAATTAGGGGACCACTACCAAGATAAATTTACATACATTTTCATATAGGGATGTGCCCCCCCCTACAATGGAATCCCGTACATAAGGAGGAAGATGATCTGTCTATCCACAGTGCAGGATCAAGTGACCAATCATGGATGCACGAAGACGCTCAATTATGGATGTGCAAAGAGACAAAACATAAAGAAAATAAAACTCAGTTATGACCAGTCGGACATTGAAATTACCGACCCATGGATGATCCCATGTCTATGTCTCAAATTTTCCCAGATGAAGCATTCAAACTACACGGATGGATGGAGATTTTAGCCACCTTAGATGTGTGTGTAAATGACGAAGTATTAACCATGAATGGATGTGTGGATGAAGAAGGTTACGATGTAAGTTTTTACATGGTAATCCTTCAGGAGGTGGAGGCAGGAGAATTACTAGGAAAGGAATGGAGGGAGGAGTACGAAAGCATAGAGATGGAGCCAGAATTTGATTCAAAGGAATGGTATTTAGAAGCAATCTAGGTTGAGAATGAAGAAGAAACACCCAAGCTATTGGCGATAGAAGCAAATTAGATAAGATCGGACAATGAGGAAACAATGGAGAAAGTAGAACAAACCAGGCTAGACCTTTTTGAAGTCCTAGAGCACTTCAAAAGATAGGAAGTAGAAGAGCGGAAGATAGCTATTCAAATGCCCAAAAGGGAAGCTAGAGAAGGAGAAGCTTACAATAACAAGGAACAAACTAAGAAAGTGATAGTGACCATGGAAGAAGGAGAAGAGAGATGTACGTATATTGGAAAAGACGTGTCACCTGAAGAAGAAGAAGAATTGATAGCCCTAATCAGAGAATACCAAGATGTATTTGCATGGACCTACAAGGACCTTAAGGGTGTAGGCCCATCCATTTTCTCCCATAGAATCCCAATGACACCTGATGCAAAACCGTCGAAGCAACACCCTTACACATACAATGATGTTTATTCGACAAAAATTAAGGAGGAGATAGACAAATTGTTAGCTGCCTGATTCATCTATGAGATAGAGCACACAGAATGTGTGTCATCATTAGTGATAGTACCAAAGAAGAATGGAAAATTAAGAGTGTGTATTAACCTAAAGAAAGAGAATGCAACCACTATCCGTTATAGCTACCCATTACCAATTATTGATCATCTCTTGGAAAGAGTTGCGGGCAAGGAAGTCTATAACTTCCTAGATGGATTCTTTGGTTACAACCAAGTAGCCATCACAACTGAGGATCAACATAAAATAGCTTTCACAACTGAATGGGGAGTTTATGCTTTTAGAGTGATGCTGTTAAGGCTCACAAATGCCCCCACTACCTTCCAAAGGTTGATGTGTCATGTGTTTAAGGAATTGCTAAAGAAGAGTATGAAAGCACCAAACGGTGTATTGTTGAGATGTGTAGAAGAGGCTTAACAGAAGAACTTAATCAAGCAAGCTCATGTAAATCGATGGAAAATGCATAAAGGAGCCCATGGAACACTAAGGGAATTAAAAAGATTTGGAGTGTACTGTCTAGATATGCCAAAAGATGTACATAAATACATTGGCAATTTCTAAGAATGCCAAGAAAATACCCCATAGACCATACATCATTACAATTCTCTACAATAGCACCAGACTGGAGTAGGGCATTGGTTAAGTTCTTGAAAACATGTGAGCATGAGGAAAGAGCAGGTCTAGCAAGGAAGCGATCCCTGGAAAAAATGAGCAAGGACTATACTATAATGGAAAGGAAATTATTTAAAAGAGGAAAAGACAATCAACTATGACTATGCATCCATGAAGGAGAATACTTACCTATATTAGAGATGGCACATGCAGGCACCGCAGGAGGACATTTTTTGACTGAAAGAACTGTAGAAATGATTCTCTTTGCAAGCTTGTGGTGGCCAACTCTACATATGGATGTAGAAACTTATGTACGAAGTTGTGAGGTGTGGCAAAGAGCCAAGTATCCTATTAGGAGAGATGATATGCCTCTGAGACCCATGATTTGTGCGAGAGCTTTTTCAAAATGGGGCATTGATTTCATAGGGCCTATTAATCCTCCAGCCAAAGGATCACATGTGGAGTATATAATAGTGGCAATGGACTATCTAATGAAATGGGTAGAAGCAAAAGCAACAAGAAAGAATGATGCACAGACTATAGCAAAGTTTCTCTTTGAGAACATCTTTACTCGTTTTGGATTATCGAAAGGGAACACACTTCATCAATGAAGTAATAGAATCTCTGATGAACGAATTCCTAGTAATCCATAAAAAAACAGCCCCCTATCACCCTCAAGCTAATGGTCAGGCAGAGAGTTCCAATAAAGTGTTATGTACAGCGTTGACAAGATAGTCAACAATTGGAGGTCAGATTGGGACAAATAATTGCATCATGCAATTTGGGCCTTCCGAGTGGCTTACAAGACAACCATTAGAACTACTCCTTTTAACTCAATATACAGACAGAATGCGATCTTACCAATTGATTTTTTAGTACCTACCCTACGTGTAGCACAACAGTATGAATGGAAGGCCATGAACTATCCAAGCACTTAGACCAAATTGAGAAACTACACGAAACAAGACTACAAGTAGTTGTAGGAATTTATGTTGCTAAATGGAGGCAAAAAGCATATTATGATGCACATAAAGGCTTAAAGGAGGGAGATTTGGTCCTATTATATACATTGAAGCAACACGCCAAGAAACTGCAACAATGCAGATATGGACCATTATTGATAAATCAAATCTCAATAAGCGGAGCAATAAATCTAGCTACATTGGATGGAGATGTACTTCCCAACTACATAAGCAGATGTAGAGTGAAACGATATATGGAACCATTAACAGATCAAATGTTAGTACGACTCATAGGAGCACAAAATCGGAAGAAGGAAGAAGAGAGGATTAGAGAAGAAGCACACAAGGAAGCCTTTGAGCATATCAAGAGATGAAAAGAGTGGATATAGCAAAGGGATGAATGATATCTACAAGGAGAGGAACCTATACCCATGGCCAACTATCAAGTCAATAATACCAACAATACGAGCTATAACATCTCCCAACCATACTTAAACCTAGGAATTAGAAACACCCATGCATCATTCTCCCATCAAGGAAGAAGCAGAGCCGAGCACTAACCGACATAAATGGGCGGTTGCAAAACTAAGCCATCATGAGAGGGCACTACTGTTGTCCCATCTTACAGAGCAGTTTGAAGATCAAGTAGTAAAGGTAATGAAAGCGACAAAGATTGAAAGTAAGAATTTTGAACAAATTCTGAAGCCATTCAATGTACCCTACATATTATTAAAGGAGGAAACTAGACAATATATCAAGAAAACTACAAACAAGGAACCTAATCATGATCTGCAATTCAACACGAACACATTTTCTTATACTCAAGAAGAATTTGACAAGGCAGATCTGGTGTGGAGAAGAAAGTTCTTGGAAAATAATCCGACATTATGGGTGCACTGGGGGTTAGCACCATATGTACTATATATAAATACATCTTTTTGCCCAATCCCTAGAAGACACACCTAGATGCAATTTTGGGAAGCACAGCACCAGGGTGCAATAAATAATCAATGGTTAAACTATCCATTACTATCGAGCCCACCACATAATTACTTGCGACGGAAGAATATATGGTACGAACAATAGAATTTTGGTTATCAAGATATGCGACAGTACCAGACTCAGCCATCAAGATGACAAATAAAATATTAAGCATGCTCCTTACAGATTTGAAAGCATTCAAACACGTGCAATATACGTTTTTGAACTTTATCGGCATCAATCAAGGAGCAGATGCAATCATCTTTGACTTATCCACTACACCAAGTAGAATTACAATTATGGCTATGTATTCTAGATTAATGTTCATACCGAGTCCATACATGCAGACATTTGAGGAAGCTTTCTTTACAGGTTTTTTTGAGATGGATTCGGAAATTTTCGTGAAAATGACTTCGAATTTAAATGCAAGACTGGTGGCCTACAAACTGAGCTTCTTTGTAGATCACAGATAGGCACCAGATAATGGAGTGAAGTTAGCACAGTGGAAGGAGCTCATGATAGGTGAAGCCAATTCACTAAATCACAGAGAGGAGAAAGTCATACAAACATACTCATGTCACCACAAAAAGCCTATCGGGGACGACATAGTTCAGGAGGAGGGACGTGTGGAGGGAGAGTCAAGTAAAAAGAGAAGAAGGAGAAGATCAAAGAACAAAACAACTCAATAAGAAGAACCACGCTCTACCCAAAGCCCTACAGGGGCACGCATCAGGCTGCAACGCCAAAGAAGCAAGTCCCAAGGAGTGGAAATAAAGAATTACAACATGACCTTTCAAGGGGAGGCTGTACACAAAGGACTCAGGATCGAATAAAGTAACAAATTGCTTGAGGGTCCTAGCTGTCTGCTCATCCGCCAGGTGCATGTGATGGAAAGAACTGAATAGGCTAAAGAAAAGCACCAGGTCTCGAAGGATGCGGAAAAAGATTTAAAGGCAAAACCTTTGAAGCATCAACCAAAAGACAAAAATTGATGCAAGGCTGACCAAATGGTGCATGCGACAAAAAGTAGTAAACATGCTCGAGAAATACAATAGGGTCAGATGTGTGAGAACAAAGGAATATTCAAAGACCAAAAGTTAGAAAGAGGGAGAGTCTGAGAAGTTGAAATGGGTGACTATGAATATCACATTCTTAGCCACTAGATGTGTGCGTGGCAGCCCAAAGGAACGCAACAACCCAGAGTTATGAATGTAAGGAATACCAAGGGGATTACAAAAGCAAAGGACTTAGATTGGATAAGGTAACAAATTCTCTGACAGTCCTAACTGCTTCTTCGACCACTGGGTGTGTGTACTAAAGAACTATAAATAAGCCACAGACAAAGAAGCAAAGCCTATCAAGGGATGACAGAGACAAAGAGGGGGAGAGCATTGTAGAGTAAAGAAGCACAAAAGAGGAGCCCCAAAAATTTCCCAAATTATGGGCATAATTTTTTCTTCTTCAAATTCCATTGGAAATCCCTTGAAGCCATGTAAATGCACTAGAGGAGTCCTCTAGATGCATAAACCCCAATCATTGTAACATAATTCTTGTAATGTATTAGAAAATTAGAGTTATTCAATAAAAGTGCCGGTCTCTTGTGTGAAAGGACCAATTTTAGGGCACATGTATATAAGTCACTTGGTGACTCTTGAAAAGAACTTTTTTCCATTATGAGAATTGAAGCAGAATTTTGAATTTTCCTCTTTCTTGTTGATTTCCTTCTTTTCCAAGATCTTTTCTGTGTACGTAATGCTTGAAATGTGTGTGTAGGTTGTCTATCCCTTCCCATCGCTTTTAAACTACTGTAGTTTGTATGTGAGCCATAACGAGTTGTGGAGCATGTGTTGGTGTTTCCCACCATTCACTATTTTGCTCATAACTTGAAGTATGTTTGTCAAATTTGATTGAAAATACCATTATTAGATGCGTCTCATCAAGAGCTTTGAGGCACCCACTATTGATCATATTTGGAGTTCAGAGCTGAGAGAAAAGTGTGAATTTGCACTTACAACTATAAATGGTATCGTGACATGCATTTTCCAAGAGTTAATGAGTTGGTGAGGTAGTTGAGACAAGTCACTAGCATTATAGCATTGATACTTCACTTACCATCATGTGTGCACATGTCTTCATACACTTGGTATGTCTAATTGCACAGATTGATAATTAAATGTGTATTAATCCACCACTATATGCGCTTGTGGGGCGATTGAGGTACAGTCTCATCGACACAAGTCCCTAAGACTTAACGACTTAGGTACACAATAAGCAAAGCAGATCCTTCCCTCTTAATTAAGAGGAATCACTTAGAGGTCATATACCTTTGCGCATATGTGGATGAAGTAATGATTATAGGTAATGATGCAAATGTAATCAAGAGGATCAAAATTGAGATGAAAGATGAGTTCAAGATTAGTGATCTTGGACTGCTCACATACTTCCTAGGTTTGGAAGTAGTATATATAGAGAAAGGTATGTTCCTAACTCAAAGAAAGTACATTGGAGATATTCTTACCAAATTCAAGATGGAAAATAAAAAGGTTGTAGGTACACCTATGGAGGTAAATCTGAAGCTAAGTGCTCATGAAGGTTAGTTAATTGAAGATGTTACTAGCTATCAAAGCTTAGTTGGAAGCTTGAATTATGATACTCTAACTAGAGTAGATATTTTCTATGGATTTAGTGTTAAGTCAATTCATGCATACTCCAAGGAAGCCTCACATGGAAGCAACCAAGAGAATATTGAAGTATTTGAAGGCTTCAATCAATGAAGCATTGTACTATCCATATGCATCTGATATCGATATCAAGCTTTTTTCGGATGCAGATTGGGCAGGTTCAAAAGATGATAGGAGAAGCACTTTAGGCTATCTTACTTTTGTAGGTACCAAATTGATTTCATGGTCTTCCAAGAAGCAACCTATAGTTGCTCAAGAGGAAGAGGCAGAGGAGGAAGACAAGGCAGGGAGAACACAAAGCTCCTTTCCATGTGCCATATGTGGTTTAGCTAATCACATTACCGAGAACAATTTCAGGAATCCAAAAAATCAAAGAGAAAGAGGTTACAATAGAAGTCCAAACCGGAGATGAAACAAGGCATCCAAGGGAGAAGATAGGCAATGTGAAGACTTCATATGGTAACATGGACCTATGGAGCAAGATATTGTATGTGCCAGCTATCACCAAAAATCTCATAAGTGTAGATCAGATTGTTGAGGAAGGATTGAAGGTCAGATTCACAAAGAACGGAGCATTTGTTGAGGATCCACATGAGGGATTCAAGAGGATAGCAAAAGGAAAGAAGTCAGGTAGACTATTTACATTTGAGCTCCAAGATACAAGGAACATTGCACTATTCAATTATGATAGTCAAACCTTATTAGAATTGGAAATTTGGCACAAGAGCTTAGATCATTTAGGTGAAGGGGCTCTAAATCAAAACAATAGGGATCAAAGTGTCCTTGGTCTACCAAATATCTCCAAACAACACATGATTTACAAATATAGTGCTTGTGAATTTGGCAAGTCTCATAGACAACCATTTACAAAGAAGGGATACATTCATGGAGACCTATTGGAGCTAGTCAATACAGATGTATGGGGACCAAACAAGGAGCCTTCAATCTCTAGACCCATGTATTGTGTGTCATTCATTGATGTTTGTAGCACATGGAGAATACTATATTTTATGAAGCATAAAGATGAAGTTCTCTCTTGTTTCAAGAAATATCTAGCACTTGTAGAAAATCAAACAGGTAAGAATTTGAAGAGGCTAAGGTTAGATGGAGGGGGAGAATATTTCTCCCATGACTTTGATTCTTATCTCCAAGAGAGAGGAATCAAAAGAGAAATTACAACCAGGTATATCCAAGAGCAAAATGGATTGGCAGAGAGAAGAAATAGAACCACTGTAGAGGCTGCAAGGTCAATGCTAAATGAGAAGAAGTTGCCCAATTACCTATGGACAAAGAATGTATCCACAAACACCTATTTGATCACTAGACTCCCATCAAAATCATTGGATGGGATGAAACCTTATGAAGCATGGAATGGAAGAAGACCTAGCCTTGATCATTGCAGGATCTTTGGGTGCATAGCATATGCACACATACCTTCACAAATCAGAGGCAAATTAGACCCGAAGGCAGAGAAATGCATATTCATTGGCTATGACCTTAATTAAAAAGGTTATAGGCTATATAATCCAAGCAATAAAGGTTTCATTGTAAGTAGAGATGTTTTTTTTGATGAAAATAAATCTTGGTTTGAGGATGATTGCAAGAAAATCAAACTTCCCTATGACCTAGAGGAAGAATTTCCAACATTGTCAAAGAGAAATGAGCATACACATGAAGAATCAAGTGATTTTGAAGAAGACCAAAAGACTCCAAGAAGGGAAATCAACTCTTGGAAATCCAAAGGCAAAGCCAAAGTTCAAGAGATGAGAGATGTGGCAGAATAGTCTCAATAAACCATAAATAGGTCTAGTAGAGAGAAAAGAAAGACACAAAGGTATGTTTATGACACCTCTTTATTCACTAAGCATTCAATTTATATAACACATGATTCAAACTCAGAAGAACCATCTACATATAAAGAAGCCAAGAAGAAGGCGAATGGAGGGATGGTATGGAAGAAGAGATAGAAGCATCAGACTTGGCAATTGGATCCCAAGAAACCATCTAGGAAGTCATATCATGTATGAGTAGTCCACTACACTTCCCTTGTATCATATGTTTGTTAGCATATACATTGTGATACATTACGTCAAGTTCATCTGTGTCTACTGTTCTTTGTAGCATCTTCATCATTTTAGTGATTTTGTGGAATCAATTTCTCAGGATGTACTTGATCATTTGCTTTAGTTTAACATGGATTAGTTAGAGTAAAGTTTTTTCTACTTGTATATCAAGTTTCATTACATTTGGTTTAGAGAAGCTTGAGATATCAATCATAGAAAGCTGCTATGTATTGGCACCTTCTAGATCCTGAAATGTTGGGATGACCCCAATGACTTGTTAGAATCATTTATCAGTGTATGGTGTGGCTAAATTGATGAAATAACTTGATTTGGCTAGCTACACACTCCAATGAGATCTGTGAAAAATCTCTCTAGTCAAGTCATACTAGATTGTGAGCTCTAGGAAAAATATTGAGCACTTCTATTCCTAAAATAGAAGGTTTCTTCACATTTCTAGTACATGCAAGTTATCTTTGTTGATGCAAACTTTTGGGCATGATGCTCTAAGACACTTAGTGTTTCCAAATGCATTGTTGTGAAGCTAAAGGAGTCTACTAAGCATACCTGGAGTTAACTTGGTAGGTGTAGATTAGGTTTTGTGCATCACCAACTCATCTCTAGAACCTACCTATCCATCTCCTCATAGACTAGGTGGATATGCCTTTTGTGGCCCGATCACATATAAGTACCGTGGTTTATATTTGTATTTTTATTTTATATTTTGCCTTGGGGCTTGATAATTCCCCATAATTGGTCTACTTTGGTATTGACCTAGATGCATGGGATACTTCCTGATTTGTTCTTTGCTATAAAAACACTTCATAATTATTTGGTCCACTTCTGCTCAATTTCATAATGTCGTAGTTATAGTTGTGTTGGAGGAGGTAGTCTTCTATTACACACATGTGCCAAGTGATGTCCTTCACAATGCAAGCACCTTCTAGGTGGAAGCCTAGCATCTTATAGGTTTAAGTTCTTGGCAAAAGCCTCTACCATTTTGTCAATCATTGAGGAACTTGATTTCACACTTGGAGTAGGTTTTGTGGCTGGCGAAAAGACTTGAATAGAATAACCTAAGTCATACTTGACATGAATGCACTTTTGTATGTAGTTTTCCAAAGTGAAGGGGCTCATTTGTTATGTTGTAGTATGTAATTGAGCACTTTTCAAGCCATTAAGAAAATGTGCAATTGATTTGGATTTTGATGGTGGATCTCTTATAGGTATCATGCTACATATTGCTTTTAATAATGACCAACTAATCTCAAGTCCTTAATTGCTTTTTGGTTGAAGATCATTATCATTGTTTATGTGTCATGCCTTACTTCTATCTCACCAAATTCTGCTATAAAAGATTTTGGGAGTTGAACAATGTTTCGGAAATTTTGTATGCATAGTAATTGGAACCACACTAGAGTAGTTCCTTTCAAGGTTACTCCAAAGGCTTCATATTGAGTGAAAAAATCATAGACTTGTTCAGTCATCAACACTTGCTTGGATTGAGACTCATGTGCACAAGGATCATCTTGTCCCTCATAGTATTCTTGCATACGTTTCACTACATAGGGAGGTCAAAGACTTCTTCCAAATTCTGAGATGGACATTGTGGAAATGTAAGGGAATAGTAGGTTGAGGTGGTGGTGGCAACCGGGCATGGACATAATTAATGTAACTCTCCCAAAAGACACACTATGCCTAGGCTCTTGTGCCATTGCAACAACATCACAAACTTAATGACAAGGCAAAGAAATGTAGATTTGTCAAAAATACTAATGAGAATAAAGGTTATTCATTATATACCATCCATTTATTTTAAGTTGACATGTAGTAATTGTATAAAAAATTCAGCTTATCCTTGAATGAACATTTCAACAAAAACAATTAGTTCACAAGACGTGTTTGAATACATTCATGCCTATGTTTCAAAGTGGTGTGCTTGAGTATGGCCATGTAAAACATCCAAATGAGGTTCAAAGAGTTATGAATTTTCAGCCAAATATGGCTCAAATCTCCAACCAAACATGGCTCAAAACTCCCAAAATACGTAGAGAAACATGGTTGGGAAATAAATTTCAAAATTTAAAAGTCGGATGGTAGCAGTGCTCACTAGAAATCCAAATTAGCTACAAAAGGATATGTGCTAAAATGTGACATTGATTATGAGGGGACTTTTGCACCTACTTTATGTAGGAATACCATCCATTCTCTGATTGCATTGGGTGCACATCATGATTGGAAAGTGCAATCGGATATAGTAACAACTTTTTTGAATGGCGACTTACAAGAAGAGGTCTATGTGAAGCAACCTAGATTTATCAAAGTTCAAGAGCATATGGTTTTCCTCTTGCATAAGGATTTTTATGGACTTAAACAATCTCCATGTGCATGGTATGACAAGATACATTAGTGCTTGATTGCTCTTGGATTTACATGTAGTCGAATTGAAAGCACACTTTATGTATGCAAAGATGAGGCTTAGCTTATAGTGCTTGTTCTTTATGTTGATGAAATTCTCTTGTCCAGGTATCTTGATGAGAAAATTGACATGGTTATGGATGATTTGTAGCATACTTTATGTCATATATCTTGGCCTTTTGGAGCATTATCTTGGCATCGAGTTTATATCTCTTTAGGGGGGAATTGTTATGCATCAAGCAAAACATATTGAGAAAGTACTTCAACATTTTGGTTTTGAGGATTGCAAGCCTATCTCAAATTAAGTGGAAATATGATTTATGTTCTCGATTGAGGACGGAGATGATATGCGTTTGATACTTCTCTTTATCAGCAAGCTGTGGGATGTTTGATATATGCATGTAACACAAGGCCAGACATATAGTAGGCAATTTTCTCGTTGAGAGGATTTATGCATAGCCTTGGTACGAAGCATTGAAAACCAATAAAAGGTGAGTTTAGATATAAAAAATGCACTTTGATTTTGGGCCCCTTTTGGGAAGTAAAATATTCACAAAATACTATGGAACTTAGAAGAAACTAGAATGAACCCATCAAAAAGTACACTGAGCATTGTCAGTCAGATGCAGATAAATTAAGGGATATATGTGAGAGTAAATCAAGGTAGAAGTAGAGTTACAAGAGGTACAACGAAAAAGCATGGAAAAAAATCAAATCATAGAAAATTTTCAAGAGCAGTTCCTCAAGTTTCAAACTGCCAACATTGCTCAACTGACAAACATGGGGACACCAATAGTGCCAAATCCCAATTTGGCTACCGAGGAGACTAAGGTACTTCCTCTTTATCCACCCATGGTTCCATCTCTAATACAAGATCACCATCACATCATTCATGAAGATATTCGGATTTTGTTCATTGTCGAGTTAGATAAAAAAGAATGAGCACTATTGGTGTCTCGTATGATGCAAAATTTCAAAGAAGCAATGGTACAATTAATGAAAGAGGGAAAAGTCAAAAGCAAAGAACTTTATCAAATCATAAATCACTTTAATGTACCATATGAAATAATGAAAGAGCAAACCCAATGGTATATCAAGAGAGTTACCCAGAGACAAAGAAGAAAGAGGCTAGTGTGGTTGTTGTACATGCCTCTACACCTAAAATAGGGTCTACAAATCTTGTCTAGAATCAAGAATGGGTGTTTACTCTCGTATGCAGGTATGAACATGGTACTTTGTTAGTGGGGCAACCAAACATATTACTTCACAACGTAATTTCTTTAGTTCACTTGAGCCTGCCCCTACAGGGAATACTGTCACATATGCTAACAACTTCTCTTATCTTGTTATGTGATTTGGTAAGTTCATTTTGATTACTATTGATTGTAGTACTTTCACATTCTGAGATGCTTTGTATATGCTAGGGATCAAGAAAAATTTGTTGTCAATTTTATCATTAGCCAAGATTGGCTTGGTTTTCAAAATTTTTGATGACAAATGCACAATTCATGATCTATCAAATGATGTTATTATTGCTTTTGATATTTTATGTAATGGGCTATATAAGCTCATAGAATAACTTTGGCATGGATACTTTGTTCATATGAATTAGGCTAGTTTGCTATGCCTGCAAAAATCTAAAATGGTGTCCTCTCTACCCAAACTTGAGACACCCTATAAAAATGTCTGTGAAGGTTGTATTTTTGACAAAATGGAGTGTTCTTCCTTCCCTAAAGATGGTTGAGTTGGAGTGCTCATAAATTGTAGCTTGTTTCTAGTGATGTATGTGATCTTATGAAAATAGTCTATGATCCTATGCAAACACGTTCTTTTGGGAACTACCTTGACTTCATGAACTTTATTGATGCTTTTCTAGGCATGCATGGGTGTATCAATTGAAATCAAAATCTAAAGTGTTTACATGCTTCAAATAGTTTCTAGGTATTAATGAAAATCTATCAGCATGTAAATTGAGCACCCTCTATTTTGGTCAAGGGGGAGAATACATGTGTTTTGATTTTAATGCATTTTTAACTAAGCGTGGGATAAAACATCAGTGTACAATGCTATATACACCTAAAAAAAATGGACTTGTAGAAAGAAAGAACAAGTCTCTCATGGGGATGTTGAGGTGTATGGTCAAAATTCAGGCTTTACCACATAACTTCTAGCTTGAGGCTGTTATGTGTGTAGCATATGTACTTAATAGGTGCCCCAACAAAGCACTAAAATCTATCACTCCATATGAAGCTTGGCATGGTTGCAAGAAGTTTGTTGCTCATGTGCGTGTCTTTGGTTGTCTGGCATTGCATTAGTGCCTAAACAACAAGGTAAGAAATTCGATGATAAAGTAGTGAAATGTATTTTTCTTGGTTACAATTTTGAAAGCAAAGGATATCATTTGTATCATCCAAAGAATAAATGCATTTTGGTTAGCCATGATGTTGTTTTCGTGGAAGATGAAGTTCATTCATTAGTTTCATGTACTAAGGAGACATTAGTTAGATCCAAAGATATGTATGACATTTTGCTGCCTCTTTTTATAGGTTGGATAGTCAAGTGATGATCCAAATGAGGCAATTTATTAGCCTTCGCCAGCTACACATGATGATGTAGATAATTCCATTTTCGATGAAGATTTGCATGATGCACTTGTTAATGAGAGGGTTGATATAGAGGAGGAAAAAACTATGCCTAAATGGTTGGCGCAAACTTTGAGAGATAGAAAATTAGATGCATCTCTATCATATTGTACTCATTCAAGATCTCATAGTGATTCTTTTGCATCAAACTGCTATGCGATGTCTACCTCTAATATTTGTGATGAGAATGAGCTTGTTTCTTTTGGTGAAGCACAAAATTAGGAAAATGGATGATTGCTATGCAATAAAAAATATGATGCTATTATGAAGAATGGTACTTGGTCTTTATGTGATTTGCCTCTAGGAACAAATTACATTGGCACAAAATGGGTATACAAGATAAATCATAAAATTGATGGAACAGTTGACATGTATTAAGCTAGGATTCATGCAAAAGGTTATGCTCAAGAGAGAGGCATTGATTTTGATGAGGCCTTTGCATCCGCATGCCAAATGACCATTGTTCATAGCATCTATGCACTTGGAGCTCATCATGGTTGGAATGGTCATTAGTTGGTCATTAAAATAAGATTTATGAATGGTGAGTTACATGAACAAGTGTATGCATTTCAGTGCCACACTTTTGTGTAAAAAGGGCATGAAAACAAAGTGTGTAGGTTGAAAAAGGCACTATATGATTTGAAGCAAGCACCACATGCTTGGTACAAAAAGATACATGTCTACTTTATTGCACATGGTTTTGAGAACATTCCAACTAAGAGAACCTTTTTTTAAATAAAGGAAGTTCGACCTTGGCAACTAAGAGAACCTTATATATTAAGTGTGTAGATGATTTAATTCTCATCATTGTTGTGTATGCCAATGACATGCTGCTCACTGGTTCTAATGAGAACCACATTGCTGAATTTAAGGCTGATTTGCATGCCTCTTTTGAGATGTCAGATTTGGGGCATTTGCATCATTATTCAGACATTTAGTTTATGCAAGTTGATGGGGGAATAGCTTTGTGTCAAAAAAAATATATCGACACATTGTCACAATGTTTTGGTCTTGAAGATTGCAAACCTATTGCCACTCCCATGGAAATAGGTTTACGGTTCAGTCTTCCTGATGTTAGAGATGCATTTGATGTTGTTCTCTATTAGTAGGGTGTTGGATGCTTGATTTACTTAAGCATAACTCGGCCTGGTATTCAACTTGCTATCTCCCAGATGAGCAAGTTTATGCATTGCCCCGATGTTAAGAATTGGCAGGTGGTTAAGTGCATCTTTCACTACTTGAGTGGTAACCAACTCCTTGGATTGTTTTATCCCAAGGGGGACAACTACCACCATATTTACATGTTTTTTTGACTAAGACTGGGCTAGTTGCTATGACATTTGTGTGTCCACTAGTGGTCTTTTCTTCGTGCTTGGTAGCTCATGTATATCTTGGTTAAGCAAAAAGCAGTCAATCGTGGCCACTTCTAGTTATGAGGTTGAGTATAGGGTAGCTTTCATAGTGACTCTTGAGTGTGTGTGACACATATTCCTTTTTGTTGATTTGGGTGTTGGTCAGTTTTCTACCCACTATCTTCACTAACAATCAGAGTGCATCGGTAGTTGCGAGGAACCCTAAGGTACATTAGCATTATGTAAGGGAGAGTTTCTTTGTTGGAGATATCAATTTGGCGTATGTGCCCACACAAGATAACATTGCATAATTTTTCACAAAGGCTCTAGCTAGGGAGAAGTTTGAAGTTTTTCGCAAAGCTTTGGGCTTACTTCCTTTTGTGGATTGATCTCTTTCTACAAAGCTTGGCACTTCTTTATACATGAGTGCTAGCTTTTTGTTCATTGCATCAGTGCACTTTTTTCCCTTTTTAGGAGGTTTTTTCTCCAACTTGTGTACATTCGTATAACCCTAACAAGTCACTTATCTTTATACATTCACTTGGTAATTCATTCAATGTTGTGTTGTTCTCCAAGTTTCTTCTTCTTCCTTGTGCTGCTTGTGTGTTTTCGTAAACCTCAAACTCCAACAAATTCAAGACTATCACATCAAGAAAGCAAAAGAGAAGAATGGCTCTTCAAAAGGTGGCAAGGAGTCAACCAACACTACAAAAAAAAGATCTTGAGTTTTTTGTTATGATAGAGAAGGTATGCTCCTCGGTTGAAGATTTAGGAACATATGACTCACGAGTGTTGGAGAGTGGTGCCTCTCATCACATGACAAGTAGAAAGGACCTTCATACTTCCTTACAACCCTTGAAGGAACCCATCACAGTAAAGGTAGACAATAGTGCAAGATGTCCTAGAGAGGGTGAAGGTACAATTTCTTTCATTAATTCATGATTATATGAGAAATATTTCAAATGTGTTTTATGTTCCACAAATCAAACGAAATTTGGTTTTAGTAGCTCCTATAATTGATCAAGGTCATGAAGTATTATTTATTAAGATAGGAGCTAAGATTATGGATAATAAGAACAACATTGTTGGGATTGGCATAAGGAGTAACAACCTATATGATTTTTTTGCTCTTTCAACCACTACAAGTGTGGGAACAAGTAAGCCATGGCATGATAGATTTAGCCATATCAGATACCTTGTACTAAAGGAGATGCATCATAGGAGTATGGTTGTAGACCTACCATTGATTCCATAGATAAAGGAACCATTTGAAGATTTTATGATGGGCAGT
Source organism: Ceratopteris richardii (assembly GCA_020310875.1). Classification (NCBI taxonomy): domain Eukaryota; kingdom Viridiplantae; phylum Streptophyta; class Polypodiopsida; order Polypodiales; family Pteridaceae; genus Ceratopteris; species Ceratopteris richardii. The sequence continues at coordinate 123,430,490 of CM035419.1, forward strand.
CAATAAAGGAAGGGCTTTCTACAAGAAAGCAAGAATAAAGAAAAATGTCCTCTAGAGTTGGTGCATGCTGACTTGTGCAAAAAAATGCCTACACATGCCTTGGGCATATCTTCCTACTTCATGTTACTTGACTATAGCAAGAAGATGTGGGTGTACTTACTTCACGATAAGGCTCAAGATTTTGGTATGTTTAAAGAAAGATTCTAGCTTGTTAAAATTGAAATAGGCAAGAAGATGAAGAAATTTAGGACAGACGATGGTGCCGAGTTTACATCAATAGAGTTTGAAGACTTCTACAAGGGTTAAAAGAATCAAGCATCAACTCACAGTGGCACATAGCCCTTTAAAAACATCAGAATCAAACCATCATGGGGATGTCAAGGTGCACATTGAAGGGAAAAGGTTTGCCAAATCAATTTTGGGAAAAGTCTATCAACAATGCTATCTACCAATGTGGAAGAGGCACTCCACAATCTGAATCAGAGGGTTGCCATGCAAACAAAATACAACAATATCATGAAGAATGGAACTTGGGAGAGTGGATTGACCCCCTAAGGGAAAAGTCATTGGCACCAAGTGGGTCTGGAAGCTAAAGTACAATGTTGATCGTATTTTGGAAACGTACAAAGCAAGACTTGTTCTAGAGGGCTAGTCTTAATTTGAAGGGCTTGAATCTTGCAAATTGTTTGCCTTGACTATAAGGATGACTACTATTCAAGTAGTACTAGCCGTGGCTACACATAAATGATGGCCAATGTATCACATGGATGCCAAATCAACATTCCTAAATGGAGACCTCGACAAGGAGGTGTATGTGTCTCAACCACTAGGTTTTGATGTTCCCGTTTCAGAGAATAAGGTATGTAAGCTTAAGAAGGCATTATATGGGTTGAAACAGGCCCTTAGAGCATGGTATCAATGGATAGATAAGTATCTCTACGATCTAGGTTTCAAAAGATGTGCTTTTAAAGCTAACTTGCATGTTCTAACGAGAGGAGGGAAGACAATTGTGCTTGTAATCTATGTAGATGACCTTGTGATTACAAGAAAGGATGATGCTCTTGTTCAACAAATGAAAGATGCCTTGAGTTCAAAATTCAAAATGAGAGACTTGGACTTAATGCATTATTTGTTAGGCCTTGAAGCATGGAAGGAACCGGCAAAGATTTTCATCTCTTAGTAGAAGTATGCAAGATAGATTTTGAAGGCATTCAACATGGAGGATTGCAAGGAGATTTCTACACCTATGAAAGTCAACACAAAATTATTTATTGAAGATACTTCACCTCTAGTTGATATTGGAAGATACAAGAAACTAGTTGGAAGTCTCATCTACTTGTGTAATAGCAGACCAGACATTGTTGGGAAAGATGGATGAACACTCCAAGAAATGAGTAGGTACTACCAAATCCTGCTTTGTACCAACTCCTTCTTGCTTCAGAGTTGAGTTGTAGGCCCTCTTAGCTTTCCAATGACACTAAATAAGTGCCTATGTACTTTGGAAATGATGTGAGAAATGATTGAACCAAAACAGACTACTTCCAAGTTGAAGGATTAATGAAAACCTTCTATTTTTGTTCACACACCTGCTGCTTGTTATGCTCAGTGCTTCCAGTACAATAGGAATTAGAAAAATTACTTTTAGAGATATCAAATTAGCTTAATGTGATACTGATTCCAAGTGGAATCACTTAAAATGATGAACTACACACAAAGCAATCAATTTAGCAATTGAATCATTACCCCTGATTTTTTAGGACTTCTACAGAGTTTGACCAGTGAGTGCTTCGACGTGATTTTCTCCAAATTGGCTGAATGGATTATCTTCAAAGTTTGTAAGCATGTAGAGAACTAGAGCTGATTCCAACAAGCTATAGAACATTGAAAATGGTGAAGAAATGACTAAGATATGAGTAATACAAGTTGATTGTTGTCAGTGACTATGACAGAGAGACCATAGATGAGAAGTATTGATCCATTGTATTAGAACACAATGTTGTAAAAGATAATAGGCATGATATTCAATGCCTAATGATAATGAGCAGTGTAGACTATGATGTTAGCCTCACTCTCTTACAAATCTAATCAACAATAGCTTGAAATTGAAGTGATCTCTACCCTCGAGTTTTCCAAGCATCTTTTTATAGATAAGCCATTTGAATTTGAATTTGAAATCTTCATTGGATCTCACTAAAAAAGTGATCCTCTAATCTAGGAGATATTCTCTCAAGTAGAATTGTGAATTTTCCAACTAAGAAGTCCCACAAATTTAGTGGTAGTTACAAATATTCTTCCAAATGAGTTTTACAAATGGTAAAGATAAAAGGCTTCCTAGCAATGGTTTCTATGGAGCTTGAATTGTACATAAACTCTAGCCAAATGTGTGGGCTTGGTATTTGCACCAACAGCTCCCCCTCAAGCCAAACATTTTGTCTTGGTCTTCTTCTTGAATCTTCTTGAATGTCCTGCAATCCAATCATAGACTTAAACCTGCAAAGTTTTGTACCATCTAATGCTTTAGTCAATAAGTCTGCACATTGCATGTTAGTTGATACATAAGCCAACTGAATTTCCTTGCTCAATAACTTTTCTCTCACATAATGATAGTGGACCTCTATATGCTTGGTCCTAGCATGATAAATAGGATTTGCTGCAAGATGTAGTGAGCTTGTATTATCTCCAAATATCATTGGAGATGTAGTATGCAAACCCAAATCTGTGTATAACAATCTCATCCATATGGCCTCTTGAGTGGCATTGGCCAATCCTCTATACTCTACCTCTGTAGAAGATAAAGCAACAGTAGGTTGCTTCTTTGAAGAACATGATATAGGTTTATCACCTGCAAAGGATAGGTATCCTGAGGTACTCCTTCTATAATCTTTACAACTTGCCCAATCTACATCTGAATATATTTTGATGTCCAAGTGTGAAGTATAAGGAAAATACAATCCTTGATTTTGAGTGCCCTTTGCTACACTTATGTGTTCCTCGAGTAGCTTTGATGTGAACCTTTTCCCTATACATGGGAAATTTTTACTCTAGTACTAGCTAGAGGTTTTTTCCCCATGTTACCACATACTTGATACTCTCATATGTGGTGGTACTTTGTACTTAGGGACATTATTAAGCTCTTACTTCAGTTTAGTTCATCATCAATATAGAGAGCTATTCCAACCATTGTCTTCTCTGTGTGTCTTGCTGCGTTTGTGCTCCTTGTGTGTGCTTCTCGTGTGTCTCTCACACTTCTAGACACACCCAACAATGGTATGAGAGTAGGTTCAGCTCCTTAAGTTTTGGTTTTTCGTGTCACGGCATGTGTGCACTTTTAACAGTGCAAATCAACTTTGGAGCATAGAACTGTGAATTTCAGTAGCCACGAAACATTTCCACCAGGTGCGCTGGGATTTTACCCCCATTTCAAAGCCATTCGTGCAGTCAGAATCGCCATCAGAGTGACGGTTTGTGAGCTGAAATTTCAGCATTCATTTCAGCTTTCGTCGAAGGGAAGATTTTGTCACAGTCTTGTTCCTTTGTGAAATGGTGGACAACAATGACTTGTTTGGCATGCTTCAAGCTGAAGATAAGCTTGTTGGGACCAACTATCCAATGTGGTCTTACATGATGAAGCATGTTCTTGTTGCTAAATAACTTTGGAACATAGTGGAAAATGTAGATCGAAGACCGGCAAATGCTTCTACTTCACAGTCTACTGTCATAGATGGAGCTTCTTCTTCGAGTACAGTGGTTTCTCCTTCTCCACCTACACAGGAGCAGCTTAGATGGGATGGAAAAGATGCTCAAGCTCATGCTTTGATTGCGCTTTCAGTGAAGCATCATATAGTTCCACACATTCGGTCATGTTCTACATCGAGACAATCATGGGATACTCTTGCTTCTTTGTATGCCGTGCGTAATGAAGCACATGTTGCGTACTTGAGGAAGCAACTTGAGGAAGCAACTTGAGGAAGCAACTTGAGGAAGCAACTTGAGGAAGCAACTTGAGGAAGCAACTTGAGGAATCAACTTGAGGAAGCAACTTGAGGATGTATGTATGGCTAAAAATGAGTCGGTGGATGTGTATGTGACACACATCAAGGACTTGAAAGAGCAATTGGCAAACATAGATGAGATCATTCCAGATGCATCAGTCATTTCTACATTGTTGAAAGGATTACCAGAATCTTTTCAAAGCTTTGCTACTACACTCTGTTTGGTTGCAAAAGGAAATCCTAATATGTATGCATTTCATGAGGTTGTGTCTCTTCTTTTGCAAGAAGAGAAATCTAGAGTGAATAGGAGTGGTTTGATTGATAAAGGGAAAAGCAAGTATGGTTCAACTTTGGGTTCATCAAAACCAAAGCCTCAAGCTTCCTCTTCCACTCATTCCTCTAATGATAGTGATTTGCAAAAGAAGAAGATATGCAAATATTGCCGGAAGGTTGGTCATACTATTGATGAGTGTAGAAAGCTTGCTAAACGCAATGAAAAGAAGAAGGAATCCGACATGTCTATTGCTGAAAATTCAACAAATGTAAAGAATGATGAAGCTAACATGGCTCAAGATTTTTGGGCATGTATTGTTACATGTCATTATGATGCTTCTTCTAAATGTATGGTTGTGAGTGAGGCTGATTCGGATTGGTTCTTTGATAGTGGTGCTTCAAAGCACATAACATCATGCAAAAGATTTTTTGCCTCTTTGAAAGATGCACCCAAAGGAGGACATGTGGTGTGTGCAAACAATGCCTCTTATCCTATCATTGGAGTAGGAGAAATTGAGCTTACCGCTGCAAATGGAGGTGTGATTCTCTTGAAAAATGCATTGTATGTGCCCGATATAAAGAAGAACTTAATTTCAGTTCCATTGATTGCCAAAGTTGGACTTCATGTACACTTTGTTGATGATAAGTGTATGGTTCATGATTTCAGCAATGGCAATATTATCATGATGTCCGATACATTATGTAATGGTTTGTATCGCATGGTTACATACAAGAGGGCTGCCTCAAATGCCTTGGTTGCTCATAATTCTTCATGGCTGAAATGGAGCTTTGACATGCTCATTTTGGTCACTTGAACTTCGATAGTTTGCTTTACTTGCAAAAGAAGGACATGGTTATTGGTTTGCCTACACTTGAGTCCATTGAAAAGCATGCATGTGAAGGTTGCATTCTTGGAAAAATGCATCGTGCTTCTTTTCCAAAAGATAGTCATACACACACTACAAGAAAATTGTAGTTTGTTCATAGTGATGTATGTGGTCCCATCAAGACTCCATCTTTTGGGAAGCATGTATATTTCGTTACCTTCATTGATGATGCTACTCACCATACATGGGTGTATCCTATGAAAGCAAAGAATGAGGTATTTTCTTGCTTCAAAGCATTTTTAGCTATGACTGAAAATTTTCCTTCACAAAAGCTTTTGACTCTACGCACGGATCGCGGTGGTGAATACATGTCACATGAGTTTAATGCTTTTCTTTGTGAAAGAGGTATTTCACATCAATGTATAGTGCCATATACACCTCAGCAAAATGGTGTTGCCGAGCATAAAAATAGAACTCTACTTGAAATGGCACGATGTATGGTTAAAGGAAAGCATCTTCCTGATAAGTTTTGGATGGAAGCGGTCATGTGTGCAAACTGTGTTGAATCGCTGCCCTACAAAAGCATTGAGAGTCATCACTCCTTATGAGGCTTGGAATGGTCATAAGCCTATGGTTATTCATATGCGTGCGTTTGGTTGTTTGGCATATGCTCTTGTGCCATCACAACAACGTCACAAACTTGATGACAAGGCAAAGAAATGTATATTTGTTGGTTATAGTGCTGAAAGTAAGGGATATCGTTTGTATCATCCATTGACGAACACAATTATGTGAGTCGAGATGCGGTATTTGCTGAAAATTCAGTTTTCCCTCTACTTGAATGCAAAAAACAGCCAACAGTTAGCTCACAAGATGTGTTTGACCACTATGTGAGAGAGCGCCTTCATGCAGGAGATATTGATTTGGTATATGTGCCTACATAAGATAATGTGGCAGACATATTCACCAAAGCTCTTCCATGGAAAAAGTTTGAAGCTTTTCACAAAGCTTTAGGCTTATTACCTTGTGGAGCTTGATCTGTTACTCCCTATATGTGTTCACATCATTCGCTCCAGGGGGGTTTGTTACACTTATGTGTTCCTCGAGTAGCTTTGATGTGAACCTTTTCCCTATACATGGGCACTTTTTACTCTAGTGCTGGCTAGAGGTTTTCTCCCCATGTCACCACATACTTGATACTCTCACATGTGGTGGTACTTTGTACTTAGGGACATTATTCAGCTCTTACTTCAGTTCAGTTCATCGTTAATAGAGAGAGCTATTCCAGCCATTGTCTTCTCCGTGTGTCTTGTTGCATTTGTGCTCACTCTCCTTGAGTGCTTCAATTTCCTCATCCATAGCTTCTTTCCATTCTGCCTTGGTCTTTGCCTCTTCATATGATGATGGCTCTTCAAATGAAAAGTCTTTTGCAAGATAAACCGAGTGCTTAGTAACTAAGGAAGTGTCATATCCATATCTGATTGGCTTCTTGCTCTCCCTTTGTGATCTTTTGATTGCTTGGTTGGATGATTCAGGTATATCCGCCAACTTCTTCATCTTGAATTTGCCTTTGGACTTCCATGACTTGAACTCTTCTAAGTTGATGATGTCCTCATCATCTGAGTTGATGTCTTCAATCTGATTAGACTCCTCCTTAGTGAGGCATGGAAACTCCTCTTCCAAGTCATAAGGTAGCTTTACTTTCCTACATTCATTTTCAAACCAAGAGTCATTCTCATCAAAGACAAAATCTCTACTGACCATGAATCCTTTGTTGGAAGGATTGTAGAACCTGTATCCTTTTTGGTTCAAGTCATACCCTATGAAGATGCACTTTTCTGCCTTATTTTCTAGCTTACCTCTTATTTGAGAAGGGATATGCACATAAGCAACGCATCCAAAGATCCTACAATGATCAAGTGAAGGTCTTCTACCATGCCATGCTTCATATGGGGTCATCCCATCAAGAGATTTGGATGGCAACCTGTTTACAAGATATGTGGCAGTAGATACACTCTCTACCCACAAGTAATTAGGTAATTTTTTCTCATTTAACATTGACCTAGCTGTTTCAACAATTAATCTATTTCTCCTTTTTTCCACCCCATTTCGCTCACAAGTATACCTTGTTGTAATTTCTCTCTTGATTCCCCTGTCCTACAAGGATGCATCAAACTCATTTGAGAAGTACTCACCACCTCCATCTGATCTCAATCTCTTTAGACTTCTCCCTGTTTGGTTCTCAACAAGTGCAAGATACTTTTTAAAGAAACTGAATACTTCATCTTTGTTCTTCATAAAATATAAGACAGTCCACCTACTGAAGTCATCGATGAAAGATACATAATACCTTGATCCAGAGATTGAGGGATCCTTACTTGGTCCCCATACATCTGTATGAACAAGCTCTAAGTAGTCCTCATGCATGTAGCCTTTCCTTGAGAAGGGTAACCTGTGATATTTTCCAAACTGACAAGCACCACATTTATAGATCATGTGTTGCTTGGATACATTAGGTTCTTTCACCAACATGCCCTAATCTCTTGTGCCAAATTTCAAGCTCAAATAGTGTTTGATCTTTGTAACTACAGAGTGCAATATTCCTTGTATCCTCAAGTTCAAAAGTGAATAACCTACTTTCCTTTTCTCCTTTGGCAATTCTCTTGAATCCATTTTGGGTATCCTCCACAAATGCTCCATATTGGTTGAATCTAACCTGCAATCCCTTTTCCACAATCTGTCCAACACTCATCAAATTCTTGGTAATTATAGGTACATATAGAACCCTGCTCAACAGATTCTTATTTCCATCAGAGGTCTTAACATTTCCTACTTTAATCACTGAGTGCTTGATGTCATCACCTGTTTGTACCTGATGCTTACCCTTTGGTCCCTCAAGGTCAGAGAGAAGAGCTACATTGCCTGCTACATGGTTTGAGCATCCTAAGTCAATGTAGAAGATATGGTCATTATTTATACTTGGTTTTGAAGTCATATTCATAATCAAAAGAGAATCCTCTTGCTCCTCTGTGTAGTTGTTGTAATCTTTCCTTGATTTGTAGCCTCCTTGGTAGTTGCTATTGTAGTTTTTGTTGTAGTTGTTATTGTATCCTTGATGGTGATTGAATCTTCCTCTTGATTGTGTATATCCACCTCTTTGATAACCTCTACCTCTCTGATTCTTGAAGTTCCTGTAACACTCATCTGTAGTATGATTTGATAATCCACAAATATTACATGGTGAGGAGTTATAAGGTCTCCCCCTACCTTGCTTACCTCCTCTGCCCCTTCCTCTTGAGGTTGTACCTCTCCCTGCCTAGTTGGCTTGGGAGGTAGCTCCTTCATCCTCAATCTCTTGTTCTTCCCTTTCTCTTTGGACTTACTTTTATTAGTGTATAGGGCAGAAGAGCTGTTACCTCTTGATGAATCTCCATTTTTGTTGAGCTTGGCTTCATGGGTAAAGAGTTGCCCCATGAGTGTGGTAAGGTCTAGAATCTGCATGTCCATGTACAAGTCCATGGCAGTTGTGAAGCTCTCCCATTTTTCATCAGCTTTAATACCATTGATTACTTGTCTTACAATCTACTCCTCTTCAATTTCTTCTCCTATGCTTGCCAATTGATCTGCTACATCTTTGAATTTGGTCACATACTATGAGATGCCTTGCTTGGGTTGCTTTCTTTGAGTGGTAAACTCAATCCACAATTGGTTCTTCCTAGCCCTTGTGTTGAAAGAGAAATATGAAGACAATGTTTCCCAAGTCTCTTGGGATGTCTTACAGTTCCTAATGTGTGGAAGAAGAAAATAAAAAATTGAGTTAAGTAAGTAAGACCTTGCGAATGCATCATTGGCACACCATGTGTTGAGTCTTTCATGATCCTCTCTTGTAGGTTGTCCTTTGCTTCTGAATATAGGCATCTCCTCATCTCTCGAGATGTATCCATAGAGGCTCCTTCCTTGCAAGTATGTCTTCATCCTCAAGGACCATGCTTGATAGTTGTTCCTGTCCAATTTATCAATGAAAGAAGGAAAACCATCTCCCATTTTACCTTATCTTTGCTCTAATACCATTGTTGGGAAAGATGGATGGAAACTCCAAGAAATGAGCAGGTACTTCCAAATCCTACTTTGTACCAGCCCCTTCTTGATTCAGAGTTGCGTTATAGGCCCTCCTAGCTTTCCAATGACACTAAATAAGTGCCTATGTACTTTGGAAATGATGTGAGAAATGATTGGACCAAAATAGACTACTTCCAAGTTGAAGGATTAATGAAAACCTTTTTTTTTGTTCACACACCTACTGCTTGTTATGCTCATTGCTTCCAGTACAGTAGGAATTAGAAAAATTCCTTTTAGAGATATCAGACTAGCTTAATGAGCTACTGATTCCAAGTGGAATCACTTAAAATGATGCACTATACACAGAGCAATCAATTTAGCAATTGAATCATTACCCCTGATTTTTTAGGACTTCTGCAAAGTTTGACCAGTAAGTGCTTCGATGCACTTTTCTCCAAATCGGCTGAATGGAGTATCTTAAAAATTTGTAAGCATGTAGAGAACTTGGACTTGATTCCAACAAGCTATAGAACATTGAAAATGGTGAAGAAGTGACTGAGATATGAGTAGTACAAGTTCACTGTTATGAGTGACTATGACAGAGAGACCATAGATGAGAAGTATTGATCTATTGTATTAGAACACAATGTTGTACAAGATAATAGGTATGATAATCAATGCCTAATGATAATGATTAGTGTAGGCTATGATGTTAGCCTTTCTCTCTTACAAATCTAATTAGAAATAGCTCAGAATTGAAGTGATCTCTACCCATGAGTTTTCCAAGCATCTTTTTATAGATAAGCCATTTGAATTTGAATTTGAAATCTTCATTGGCTCTCACTTAAAAAGTGATCCTCTAATCTAGGAGATATTCTCTCAAGTAGAATCATGACTTTTCCAACTAACAAGTCCCACAAATTTAGCGATATTTACAAACATTCTTCCAAGTAAAAATGACTTTTACAAATGGTAAAGATAAAAGGCTTCCTAGAAATGGTTTCTATGGAGCTTCAATTGTACATAAACTATAGCCAAATGTGTAGGCTTGGTATTTGCACCAAAAAACATCTCCTATGTTGTTGGAGTAGTAAGCAAGTTCTCTAGTAAACCTTGCCAAACACATTGGAAGGCAAGTATTCACATACTCATGTATGTGAAAGGAGCCATTGATTATGGTATTCTCCATGAAGAAGGATATTCTTTCGTTGGATACTATGTTTCAAATTGGGCAAGAGATATTGATACCAAAAAATCGATTTCTAGATATTGTTTTTCTTTACGATATGGGATTTTCTCTTGGATAAGTAAGTAGAATTATCTTCTATTAAAACTAAGCACAAACAGAATGTGTTGCAACATGTGAGGTAGTATGGTTGAGAAGGATCCTACATCACAAAAGAATACAATGACAAAAGGCTATAAGGTTCAAGTGTGACAACAAGAGTTGCATGAACATCACCAAGAATTCTCTTTTCCATGCACATACCAAGCACATAGAAATTCAGTATCACTATGTGAATGAGTTGTTCAAGGATGGGGTTCTGGAGATGAGCTATTTTCCAACTGAAGAAAATGGAGTAGATATCTTCACCAAGGCTCTTAGGAGAGATCAGCTTCATTGACACTTTCCAAAGCTTGGCATTGGACCAAGGAGATAGTTCACTACATGGTGGACATTTAGGAGGGGTGTTAGATATACTCAATACTCCACCCTCAAATGACCACGAATGCTCCATGGTTCTCTAAGTTTTAAGGCCCCCATTATGAGGAGAAGCCATTGTGAGAGCCCAAACATTTATGGAACCCTCACTTCCAAGTTAGATGAGGTCTATGTGTGAACATTGATGGTAGTAGATGATCTTTGTGACCCTAGCCATTAGGTTAGGTATCTCATAGACTTCCGGGTCATTGGGTTTCCATTCAAGGCAAAAATAAAGGCCTTCTGGTGCCACAGGGTGTCCCCATAGAACCTTGATAGGAGGAGTGCAGAGGGGGTTTTCCTCCTTTTGCAGGGTTCATGGGGTCTATCTCCTCGGTCTGTAGGGCCAAGAAAATAGGACTTTTGGTCATGGAGATATTGTTGGATTGTATATTTTGCTGCCTTTTTTTGTATCTCCTGACTACATTTATCTATACTGACTCCCTTTGTAAAAGCTATATGTTTAGCTTTCCCACTAGTAAGCCCTTCATCTAGACTCTGCTTAGATCACCATCTAAGCTCCATATTTGGTGCACATGGATGGACAACACCACCTTTGTTGCTGCATTGCTCTTGGAAATCTAAGAATTTGAGTTCTCTATCTCTTAGTTTGGATCTCTCTTTGCCTACAATTTTTATGAACCCTATCTAATAGTCTATTACATTGTGCTATTATTTCTTACAACATATAGCTAAGGAGTTTGTAGCTGTTGGCAATGACCATGCTAGATGGATGTTCTTCTTGGAAAGGTTTATAAAAGCTTTGAAAATCTTTGTTCACCAAAGAGACTAGGTTGAAGTAAGTATGGTAGAGGGGTTGGTTAGTACATGAATTACTTCTACTATTAGCTTTTACACATACACATACATACACACACACACACATAGACACACACACATATACATATATATATATATATATATATATATATATATATATATATATATATATATATATATATATATATATATATATATATATATATATATATATATATATATATATATATATATATATATATATATATATATATATATATATATATATATATATATATATATATATATATATATATATATATATATATATATATATATATATCAATTTTTGATGTATGTCGTGTTTATGGTATGATAAAGAGGCTCATGGAGTAACCAGCTTAGGAGTGCAAGGCAATGGGGTGGAGCAAAAGATGGGTGCATCTTCTCAAAAAAAAAAAAAAAGTTCACTGTCTTAAACTCAAATCCAATGCAAAAATGGCTAGAAAAAATGAAATACATGCAAACAAGGAAGACTAGAATGTAGATGCAATCACAAAACCAGGAATCTATTTCTTCTCGAATATTTAGTACTAGTGCATTTGCATAGTTTTCAACAACGTATTTTCTTCAAGGAGCAATGGATGCAACTTGTGAGTGTAAGCAACCACCTCTTGTAACCTATAGATCTAAGTCCTAGGAGGCTATAGCACACTACAAACTTGAAAAATACCCCCTTTCTTGAGGAAAATTGTTCTGCATTTTTTCTCATGCTTTTACCTACTTAAATTTTGTTTTTCCCCCCTAAATCATTTTTTCTACTTGAATCTCACCTATATACATTGTCCCTACCTTTTAAGCAAGAAAAACAAGTAAAAAATGAGACTTACAACCTATTTTCCCAAAGGAAATTGCTATACTACTTGCTTCTTCATGACTTTCAAAGAGCTCTCAACGCATACTCATGAACTCTGATTTTAGTTATCCAAGCTTCAAAAACTCACATTATACTATTCCAACCCTCAAATGTGTGTAAAGTAAGAAGGAAAAAGAAAAAGCAGAGTGAAATAGAAGAAAAATGAAAAAGAAGAAGATGAAAATTGAGCTTTAATGGAAAACTCAAGAAAACCTAACCCTAAAACTTGAAATCTACCTATTGCCACCTATCTACCTAGCTAGCTAGCTGTCTAGAGTGACAAGGATAACGGAGAAGTACCTAGACACATGAAAATAGCACCATAAGTATAGATCTCATGTGAAAGCTTACCAGAGATAAGATTTCCAACGAATGTTTAAACACTAAAATTGGATACATATATTGAGAGATATGACTCTCACAAGTAGACTACCCAAAAATGGGTGTGCGGCTGTACATACTCTATGAGAGTAAACTGAACGAAATGACTCAAAACAAATGAAGTAGCTAAAAGGGGGCTTCCATGCCTTCTTACTCTATTCTTGAGTGTCCTCCCTTGCCTCTTTTATAGCCAAGTGACCAAAAACTCTCATAATGAGTTTGAGAGCTCTTCTCCATCATTTCTCCACTACTTTGGACAGCCACTCCTCTTACAATTCAGTTTTTGGATTTGATTATCTTTTGGCCTCCACTACTTGCTGAAGTAAATGCTTCTATTTTTCATTTTTGTATTTTCCTTCTACTTGAAGAAAATCCTTTTCGCAAAAATATATACGAGCTTACTTCTTTATTTTTAACACTCCCCCTCAAGCTCACATGTGAGCTTGCACCTTCAACCATATCCTGCAAGTTGATGTCGTCCTTGAACCTCTTTAGCTTAGAAGCATCTAGGGACTTTGTAAGCATGTCTGCAACCTGGTCATTAGTTCCAATGAACTTTATATCCACATCCTTGCTCAAAAATTTTTCTCGAACATAATGATAATGCACTTCTATGTGCTTGCTTCGTGCATGAAACATTGGATTGTTTGTCAAGTGAATGCTTGACATGTTGTCACCATAAATTGGAATGGTCTCCACCTGCACATCAAGATCAACCAAGAACTTCTTAATCCACATAGCTTCACAAGTTGCAAAGGCTAAACCTCTATATTCAGCTTCTGTAGATGATAGTGCAACAGTAGGTTGCTTCTTTGAGCTCCATGTGATATGTTTGCTACCTATCATGAACACATAACCTGAAGTGGATCTTCTGTCTTCCTTCGAACCAGCCCAATCAGCATCACTGAAGCCTTCTACCTACAATTCTTCATCATATCCATAAAACAGAGCATGATTGATTGTGTGCTTCACATATCTTAGCACTCGTTTGGCTGAATTTAAATGTTCACTTGTTGGAGCTTGCATAAATTGAGAAAGAACTCCAACAATATAACACAAATCTGGTCTTGTGATCGTAGCATAGATCAATGAACCTATAATACTCCTGTATGTAGTTACATCATGTAACTTCTCTCCATCATTTGAGCATAGCTTCACATTTGTGTCCATAGGTTGAGTGAGTGGTTTGCATTCACTCATTCCACATCTGAAAAGAACATCCAATAGGTACTTTCTTTGCATTAAGTAAATGCCACCTTTCCCATAGACTATCTCAATGCCTAAAAAGTATTTCAGCTCACCAAGATCTGAAATTTTAAACTCCTTACCGAGTTTCCTTTTGATCTCTTGTATTCCTGTAATATTACTTCCTGTTATGATGAGATCATCAACGTATATGCAAATATATACCTGTTTGCCTTCTTCTTTCTTCATCTAGAGAGAGGGATCTGCATTACTTGGACTATACCCACACCTTGTGAGGTACTCGACCAGTCTTTGATTCCAAGTACGTGGTGCTTGCTTCATCCCATACAAAGCTTTCTTCAATCTACAAACAAAATTTGGATGATTTTTGTCTTCAAATCCAATCGGTTGACTCATGTATACCTCTTCTTGAAGTTCACCATTGAGAAAAGCATTTTTTATGTCAAGTTGGTACAATGGCCATCTCCTTGTTGCACTCACTGCAATCAAGGTTCTAATTGTTCCCATCTTTGCAACCGGGCTGAAAGTTTCTTCATAATTGATGCGGTGAGTTTGCTTGAATCCTTTTGCTACTAGTCTAGCTTTATGCCTTGCTAGAGAACCATCAACATTTCTCTTTATTTTAAACACCCATTTATTTGGAACAATCTTCATACCTTCAGCCTTTGGAACTAGCTCCCATGTGTGATTGTCCTTGAGAGCTTTCATCTCTTCTTGCATAGCTTCTTGCCATTCTTTTTGAGTATATGCGTCTTCATATGCATCCGGTTCTTTGTCTTTGACCACCTGTGTCATATATGCAAAATGCTTTGCAATAAAACTATCATAGCTCAGCCTTTCAATTGGATACCTTTCTCTTGAAGACCTCCTTTCATTTCCTTTTGAACATTGCTTCTTCAACCGGTTCAACTTTACCTTCGGTGTGATCACCTCTTCATACTCTTCTTCACTTGCATTTGAATCACTATTTTGGGTAGCACTTTCAGCTTTAGATCTTTCATAAGCTGATGTTGGTGATGAGGAATGACTCCTTAGCCTCCCCTTCCATGTTGAGCTTTCTCCAAGTGATGTAGAAGCTTCTGAACCTGACATTTGAGTGCTTGTTTGCTGAAATTCTTCTTGGACAGCACCTCCATCATCTTCGCAATCTTCTTCAAGAATCTTCTCTTTCCCTTTGTCTCCAAACCATGGTCTTAGATCATCAAATACCACATCTCATGAGACTCGTAGCTCCTTTGTCATCGGATTGTAGCACCTATATCCCTTTTGCTCCGATGAATATCCAATAAAAATACATTTTTCGGACTTTGCCTCCATCTTTGTCCTTAGTTCTTGAGGGATGTGAACATAACACACACATCCAAAAACTTTGAGATGTGTAAGGTCAGGCTTCTTACCGGAATAAACCTCCTCGGGAGTTAGATTATGCACTCCAGCCGTTGTGCACTTGTTCATCAAATAAACGGCCATACTAGTTGCTTCAGCCCAATAGTTTAGTGGCATCTTCATCTCGTTGAGCATGCATCTTGCAACTTCTGTGATATGTCGATTTTTCCTTTCAGCTATTCTATTTTGTTGAGGTGTGTACCTACATGTAAATTGTCTCTTGATGCCATTTTCATAAAGAAAATCTAAAAATTCTTTGGAGAAATATTCTCCTCCTCCATCGGACCTCAAGGTCTTTATGTAGTGTCCTGTTTCCTTTTCTACCTGTGCTTTAAATCTCTTGAACATGGAGAACACATCTGATTTTTGTTTTATGCAAAACATCCATACTTTCCTTGAATGATCATCAATAAAAGTGACAAAATACCTATTACCAGCCACTGATGGTTGTTGTGATGGTCCCCATACATCCATGTGTATCAAGTCAAGGACATTCCTTGCCACATAGTTGCTTTTCTTGAATGGTTGTCGAGTTTGCTTTCCTAGTTGGCATGCTTCACAAAACTCATGTAGTCCATCATCATTGAATTTTGGAAGAACTCTTACCACTTCATGGTTGTTCATGTCCTTGAGCTTGGGAATGTTGATATGTCCAAACCTTTTGTGCCACAAATCGAGTTCAGCAATCCTCTTGTTTCCAAACTGAATATACATCACCTTTCCATGCGGTTGTTGAATGTCCAAAGTGAACATCCTTCCTTCTTTCCTTCCTTGAGCAATGACCTTGAATCCTTCTTTTGGATTCTTTATAAAGCAGCCTTTTTCATTGAAGATAACATGATATCCTTTCTCTACCATTTGTCCTACTGAAATCAAATTCTTTGCAATAGTAGGAACATGAAGAACATCAGCCAATACCTTCTTGTCTCCAAGCTTGATATCTCCAACATGCTCAATTGCGTGTTGAGTTTCATCGTCGGTCTCCACACATCCTTTTCCACTTGGAGCTTGTAGCTTTGTGAACAAATCTCCTTGGCATGTCATATGGTTGCTGCAACCTGAATCTATGAACCATTTTTGGTCATCACTTCTCGAGTTATTGTAGTCATGCTTCATGGCAAGCATGGTTTGCTTGTCTCCTTCACTTGATGTACTCGCATAGTTATTTTGGCTCCTTTGGTTGCCTCCATTCAACCTTCCATTCTTTTGCCAACAATCATTTGCATAATGTCCTAGTTTACCACAATGATAACATGTTATACCTTTATGAGGATTGTATGAACCTCGACCTCTTCCTCTATTTCTTCCTCGACCTCTTCCATGTGTGTTTTCATTTGAGTTGTTCTTGTTGTCCTCCGAGTTGTGTTGGCTGAAAATTGTGTTGTTGTAGCTTCTTCCTCTTCCTCTCGAGCCTCCTCTTGAGTTCCTTCCTCTACCTCTTCCTGCATATAACATTTCACTATGGCTGTCCTTACCTTTGTTGCCTTCTCCTTGTTGAGCAACCTCTTCAGCCACAAGATTTGGTATAATCTCATCGAATGTTGGTAGAGGATCTCTATAAAGGATGTTTGTGATGAGGGGCTTCCACTTTTCTTCACTTCTCAAGCCATTGAGGCCTGTTTGGACGATGTCTTCCTCTTCTATCTTGCATCCAACTGATGCTAGCTGATCTCGAAGCTCTTTGATCCTCAATGTATACTCACTAATGCTTTGGTTTGAGCTTTTCCTCATGTTGTTGAGCTCGTTCTTGAGTTGCATCCTTCGAGACCTTGTTGAGGTAGCATACACCTTCTCCAATGCTTCCCAAACTTCCTTGGCTATTTCTAAGCTTTGCACATGACCAATCATAGTGTTAGAAATAACTTGTGAGATGAGGAACATCACCCTTCGATTCCTCTCTTCCCAATCAGCAAATTGTCTCCTTTGTGCCGGAGTAATGTTGGGATCTTCAATGTCCGCCCGTTGTGGATCGTCTCCACTAACTAGACTCCATAAACCTTTACCTTTAAGGTAATTTATCATTCTATACCTCCAAGATTGAAAATTATGTTTGTCTAACTTCTCAACTTGTTGTCCTAAATCAGCCATTGAAAACTTCCAAGATTGAAGTTTACCTCAAGTATGTTGTGGCGCTCTTTCTTGACTTCACGAAGCTCCCCCTTGATTTGTAGCTTCTCCTTTGCTTCAATTCAGTTCCAATGCTTTGAATCTTTAAACTCCAATGCTCTGATACCAATTTTTGGAGAATTCCTCTCCTAATCGCAGCGGAAAGTGTAGAAGACCTTCTCAGGATCAAGACTCTTGGCCAACAGTAGAACCTTCAAATGAAAACTAGTACCAACTGAAATATCCAATGAACTTGAAACTTTGGTCACTCCAACTAGACACCTAGAGCTTTCAAATGAGATATGAAACACTAAATTTGGAGTAGATTTGGGTTGGCAACTATTTGATTCAAAACAGACTACCTGTCCACTCAGTTAGGCTAAAAAATGGACTTCACTAAAACCTAAATAACTCACAGAGAATAAAGGACTTCATAAAATTGTTTTAGACAGAGGAAGTACTCAAGATAATCTTTCCAATGAATGTTTAAACACTAAAATTGGATACATATATTGAGAGATATGACTCTCACAAGTAGACTACCCAAAAATGGGTGTGCGGCTGGACATACTCTATGAGAGTAAACTGAACGAAATGACTCAAAACAAATGAAGTAGCTACAAGGGGGATTCCATACCTTCTTACTCTATTCTTGAGTGTCCTCCCTTGCCTCTTTTATAGCCAAGTGACCAAAAACTCTCATGATGAGTTTGAGAGCTCTTCTCCATCATTTCTCTACTACTTTGGACAGCCACTCCTCTTACAATTCAGTTTTTGGATTTGATTCTCTTTTGAATGATTATCTTTTGGCCTCCACTACTTGTTGAAGTAAATGCTTCTATTTTTCATTTTTGTATTTTCCTTCTACTTGAAGAAAATCCTTTTCGCAAAAATATATACGAGCTTACTTCTTTATTTTTAACAAAGAAGAAGAGAGGTTTGCTGGCCTTTGAACTTGTGCTTCCATGATTGAGTCCTTTTGCTTCGTAGGGTTATTGACACACACAACATTTTCTTTGCAAAGATGAGTTTCAGAAGAACTAAGAGAATGTGTGACCTCTAGATTTATGAGCATGCACTTGTCTAATTCTAATGTAATACATTGTTAATGTACCCAAACTTGAAGGATTTGACTTCTTAGGTTCAAGTTGACTGCATAGTCATAAATCCAATCTTGACCCAAGACAAGTGGATCTATAAGGTCCTCATCGTGACATACTAGCATTTTGACTTTCATTGGAACATCTTGAAGGTAGATGGGAAGTTCCACCTCGCCCAAACAATGGGTTTCCACACCTCCCAAACCTATGAGATGGGCTTCTATAGGCTTTATGTTCAATTGCAAGTCTTGGCAGTATGATAGTCTAACTGCACTAGTTGCTGCACCTGAGTCAATCAATGCTCTCGTAGTCCTTGCATTCTTCCCTTGTCCTACCGCGATGTTCACAAAGGGACGTTGATCAACTAGTCGAGAAGTCATTGCACTTGATGTTTGACACATGGCCATGTGGTATCTTGGGGCCTCAAGATTGATATCTAGGCCGATGCATCTTAACTTATTTCTCCTAATGCGTTCTCTCGCCTCTGCCTGTGCTTCTTCTCTAACCCTTAACTTTTCTTCTTTTCGCCTCTTAGCAGTATTGAGCCTCATTAGCATATCCTCTGTAAGAGGTTCTTGATACAACTTGACTCGACATCCACTGATATAGTTTGGTAGGATATCACCTTCTAGTGTGGCCAATTGAACTACACCGCTAGTGGAAATTCTGTTAATGATCATGGGTCCATATCCTCTTTTTTCCAATTTATGGGCATGTTGTTTTAGTGTGTAAACCAACACTAGGTCCCCCTCTTTCAGTCCTTTATCTTTGATATGTGCATCGAAGTATGCCTTTTGTCTTTTCTTTGTAGCATAGATGCCTGCAGCCGCTCGTAGCCTTTTCTCACCTAATCGTTAGAGATCAAAGACCCTAGATAACTCGTGTCCATTCCAGTCATGCTCTTGTGCTACTTTTAAAGTTGGGATCAAGAAGTCCAAAGGTAGCACAACATTCTATCCGAAGACCATCTGAAATGGGGTGGCATTGAGTACTGTTTTATAGGCAACTCGATAGGCCCAAACAGCGTGATGAAGCTGTTTATCCCAATCAGAGCGCTTATTATTTACCAATTTTGCCAATACATTACATAGGATCTTGTTTGTGCTCTCGGCTTGTACGTTAGCCTGAGGATGATAGGGGGTAGATTTCTTATGTATCATCAAGAATTCTTGGAGAAGATTTTCAATGACTTCATTCAAGAAGTGTGTGCCTCTATCACTCACTAACTCTATTGGTAGCCCATATCTAGTGAACACATTCTCAAATAAAAACTTAGCTGTAGTTTGAGCATTGTTCTTTGTTGTGGCTTTGACTTCTACCCACTTTGTGAGGTAATCTGTGGCTACAATAATGTATTCAGCATGGGAGTTTCTGGTTGGGGGGTTAATAGGACCTACAAAGTCTATGCCCCACTTCGAGAATGCACATCCTCCCATCATTGGCCTCAAAGGCATCTCATCTTTCCTTATCGGATATTGTGCAGGTTGGAATGTGTCACATTTCTTCACATAGGTATGTGCATCCATATGAAGAGTGGGCCACCAAAGTCCTGAGAATAGAATAGTCTTAATTACTCGATCAGGACCAAAATGTCCGCCCGCAACACTGCTATGGGCAGTTTCTAAGATTTTCAAATAGTCTGATTCGTGAACGCACAATCTTAAGTAACCATCCTTGCCTCTTCAGTATAGCTTATCTCCTATGAGGGTGTAGTCTTGAGCGTCTTGCTCTATGCTTTGTTTCCTTGCTAGACTAACCACATTGGGTAATGTTCTCGATCTCAAGCACTCCAATCAGGAATTAATGATACATGATAAAGAGTCGCATGCTCCATAGGGGATCTCTTCTGGCACACTGGGCAATTCTCGATCCACTCATGAATTTCTTTATCCATACTAGGCCAATACACTCCTAAATGTTTTAGATTTTGCAATGTTCGTTGTTTAGAATAGTGATTCCCTAGAAATTCTTCATGGGCTTGTTGCAACCAACTATTGTGTTCATCGTCCTCGACACAACAAGCTAGAACACCTTCCGTATCTTGTTTATACATGCTTCCTGCCAATATTTGATAGTTTTGTGATCGTACAATTTCATCCTTGTTTGTCTTCACATTCTTATTTGCAGGTCCAAAGGTTAGGACTGGTACCAAATTATTTGCCCATTTAGGAACAACTTCTAGATTGAACAGATAAGCGTCGGGTCATCAGACACTCCCTGTAGTGGCTCTCCTGAAGTGATGCGAGAAAGGTGATCCACTCTGAGGTGAGTCTTACCTTTCTTAACAACCACTTCAAAGTCATATTCCACTAGTAAGAGGAACCATCTTACTAAGCGTCCAGTATTGCAAGGTTTATTGACCAAATATAATAAGGCTTGATGATCAGTGAAAAACTTAAACTTAATGGCCACTAGATAGTGTCTAAACTTTTTTACAGCATAGACCATGCCTAAGCCTTCTCTCTCGGTTGTTGTATAGTTTCGTTCAGATGTGTTCAGTTGTCTACTGGCGTATGCTATAGGCAAATCTAGATTTCCTTCTCCTGTGGGTTCTGCTAGCACACACCCTATTGCATGGTTGGATGCATCTACATGGACATGGAATGGTTTAGTCCAATCAGGAGTGGTCAGTATTGGGGTTGTGCACAAGCGTCTGTTCAACTCATTGAAGGACTTCTCACATTCGTCGTTCCACTCAAAATTTGTCAACAAGGCATAAATAGGCTTAGCTATAATTGCATACATGTGAATAAACCTACGGTAATACCCACAATGGCCCATAAAGGCTTGTACCTCTTTAACATTCCTTGGCCTCGACAACTCCGCTATGGCTTTTACTTTGTCCTCATCTGTTGATATTCCATTCTTAGAAACAATATGACCTAAGATTTTACCTTGACGTACCATGAACACACACTTTTTTGGGTTCAGACACACTCGATATTCTCTACGCTTGTTGAAGATCTATCTAAGCTCAGGAATGTGACATCTCCTTTCTTGGGAATGAGCACATAAATTGTCCACATATACTTCTAAGCTCTTTCGCAAGAACTCCTTGAAGACATGACACATGAGCCTTTAGAATGTTGCAGGTGGATTGGTGAGCCCAAATGGCATCACACAAAATGCAAAGATTCCCCACTCAGTGGCAAAAGCTATTTTGTGTTGATCTTTTGGGGCAATGGCTACTTGGTTGTAACCTGAAAATCCATCAAGGAAGCTATACACTTCCTTGCCTGCAACACGCTCCAATAAATGATGAGTGGAAGCGAATAGCTATCCCTTATTGTGGCGGTATTAACTTTTTTAAGGTTAATACATACATGCAACTTTCCATTCTTCTTGGGCACCACAACGATGGGGGACACCCATTCCGTATGTTCAATCTCATAGATAAATCCGGCTTCAATCAATCTGTCGATTTCTTCTTTTATTTTAGCTGCATAGATGTCATTATATGTGTAGGGCTTTTATTTGGTGGGCTTGGCATCTGCTATCATGGGGATCGTATGAGAACAAATTTTTGGATCTACTCCCTTCAAGTCTCTATAGTGCCACGCAAACACATCCCTATATTCCCTTAATAAATCTAACAAATCTACTTCCTCTTCTTTACTTAGGTCATCTCCTATGTACGTACATCTCTCTTTGTTCTCTTTGATGGTGACTATGATTTTTTTGGTCTTTTCTTTGTTATCATATGCTTCTCCTGTGGTGGCCTCTCTCTTAGGCATTCGTACCAAAATTTTGCGGTCCTCAACTTCATATTTCTTAAAATTTTCTAGTACTTCGAATGATGATTCCTCCCCTTCTTGTTTCACTACTTGTCTTTTCTTTTTGCTTTTGACCTCCTTCACTTCCTTCCTTTGAATTTATAGTGTTAATGCTTGTGAGAGGTTCTTCTTTAGGTTGGTTAAATAGTGCTACATCTTCTAGATAGTGTTCTTCTGAAATAAAGCAACTATCCATCACCATGGACTCTAGATCATTGTCATTCTCTTCTTCTTCTATGAAGTCACTAGGGTCACATTCTTCTAGCAAAGGCTGACACATGAACACTGAAATATCATAACCCTCTTCATCACAATGAGGTGCCCACTGTTCTTCATTGACCGCAATGTCCATGGTGGCCAAGATTTCTACCCAACCATGAGGCTCAAATTCCTCATCCAGAAAGATCATCGACATATAGGCTGGGTCTCTAACTGGTCTATCTCCTTGAGAAGTTCCTTTTTCTCTTGCCTTTAAGCATTTTTCCTCTTCCTTTGCGACCTTGCACATCCACAAATGAGTATCTTCATGCATCGAGGATGTATCAGATGAACTTTTAGAATGCATAGAGATTGAATCTTCTTGCTCTTTGTGGATAGAATTCCACTGTAGGGGTGGTACATCTTTGAAGGTGTAATCCTTCAAATTGACCTTGGTTGTGACCCCTAAGCATTGCAAGTACAAGGAATTAGTTCCCCAATCTTGTACAACTTGCAGTTGTCATAGGAAGGGTCTTCCTAGGATCATTTCGTAGGTATTAGTTTTACCAAAGTCACATATAACAAAGGTGCTCGAACTCTACACCATAAGTGGTTAGAGTTATCCCTCCTAGCAATCCTAGAGGTCTATCCACATGGCCGTCAGCCATCCGAAGCTTCATTCTAGTTGGTCTTAATGCGGGTTTACCCCATTGCTTCGCAAGGAGGTGGTCGTAATAGCAACACTAGCCTCTGAATCTATGATCGCTTTGGTTGTGCATCCTTGGTAGGTGATCGGAAGATAAGTATTACCTTCCTCACCTTTGCTCATGTCCCCTATTTTGTCTAGAGGTATCTCCGGTACTTTCTCTTTAGAGCCTGCTTTTGGCATTTTGGAATCAAGTTCTGGAACCTCATTTGCCACATGTTTCCATAACTCACGTTTTACCTTGAAGAGCTCTTCTAAAGTGAGATGGCACTGAACCTTAGTGTTCTTCACGACTTCACTGTTTCTTGGAACCACCAAGTCTTCGTTTCTGATCAATATTGTGGGAGCTCTGATATGGAGAGATTCAGATTCCCATGGGCCTGTGAACTGTGGCAACTCATGTAAAGAATTGGATTCAAATCCTGAACTTTCTTCCTCTTGTTGCTCTACTTGGTCTCCATATATAGATGGAATGTCTTGTGGAAATTGATCATGAAGGTCATCAATCTCAAGAATAGGAGGGGGAACATCCTTCTCCTTGGCCCATTTCTCTTCTTGTATTTCTCGCAAGAACTTTTGAGTGTGCTGTTGAATTGAAAGAGGTTCTCCATCATCTATGGAGTCAAGAACATAGACTTTCTTTGGTGATGAGCTTTCTCTTTCAATAGTTAGTGGAGCCTGTGGAGATAAAGAAACTTGTGGTATATTTACCAACTGCTCTAATCTATCTAGTAAGCCTTGGAAGTGCAAGCCCAGTGTAATAGCATTTGTGTGATTGAACGATTGATTGGTCTCGAACATAGCTTGAGCTAGTTCCACCATTTTTATGCACATTTTTGTCCGTTCAATCTCTAAATCTGCTCTAGGGTAGCTCTTGTCGAGGTTTGCAGGTGTTAGACCTTCTTGAAGTCGAGCCTGGTCTGCCTTGAACATCATGTCCAAGTCTTCTGGGGTTGGATCTGCAAGAATAGACCCTTATTATGGTCTATTCACAATGGTTGGTGGGTGGGGATGAGGTTGGGGATGAGGTGGTGTGGATATAGTTTTGACATGCGAGGGTTTTTGAGAGGCAATATCTTCTATTTTTGTTTTTGCATCTTTCAGGATTTCTTCTAGTTTGGATAACTTTTTGGTCCACTTACGATTGGCCTTCTCCCTAGTATCCTTCCATGTTCTTGTTTTTCTCTTACTAGGCTCTCCTGACTCACTTGGCTCTGATTGCTCAGCTAGTTTAGCTTGTTGTGAGGCTTGTGCCCTAGTAACTACATTATAGGAGCCACATTATCACTACTGGAACTTGAATCCCCTACTAAGTCTACTACATTAACAGGTGTGTGTACCTAAGTCACGAGGTCTTAGGGACTTGTGTCAAAGAGACAAAATCTCGTTTGCCACACAAGTGCGTATAGTGGCAGATTCACACATGCTTAATTATCAATCCGAAGAACCGACCTAACCAAGTGTATGAGGATGTGTGCGCACATGATGGACCATGAAGTGGTTTAGCTAGAATGCATGAGAAAAGACCAAACTACCTCTCCAACTCACCTAATCTCTGAAAGTGTCTGCCGCGATACCACTTACATTAGTAAATACAAATTCGAATATTTCTCCTAGCTCCAAACTCCAAATGTGGCCAATACCAGGTTCCAATATCGAAGCTCTCGACGAGACGCATCTACTGGTGGTATCTTCACTCAAATCTGACAACCGCTCTTCAAGTTATGGCCAAAACAGTGAATGGCGGGAAACACCCACACTCACTCCTCAAATCGTACTTGCTCACACACACACACACACTAGAGTAGCTCAAAAGTGATGTGGAGGGGTAGACAACAGTCGTACACACACATTCCAAGCTTCATACACACACAAAAGATCATAGAGAAGATGAAAATCTGCAAGAAAGAAGCAAATTCGAAATTTTGGAGCGCTCCTTCTTCACAATGGCAAAAAGTCTTTACAAAGAGTCACAAAGTGACTTATATACATGTGCCCTAAAAAATGGTCCTTTCACACAAGTGACCGGCAGTTTATTGGCTAATCTCTAATTTCCTACTATTTTACAAGAAATATGTTACAATGAGTTGGATTTATGCATCTAGAGGACTCCTCTAGTGCATTTACATAGCTTTGAGGGAATTTTCTAGGATTTTGAAGAAGAAAAATATGCCCATTAATTTGAAAATTTTTGGGGCTCCTCTCTTTTGCCTCTTTTCTCTGCAACACTCTCCCCCTCTTTGTCTCTGTCGTCCCTTGATAGGCTTTTACTTCTCGTTTGTCACTTGTTTATGGCTCCTGAATACATGCACCCAGTGGTCGAAGAAGCGATAAGGACTATCAAAAAATTTGTTACTTTATCCGAAGTTAGTCCTTTGCTTGTTTAAGCCCCTTGGTATTCCTTATATCACAAATCTGGGTTGCTGTATTAAATCGGGCTGCCACGCACGCCATCAATGGCTAAGAATGTGATATTCTTAGTCACTCTCTTCAACTTCTTAGCCTCTCCCCTTTCTAATTTTTGGTCTTCTGATTTGTCTTTGTCTTCACACATCTGACCCTGTTGTATTGCTTGGAGCCTGTCTACCTCTTTCCTGTCGCACACCTCACTTTGCTGACCTCTACTCTCTTTTAAGTGAGCATTACGTTTTAAAGGTCCTATTCTTGAATCTTCTTTGTCATCCTCTAGGATCTGTTCCATTTCTTTCCACTGCACGCATCTAGTGGACGAGAAGGAAGCTAAGACCTTCAGATAATTAGTTATCTTATCCGATGAAGAGTCCTTCGTGTGCTATCTCTCTTTCCTCTTTGTTTTGTGTCATCGCCTGCTCTTGGTGGATGAGGAAGCTGTGTGCAACCTCCCATGAAATGTCTTGGTTGTTATCTTTCTTTAATTCCACTCCTCAGGACTGGTTCTTTGGCGTTGTCGCCTGATGCGTGCCCCTGCGGGGCTTTGGGCAGAGAGTTGTTCTTTTCCTTTATAATCTTCATTCCTTACTGGGCAGTTTTATTCTTTGATTTTCTTCTTCTTCTCTTTTTGGTTGACTTCCCTTCCACACGTCCCTCCTCCTGAACTCTATCGTCCCCGACAGGCTTTTTGTGGCGATGTGAGTATGTCTGGATGACTTGCTGCTCTCGATGATTCAACAGATTGGCATGAATAAACATGAACTCTTTCCATTGGTTGGATTTTACCTCGTCATCTGACGCCTGTCTATGATCCACAAAGAAACTTAACTCATAGGTCACCAGTCTTGCATTAAGATTTGAAGACATTTTAACAAAAATTTTTGAGTCCATTTTGAAAAATCCTATGAAAAACACTTCTTCGAAGATCTGCATGTATGTACTTGGCAAAAACATAAGCCTTGAGTATATAGCCATAAGCATTAATCGGCTCGGTATAGTTGTTAGATAAAAAATGAGGGCGTCTGATCCTTGATTAATGCCGATGAAGTTCAGAAAAGTATATTGGGCATGCTGAAACACTTTGATTACCGTAAGTAACATGCTCAAAATTTTGTTAGTCATCTTGATAGCTAAATCAGGTACAATTGCATATCGAGCGATCCAAAATTTGATGGTTTTGATCATGTATTCTTCTGTCGATAGATAATCACGAGGTGGACTTGGCAGTAGTGGATAGTTGAGCCACTGAGTATTGACGCTTCCCTGGCACTGTCCTTCCCAAAATTGTGTCTAGGAGCGTCTTTTGGGCACTGGTCAAAAAGATGGATTTACTTGGAGTGTGTATGGAGCTGCTTCCCATTGTACCTGTAGTATAGGGTTCTTCTCCAAAAATTTCCTCCTCCATATAGGATCAGCTTTGTCGAATTCCTCTTGTGTGTAGGTGAATGTTTGCATGCTAAACTGGATGTTGCTATCTGGCTCTTTATTTCTTGTGTTATTTATATATTGCCCTGTTTGATCTTTAAGTAATCCATACGATACATTGAATGGTCTCATTACCTGTTCCAGATTTTTGCTTTCAATCTTCGCTTCCTTCATGACGTGGACTACTTGATCTTCAAATTCTGCAGTAAGCTGGGACACCAGTAGTGCCCGCTCGTGCCGGCTCAATTCTGCAATATCGCGATGATGTCTTTCAGTGTGGATCTCCGTTTCCTCCCTTATCGGTGAATGATGTAAGGGGGGAGAAAGAGGACGTACCTCAGTCTCCTCAGTAGCTGCTGTGAAGTGTGGAACTATTGGTGTCCCCTCTTTTACCTTTTGTGCGAGTTGATCTTGCAATTGATTGATTAACTCATCCTTTTCTTTCATTGCTGCGGTTGCTCTTGTAGCTTCTTCTTTATTCTTGAGGAGCTCTTCTCCTATGACCACGAGTTGATTTGCATCTTCATTGCATTGCTCAAAGTATTTATTCTCTGCAACCTTCCACTTCTTTCTCAGTTCTGCTATGTCATCCATATACCTTTTCTCCCATTCTGCTATGATGGCCTACTCTTTCTTTAGTTTTTCTTCATATGTTGTTGTCTTTTCTTCCAATGCTTTTGTGTCCTTTTCTGTCACTTCAGGGGCTTCTATTGGTTGATTGCATAGAAGTGCTGTCATCAGCTCCTTGCTCCTATTTTGCAGGTTATCTGCTTCGCCCATATATAACTTAAGCTGAGACTCGAGGATTTTGCTTCTAGCATTCATTCGTGTTTTGTCGGCTTCGCTAGCCTCATATTTACTTTGTAAATCCTTTAATTATTCTTTTAGTTTATGATTCTCTGTTTCTAGTGTGTTGCATTGCTGCTTGGCTTCTTGGACTACTGTCTCTTTCTCTACAATGCTCTTTTGTGCTTGAATCAATTGGGTAGAGAGATTCTCACCTATCTCTTGAAATTGACATTTTTCCCACATTGCCCTGTCATAGTCAGCATCAGCCTCAAGCATTAACTGTTGAGTGTCCATGGCAGTTTTTATCATGTGTTGCACCACTGGCTTGAGCTAAGTGACATCCACATTTAGCCAAGTTTTTGGGATGCTTGGAGCTTCCCCTATTCGCACATCCTTTCCTTGCTCCACGTGTATGGTCTCATTATGAGGTTGCCTGATTTGGAGCTCTGCTTTGTGTTCTTTTCTTCCTTCTTCCTTATCAACAATTTTCATGGCTGTCCCTCGAAATGTGACATCCATGGGAGATAGTTCTGCCACTACCCTTAGTGGTGTAAACGGTTCTGATTGTTC
The DNA here is from genome assembly GCA_020310875.1 of Ceratopteris richardii. NCBI lineage: Eukaryota > Viridiplantae > Streptophyta > Polypodiopsida > Polypodiales > Pteridaceae > Ceratopteris > Ceratopteris richardii. The sequence continues at coordinate 123,459,067 of CM035419.1, forward strand.
TACTGTATTCTCTACTTGTTCCTCCTTGGGATTCTTGAATAAGACCTCTCCCGCAAGCAGAGTCTCTTGGATGTGAATGTTAGATGCTTCATTCAATTTAATAACATGTACCCTTTCTTGTAAAGCTTCCTTCCTTGTCGTATCTTTGCTGGAATTTATTTGCGTTTGATCTGCCTTCATTCCTTCCATGTCCACATCCTCATTCACTTGATTTAACTCCTTCCATTGTCCATCATCCCTTGAATCACTTCGAATGTCAACATTCAACATGGAGGTTTCTGGTTCTTCTTGTGCATCTGATGATGAGCTTGAGAATATCAATCCCAATTCCCTGTATCTATGGACTTTGGTCAACCTCTTTCTTTGTTCCGAGTCTTGGTGTGCTTGTTGGTAGTGGTGCCCTTGCACTGAGAGGTTTATCTGTCCTTCTTTATACTGATGGGTATCTTCCATTGCTCTTGTCAATTCTTCTTCCGTAATGGGTGGGTTTTCTTCTAGCCTCCTTCTTGGAAGTACATGTGCCCTCTTTGTAGCTAGCACTTCTGTTTCTACTTGCATAATTTCCCTTTGCCTCTTGGTACCTCTCATTTTAGATTGGGAGCTTGTTTCTGCTTCCTCTACAATCTTTACTCCTTTCTTTTTCCTAGGGACTGTAGCAATCTTTGCATATTTGGCCATTGCTTTCGATGACGATCTCTTGCAAATGCTCTCTAATGCCCAAGGCATGATTTATCAATATAGTCAAGGCAACACTTCCATTTAAAAACTTCTTGTGATTCCACTGCTTCTTTGCCTTGAATAGCCGTTCTTGAATGTAGGGAGTCATGTTGACTTGGTTTCCAATTTGTTTTATAGCATGCGACAACATTTGCACAATGATCTTTTGTGGAGCAGTGTACCTGTGCATGTTGGGAAAGCAGAAGTGCTGATGGATGAGTCGCACTTCCTCCTCAATATCAATGCGATTAATGTCATTGAATGTTCGGGTCTTTTCTCCTCAACTTTCTTCTTTCAATACCGTGTTCCCATCTTTCTCCCATCCAAAAGCTTCCTTAATTAGGTCATGTGTAGATTGGATAATGACCCATTTGTCGACTGCATCCAAGACTCTAGCCTCTGGCACCAATGGATCATGCAAAGCTGGCTGCAAGGTGTTCATGACTTGAGTGCAACGCTGAAAGTTAGGTTTGTATATCGGCAATTCGAAATACTTGTGAATGCCCACCTTCTTCATAATGTCTATTGTCGATGGCAGTTCATGCACTACTTTAAGTCTTGGGACATCACAGGAAACTGATGATCTGTATCCATAATTTTGATGGTTACCAAGAACAAGTAATCCCTTGCAGTTTGATCTTCCCTAAACCAATGACTTTTGCTTTAGTCACACTTTGTAGAGGGAATTCCAGCACCTCCTCTTGAATTGTAGCTTCAGAATCTTCGGAAGCCATCTACACTCGTGATAAAAAGAGCATTAGCTTCCATTAGAAAACATGTCTGTGTGAGGTGTGTTGTGGTGACATTTCGTTGGTTGCATCACTCCGTTCCCCTTGCTTGCATAAGTAAGATCCCTTACCACACACACACACACACACGCACACACACACACACACATATATATATATATATATATATAATTTTCACTCCTGAAAGAAAACAAGAATTAGGATAGCGGAAGCTTATTTATTTACATAGTAGGTCCATTCCTATGGGAGTAGAATCTATGTCCTATTCCCGAGTGGGGAATGTGCACCACTACTGTTGTTACACACATCATGTGCCGAATGCACGGCCTCGTAATGTGGCCCTAGTATGCATACTTTAGGTGCATTTGATGCTTCATGTGCGCAATTGGAACCCTTTTGGTTCTGGTGTTCCAGTTCCTGTTGCCTCTTGGGTCGCCATATCCATTTTGTAGTTGAAATGTGAGGCCTTGTTTTCTCCATGTTTTGTCGTGCTCCATGTGTTTCCTCTTTCTTTTTTGAAGCCTAAGTTGTTGCGGTCCTTCTTTTCTGGTATCTTTGATGAGTCTCGTTTGGCTTGATGGTCCTGTTGTGTTGACATAATGTTTCTTACTGCTTGTCTATCTCTTGAGTGGCCACTTGTCTGACCTTCTTTGGAATCCATATTTGTTGTCATGTACTTTGGGCTTCTACCAATGACTTTGGAAGCCATACTTTTAGAAGTCGCTTTGGTCCCGACTGTGATGAAGGGGATCCTTTGTTATTTGTTGTGTCTATCAAATGAGTAACCGGTTGCCTCTACCCATTTAGTCAAATAATTCGTAGCTACTATTATGTATTCGGCATGTGACCCTTTGGATGGTGGGTTAATGGGTCCTATAAAATCAATACCCCATTTGGAAAATGCTCTAGCACAAACCATAGGTCTCAATGGCATGTCATCTCATCTAATCAGATATTTGGCCCTTCGGCATGTCTCACAACTTCGGACATATGTGTCAGCATCTATATGTAGAGTTGGCCACCACAATCCTCGAAAGAGGATTCATTTTTATAGTTCTCTCGGCTGAAAAATGTCCTCCTGTAGCACCCACATGTGCCATTTCTAATATGGGTAAGTATTCTCCTTCATGCACACATAGCCATAGGTGATTATCTTTCCCTCTCTTGAATAATTGTCTTCCCATAATTACATAGTCCTTGCTCATTTCCTCTAGGGATTGTTTCCTTGCTAAACTAATTCCTTCCTCATGTTCTCGTGTCTTTAGGAATTTCACTAAGGTCTTACTCCAGTTGGGTGCTATTGTAGAGTAGGGTAAAGATGTGTGGTCATCTGGAATGGTCTCCTGACACTCCGTGCAATTACTGACATATTCATGGACATCTTTTGGCATATCAGGCCAGTATGCTCCTAGCCGTTTCAACTCTCTTAGAGTTCCATGAGTTCCTTTGTGCATTCTCCATTTGTTTACATGGGCTTGTTCAATCAACTTCTTTTGTTCGTCCTCCTCTACACATCTCGACAGTACGCCGTTGGGTTCCTTATAATAGACACTTCCTGCAATAATGTGTAAGTTGCATGATTGCAGAATTTCCTTTTTACTTTCTTTATTAATTGAATGTTGTGGCCCATGAGTGAGTATTGGAATCAATTTTTCTGCCCACTTGGGACACACTTCCAAGTTAAACAGATAAGTGTCTGGAAAATCGTCGGGTACTCAGCTTGGTGGTTCTCCATGTGTTAGTCTAGAGAGATGATTTGCTCTCACGTGGGTGTTACCCTTCTTTACAATTACTTCAAAATCGAATTCCATTAATAGTAGAAACCATCTCACAAGTCTTCCCGTGTTGCAAGGCTTATTGACTAAGTACAATAAGGCTTGATGATCTATGAAGAACTTGAACTTATTGGCTAAGAGATAGTGTCTGAATTTCTTTACAGCGTACACCATTCCTAATCCTTTTCTCTCAGTAGCCATATAGTTTCTTTCGGCTTGATTCACTTGTCTACTTGCATAGGCAATTGGATGATCCAACTTCCCTTCATCTGCCGGCTGAGCTAGGATTCATCCTATTCGGTAATTTGAAGCATCCACATGAATATGAAAAGGCTTGTTACAATTTGGTGTTTTCAAAATAGGAGCCATACTAAGCCATTTTTTCAACTCATTAAATGCCTTCTCGCATTCATCAGTCCATGTGAATTAAGTCAACAATCCATACAAAGGTTTGGCAATTATGGCGTACATATGGATGAATCAGCGATAATATCCACAATGACCCATAAATGCTTGCACTTCTTTGGCATTCTTTGGTCTAGGAAGTTCCAAAATTACCTTGATCTTGTCTTCATCTGTAGATATTCCGTTCCTCGACATGATGTGTCCTAAAATCTTCCCTTGTCTCACCATCAAAACACACTTCTCAAGATTTAGGCAGACTCTATATTGTCGGCATTTATCAAATATTATTCGCAATTCAGGAATGTGTTCTTGCCTTCGATTTGAATATGTGCATAGGTCGTCTACATACACTTCCATACTTTTCTTTAGGAATTCTTTGAAAACGTGAACTTCTTTTCCTGCAACTCTTTCCAAAAGGTGGTTAGTGATAGGTAATGGATAACTATCATGACTCATGGCTGCATTGACTTTCTTCAGGTTAATACATACTCTCAGTTTTCTGTTCTTTTTAGGTACAACAACTAATGGCGACACCCATTTTTATGTTCTATCTCATAAACGAATCCAGCCGCTAAGACTTTGTCTATTTCTTCCTTTATTTTAGCAGCATAGACTTGTTATACGTGTAAGGGTGTTGTTTAGATGGTTTTGCTTCCGGTGTCATTGGTATTCTATGAGAACAAATGGAGGGTTCCACACCCTTGAGATCCTTATAGGTCCAAGCAAATACATCTTGATATTCTCGGATTAATAGTATCAATTCTTCTTCCTCCTCTCTTGACACATCTTTTCCTATGTATGTACATCTTTCTTCTCCATCTTCTATAGTCACTATGATTTTTTTCATTTGTTCCTTGTTGTAGTATGACTTTCCTTCTCTTGCCTCTCTCTTAGACATCTGAATAGCTATTTTTCTTTCTGGTACTTCATACCTTTTGAAATGCTCTTGTACCTCAAAGAGATCAGGGTTTGGTTCGATCTTACTCACACTTTCCTCTTGTTTTGGTACTATAGGGGCTGCTTTTATTGATAATACTTTGGTAGTTCCATACTTCTCTTCAGCTTGAATGGCTTCCAGATAATGATCCTCTGAATCAAATTCTGGTTCCATTTCTATGCTGTCGTATGCTTCCTTCCATTCTTTTTCCAATATTTCTCTTGCTTCTACTTCTTGAAGGACAACCATGTATAAGTTTACGTCATAGCCTTCTTCGTCCACACATTCATTCATTGTCAAGACCTCTTCATTCACACATACATCTAAGGTTGCTAGGATCTCCATCCAACCGTGCGGTTCAAATACTTCATATGGGAAAAGTTGAGGCATGTACATCGGGTCCTCTATGGGTCGATAACTTGGATGTCTTATGGGCCACAATTGCATCTTGTTATCTTGTTTCTTGGCTTCTTTACATATCCATAATTGGGCATCCTCATGCATCTATGATTGATGGATTGATCCAGCACCACGGATAGACAAATCATCATCCTCCTTGTGTATGGGGTTCCATTGTAGTGGAGGTACATCTCAGTACGCAAAGGTATGCAAGTTTATCTTGGTAGTGTTTCCTTGATATTGGAGGTATAAAGAGTCTCGTCCCCAATCTTGCACTACTCGTAGTTGTCTCATGAAGGGTCATCCTAATATCATCGCATAATTGTTGACCTTTCCAAATTGACAGATAGCTAACGTATGCTCAAATTCAACTCCACCGGTGGTTAATTTGATCTTTTCTAATATTCCCAATGATTTCTCAACATGACCATCTGCTAATTGAAGCTTCATACGAGTGGGTCGTAGGGGAGGATTTCCTCATTTCTCCTAAATTTCTTTGGTAGCAATACCTACTCCTTCTCCTGTATCTAGTATGGCTTTGGTCATGTATCCATTGTATGTGACCGGTAGACATGTGTTACCCTATCTCCTTCGCTAAATTCTCCAATCTTATCCACAGGGATTTGTACCTTAGAGGGGTTTTCATTTCCCTTGCTTTCATTTTCATTCTTCTCCTATTCTAACTCCAATTGTCCTACTAATTGTTTCCATAATTGCGATTTAACACGAAGTAATTCTTCCACAGTCAACTAGCATTGTACTTTGGTCTTTTTAAGTTCTATTAGATTGTGTGAGTTCTTGTTTGAGATTCCCTTTCCTTTTTCTCATACTATGGGCGCACAAAAGATTATGGATTCTTTTTCGTACTCTCCCATGTAATTTGGTAGGGTCAAATTGCTCTAAGCTTCTTCCCTATTTCAGTCTAGTCTAGATACTTCTTCATATATTTCTTCCATGTTTGGCGTTGGTTGAAAATCTTCCACACCTAGTTCCTCAAAAGGAGGTTTTTTGCAACTCCATTCCTTTTCCATTGATCTTCTTGAATTCTATTCCACAATTCTTTTGGCCAGTCAGCCTCTAAATTCGAGACTGTGGACATAGGTTTGTCCTGGGTTTTCAATAGTTCTGGTTTATCATCCTTCTCATTTGGTTTCTTGTCCTTGGCTTTGATACAATAATTGTATTGCTCCTCAGATATTCTCGTCTCGGGGAGAGCTGGGATAGTCTTCTCTAGGGTGGCCTGAGCTACCTCTATGAGTTTTCTACATATCTCTAGCCTCTCCTTTTCTAACTCCCCATGTGCGTAAAGATTTTCATGCTGCTCTACATTTGGTCCATTCTTGATTCTAGCTTGGTAAGCTTTCAACCACATATCTAAATCGTCCGATTTTTGGTCGGCTAGGATTGATCCTAGATTCTCTGGCTCTCGTGTCGACGGGGTAATAGAAACTTCTTCCTGAATTTTAGGTTCTTTAGATTTCTTATTGCTGCACATATGCTTCTTGTCTTCCTTGTTTTTGTTTTTCATCCATTTTTCCTTGAGTTTTTCTCTCCTTTCCTTCCACTTTTGGCTTTTCGTTGTTTGGGTACTCTCGCGTGGGCCTTCTGAATCTTCCTATTTGAATTTTGGGTTATGAGGTTTTACTCTTTTCTAGTTCTAGTTCTACTCGTCTTTTTTCTTGATTTTTGTTTGAGCTTGTGTGATGGCCTTTAATGGAACAGTGTGTTGGGGGGATTCTTAGACAAGAAGGAGTTTGAGCGTTTGTAGGAGAAAAGGAAAAGACCAGAAGAGGAAATACACCTTGGAAGCTTCTGCCGATTGATTATAGTAAGACAATTACAATGTTTGAAGCACAATACAAGCCAATACTTCTGTGCACAATCACACAGAGTGCTCAATTACAAAATACCAAATATTCCAAAGTCTTATCGCCACCGGCCTCCTCTGCACCAGACCTCCACGTACTTCAAGCTTATCCTTGTGCACACCTTGCACCAAGCTTCCACTAAGGGGGAGGAATGAATACCTTCTGTCGGCACGTGCACACTGCAAAGAGACCTTGAGATCCTTGGGGGACTAGCTTAGCACTCTCTGCACAATCCCTTGGTCACTCTCCATGCACTCCTTCACTTCCACTTCTCTGCGTCGCACACTGGTGACTCTTGCACTTCTCTTTCTTGCTTCACTTAGACTATGCTTCTCTTGCTTACTCTAAGATCGGTCCAAGAATAGTCCTTGCCTTGATTTGAGTGTGTCGATCATGTACGCTCCTAACTGCAATAGTATCTTGGTACTCACTTTGATGTCCCAAGATTGTCCTCACAAGTGGCAGCCAACGACTCACTGTTTTGTCCTGTAGTGACTTTAGTTTAAAACCAAAAAAATTTAATGGGGGGGCATATTTTCACCTGTGCGTACGCTGCCGCTTCACATACCTTCACATTTTCCTTTTAAGTCTTCACTTTTGCACATAAGAGGGGGTTCACCTGAACCTTCCAAACCACTTTAAAACACACTTTGAACCTCAGGGAAATTAGAGAAAATACCTCTGCAACTTGCAACCCACTTTCTCCAATTTACCCTTTGTGGACAATTAATTGTGCACTACCTGTGCACTTTGACGCCTGCACTTTAGCACTTTGACTTTGCACCTATTGACTTTGACCTTGACCTTGTTGACTTTGACCAGTTGACTTTGACCTTTTGACTTTGACTGGAATTGACTTTGACCTCATGAATTTTATGGGCTCAACAGTTGCCCACCACCTAATGTGCTCTCCGTCCTGGAGAGCTATAACCAAAGCTCTGAGCATAGAGGACGTCATGAATTGTGAGCTGCAAAACCTGGAAAGGACACCTGAGCAGCAAACAACTCCCCTAGAACAAGCACTAGAGAAGAACCAAAAGTGGGATTTTGGTAATGGAAAAGCAAAGGGTTGCAATGGGAGGGTAGAAAGGGGTGGAGGGGAGGACTGAGGGCCAGGGATGGAAGGGATAGGGAGGGTTAAGGATGTGGCTGGGCAGATTTGTAAAAGCACAGCATGGGGTATGATGATGGGGTCTAGAGAGGGTTAAAATGGTCAAACAGTAGAGCTACAGAGGATGCATATGGGACATAAGGAAAGACAAAGGTAGAATAAGCCATGTGAAAAATGTGGGGAAATAAAAACATGTGAGAAATGTGCTTAAAACATGTGGGTTTTGACCAAAAGTCAGAGAAAAAGTTGGAATTTGGAAAAATAAAGACAAAAACTGAGCTTAGAGGTGCCAAAAAACATGAAAATGACTCCATTTTTGTAAAAAACGGCCAACCGAGGCATGATCCAGAGCCAAAAGCTTTGAGCCATAAAAATTAAAAACATAAAAATATATACTAATTTTTTTTTTTGGCACGCCTATACAAATAAAAAATAAAAATAAAAAGAAAAAGAAATAAAATAATAAAATAAAATAATTAAAAACAAAAATAATAAAAAAATAAATAAAAAGATAAAAAAATTAAAATAATAAAATAAAAAAATAAAAAATAAATTTGAGGGGCGGGGGGGGGGGGGGGGAGAGTGGTCGGTGGTGGTCGGTGGGGGGGGGGGGGGGGGGTGTGTCAGAACGGGAGGGGAGGGGGGGGTTTTGTTTTTTTTTTTTTTTTTGCAAAAAAAAAGAAAACGTCCTGGGGGCCTTTTTTTTTTCCAAAAAACCAAAGAAAAATACATTAAAAATCCAAAAAAATTGCAAAAAAAATCCAAAAAATCTTCAAAAAATTCTAAAAAAATTTCTTAGAGTGTTAGGCCAGTTTCTTCACTCAAAAACCACAGAGAGCTTCCTTTATTCCCCAAATATGGCAAGAAAAGGACACGTGAAAAGGAGAAAAATGCTAGAAAAAATTCTAAAAAATGTTGAAAAATTATGAAAAAATGCCTAAAAATTCCAAAAATTGTACCTTTTCAAAGTTGATGAAATGGCTGCTAAATTTGCTAGAAACGCAAGAAACAAGCATGAAATGGATAAAGAAAACTACTAAAACTTAAGTAAAAATGACGAGAAAAGACTATGTACAACCTGGACAAATTTTGCAGGTTCCAGGTGATCCATAATTCTTCATGTGGCTTGATGATAGGCTCTGGTATTGTATCGTCGACTACCCGAGTATCTTATTGTCAACTGAAGTGGTATCGTATCGTCGAAAAACTGGTATCACCTAATGCAGTATCGCTAGAGTGGTATCGTCCAGAACACTCTGAGCATTTTTAAGGAAAAAATTGAGGTGTTTGAGGAGCCAATTAGAGAGAGAAATTAGAGCCCAAAATAGCCCCAGGAGGGTGGATGAACTTGAGGTCAGGAAGGGTGCTAAGTAGTCGGAGAAGTTTTGTATCATCGGTAGGAAGTACCGCTTAGGTCAGTCACCGCTCTAGCTATTCTGACACCTCTAGTGATTTAGAGGAGGAGATACCCATGGCTTCAGAAGACATGCAAGGTCTTGTTCTTGGCGATACCGAATGCATCTTTAATCACATGTAAATGCATTTTTATAGTGTTTTTGATATTAAAGTCTTGATGTAGCTTACCTTGGAGATATGTTGCTTAGGTCTAGAGCTCACTAGGATGCTTTGAGGGCTTGTATTGCACGATACCACTCAGGCAATACCAGTCGCTGTCTGCAGGTGATACCAACTTCTGAGAAGTTATCAAATGAACTACAATTTTTGGTTTTTATAGTTTCTGATGATTGAAGCCTATCCTACACTAACTTGGTAAATTTTTTGGAATCTTCTTGATGATTTTAACTCACTCCTACTCCACTTCTCTCCTTGACCTAACCCTAACTCCTTCTTCTCTCCTTCTCTCCTAGCCCTAAACCTAAAAACTCATTACACACACCTCCTAGATGTGAAGTAACAAGTGCTGAAGTGTCTGACTACTTGCCACTGAATGAATTCACTTCTACAAGTATGATTTCTTCACTCCAGAGCTATAATCATCACGAATGCACCTTGGTCGAGTGTGTTCCCTGGCAACGGCACCAAAAATGTGTGTACCTAAGTCACGAGGTCTTAGGGACTTGTGTCAAAGAGACTAAATCTCGTTTGCCACACAAGTGCGTATAGTGGTGGATTGACACACGCTTAATTATCAATCCGAAGAACCGACCTAACCAAGTGTATGAGGACGTGTGCACACATGATGGACCATGAAGTGGTTTAGCTAGAATGCATGAGGAAAGACCAAACTACCTCTCCAACTCACCTAATCTCTGAAAGTGTCTGTCGTGATACCACTTACAACAGTAAATACAAATTTGGATGTTTCTCCTAGCTCTGAATTCAGAATATGACCAAGCATTCATTTTGAAGCTCTCAATGAGACGCATCTAGTGGTGGTATTTTCACTCAAATCTGACAACCACTCTTCAAGTTATGGCCAAAACAGTGAATGGCGGGAAACACCCACACTCACTCCTCAACTCGTACTTGCTCACGCACAAACTACAGAAGCTCAAAGTGATGGGGAGGGGTAGACAACAGTCCTACACACGCATTGCAAGCTTCATACATACACAAAAGATCATAGAGAAGATGAAAATCTACAAAAAAAAAGCAAATTCGAATTTTTGGAGCTCTCCTTCTTCACAATGGCAAAAAGTCTTTACAAAGAGTCACAAAGTGACTTATATACATGTGCCCTAAAAAATGGTCCTTTCACACAAGTGACTGGCACTTTATTGGCTAATCTCTAATTTCCTACTATTTTACAAGAAATATGTTACAATGAGTTGGATTTATGCATCTAGAGGACTCCTCTAGTGCATTTACATAGCTTTGAGGGAATTTTCTAGGATTTTGAAGAAGAAAAATATGCCCATTAATTTGAAAATTTTTGGGGCTCTTCTCTTTTGCCTCTTTTCTCTGCAATAGGGTGCAACCTTTGGTGCACTAGAGGGATGTCCGGGACAATCTCTCAAGAGCTGTTCTTTGCCGCACTCGAGACAAATGACTTGTATTGTGATGTTCTGCCCTTGTATCGGAGCTAGTGGATGGGGTGGCTGTTGTCCTGGTATAGGTTGAGGTTGGCTATATCCTCCATGTTCATACGGTCTAGTTGCTCCTGGTGGTCCTGGACATGGGTTATACCTAGGAACTTCTCTGCCTTGTTCTCTAGGAGGGTACCGGTATGGTCTACATTTGGGTGGTACAAACGGTTGTGGTTGTCTATTCATTGGATAGTTTTCAATGTTGTAGTTGATGTACTTCTGCTCACTATAAGAGTATATGTTAGGCTCTTGAGTTGGTTGTCCATCATAAGGGTAAGGTTGAGATAACCCTAATCCTTCTCTGGTGTAGACATGAGATGGATGATCTCCACCACAAAGTGTGCAACTTCCTAACATTGGCACTCTCAAGTAGGAATTCTGGTAGTTCCTTTGTCCTTGTACTCCTAATTTCTTGGCCACTAACACTTCCACTTCCTCCACATAACTCGAGCTGGAAGTCTCATTGCTCCTTGTATCCTCTGTTTTGGTAGGATCTTGTGTGAATTTGAGATCCTAAGCTAAGTTGTCTTCCAAATCTATGCACTCTTGAAGACACTCACTCAAAGTTTGCAACCGTTTTACATATACTAAGATTCTCAATGTTCCGTTGGTTAGACCTCCTAAAAATAGGGATATCATTTTCTGTTGAGAAGGTCTCCCTATGACAAGGCATCTGTCTACATATTGACTAAATCTTCGTGCTGCATTTTTTACTGTCTCATTAGGAGCTTGTTTGAAACTATGTAGTAAGGATGACGAATTGTGCTTGATCCCTCGCTTAGTGAATTCCCAAATCACTTCTTGGAAGAAATGTTCGATATGGAAAAAGCAACTTGGATCCAAGGATTGAAACCAAGTTAAGGCTATTCCGGTGAGGGTATATTGCATGAAAAAGTCATCCACTTGCTCCGCTCGCAGCACCTGCTTGAATTCTGCAATGTGGTCATATGGCTTTGTTGTGCCATCATAACGATTTCGCATACATTTGGCCAATTGGGTTGTTCTCAATCTTCTATCGGGCTCTGGGGATCAAATTATGATGGGAATAGCAGGTTTTACTGGGTGTATTCCAGTTCCTACACCTTGGGGTGGTTCTGCCCTAAAAGTGGTTCTATTCTTATTTCCCATTCCTTGGCTAGTTTGGTTGTGGGAGTTAATTCCTGGCATGGTGGATTGCACTTGAGGCTTGTTCGGCCTACTACGTTGGCTCGTTTGTCTTCACCTCACATTTTTCGTTCTTTGTTGTGTCTCGAATGGGTTTTGTGAGGTAGTTGCCTGATCTTGAGGAGGGAATATAGGTAGATCCATGTACTTTAATCTAGACCCCTCCACTTCATCTACATGACAATATCTCCTTTGATTTTGGTCTAGGTATGTAACTCTAGATGGATTTTCTGGATCCCTTAACTCGTATATAGTTGTTGGGCTGATGCTTTCTCCTTGTGTTAGTGAAACAGTTTGGAGGAGTAGATCTGATCCATGTACTAAGTACACATCCATCATATAGTCATCTTGGGGTATCTTGTCCGCTTGCAATACTTGAGTCATTACTAACTTTCCCTTAGGGGTAGTCACTGTACCTCCACTGTTGGTTCTCCTAGAAGTTCCTTGTCCCTCTAATTCTCCTCTATCATTCATTTGATTAAGGTTTTTGATTACTACATAGATTTGGCCCATCTTGTCCATGTGAACTCCACCTTCATACTTAACAGCTAGTCTTGGAACTATTTCAGATTCTGTAGTGTTTATCATTCTTGCTACTGACATGTGTAGACCATCGAGGTAGATGGGTATTCCTTGCAAGTTATTGGATATGTATTGAAGAGACATCCGATATTCCCCTTCCACTCTAGACATAAAACCTTCCCTAGGTACTAAACTATGCATGTCTTCAGAAGCCAAGAGTCTCTCCTAGTTAAATGACATTTCTGACTCACTCGTCTGTGAACTCACCACGTAGTGCTAACCATTGAGTTGTGAGTCTCCGACTTGGTTGTGTAGTTGACACTAGCCTTTGATGATTTGGTACTTTATCTATCTCTTCCTAAGTGTCTACTTGATCTTAGGTTCATAAGCCTTGTCTACAAGTCAAAATTGTCCTTTGAATTGCTCAAAATCTTGTGGAACCCCTTGCTTCCTAGTCCAACCTGAGCGTCAACTTCAAAATAGTATATCTAATAATGGACATATTATTTTTACCATAACCAATCAATGTTTTATAGTACTCCCCACGAGCTTTCCAACGAACCCAAAATCACTCCGAACGGATTTTGTATGAGAAAGTTATGCCAATTCAGGGTTCTAGGGATTAAAACAGGGAAAGAGGATTTCTTTGGGAGTACCTCAGGATAGGAGATACGATACCAGATTTTCCACCATACATGATACCACTATAGAAGATACCACCTTGGACGATACGATACCACCAAGGCGATACCAACTTCCATGATACGATACTGCTATCTAGGCGATACGATACTGGAAGTGGCCGTGATACAATACCACTGAACTGGTAGGATATGATACCAGAAATCACATGATACGATACCAAGGTGACAGGTGATACGATACCAAAAATTACACGATACGATATTGGACTCTCATGATATGATACTAGTTCTATGGACGATACGATACCAAAGGGTCGGATGATATAATACCACTTTTTGCACGATACAATACTAGAATACGCACGATACGATACCGAGTTGGCGATACGATACCAACCATGCATGTGATACGATACCACTTGGTCAATGATACAATACCGTGACCGACACGATACAATACCTGGTGGACCACGATACAATACCACCAGGGCGACTGCAATCGTGATACCAGCACTTGACGATACGATACTAGAATGGTATCACGATACCTCAAGTGGGTGTGCACGATATAATACCTCGACAAGTATCACGAGACTTAGGAATTCTGGTATCGCGATGCCAAAACTCAACCGGACACGATACTTGGAGTTTTTGACACCCAAATTCAAAAGTTTTTGCAAATATATGTACCTTAGGTTCTCCTTGTCACTCCTATGTGCCTATAGATGCAAGGTCACCCTCCAAACTCACGATACGACACTTGCGATACCAAACGTAGGTCTTGTCAGTCCGCGATACCGCTGCTCAATTTTTTGATGTTTTATGTGGATTTCAAGACAATTTCTTCAACGTTTTAGTTTTGAATGCCCACTGTGCTTCTTGCTTGCAACCAAAGGTGAAAAACGAGATGAATGTACAATCGAAAGTGAAGAAAATCTAAGAAGATGAAGGTGGGGAAGATGGTGGTGATGATGAAGATGGAGATGAAGAAAAACTCAGAAACTGAACTGAAAATGGTGATTTTTTTACCTTCCAACATCGCTACTCTACATCTTACCGTCACACGCTCGTCCTCCAAGCTCTCTCCCCGGCAATGGCGCCAAATTTGGTGTCACTCTAGCACAATGGCAAGTACCAATGTGAGGAGCTTCACCTCATAAATGTCAATCCGCGGAGACGTGAGGACCGGTATGAAGACCAAGAGCAAGAGAAGTGCACAAGTGCGTGAGTGAAAGCACACAAAGATACATACACATACACACACACACACAAGGTAAGAGCAAAGAGTGGAACAATGGAAGGACTCTGATTACAAAAGAAATCTACAACAAAAGAAAACTATTATAGAAGCTCAAATCTACAACAAGCTAACCTCAAAAATAAGCTCTTCAGCCCCTTTTATAGTTTTTTGAGTGGTTTTGGCCTTGTCCAGACCTAGTGTCCGACCTAGTTAAAAATTAGGTTCCATGGCTTATTTGGGGGCTCAAACAGAGTCTACAAATTATGAAAATTGGTAGGATGATAGTTCTAATACTCATCAAGCTCGAGGACTCTCGGCTTGAGCAAAATGGAGTTATAGAAATGGAAAATGATATTTACAATGGTTTTTTAGTGATAAAAATCACTATATTTATAAGGATTTTTTTTGAAAACTTGACATGTGCTTCTTGGAGCTCCCTACATGCTCCTTCTTCTTGTGTGTCCATTTCATTGATGTGCTTCTATGCTTGTGCTTGATCTTGACTGTCAACACTCAAGAAACCCTAACCCTAAAACTTGAAATCTACCTATTGCCACCTATCTACCTACCTACCTAGCTGTCTAGAGTGACAACAATAACGGAGAAGTACCTAGACACATGAAAATAGCACCATAAGTATAGATCTCATGTGAAAGCTTACCATCACATGCATTCAAGAAGAACTCTCTCCAGAAACAATGCAAAAAGCGTAAGCTCCCACATCATTCTAGTCCCCAAGCACAACATAATAAAGAAAATATCATATCCAGGGAGTCACCAATTAGCGAGTTTGAAGACTACACATGACTAGAATGCAAGCATAAACACATTCAACAAGAGCAAAAAAGCATGTACATGCATGCATGCAACAAGCACACTCATGAGTAGGGCAAGAGGGATGACGCTCCAAGAAGCTCTCTATTGTAAAAGTCCAAGTACAAAGCTCATAAGAGTTAGCTCTCAAAGCTAAGTATGTTGTATATTATGGAATCATGGAAGGTTAACTGGATTTTTAATGTTTTAAATGTCCAAAAGGTTTTAATGTGGTTGTGTTTGATCTAGCAGGTGAAGAAGCATGAAGGCGTGGATACAAGTGGATGCGCATAAATAAATAAATTCGAAGACTAAATCAAAGACTTCTAGAATAGTTATATTTAGGTTTATCTTGTTGTAAAAGTAGTGGTTCGGTTTAGAAAGCGATGCCTTTTGTAAATAAAGTAGTTTTTCCTAAAAGACGCTTCTAAAAGTAACGGCCCGCATGTAACTTCTATTTTTAGGACATAATAGAAATAAACCTATAAATACGTGTACTCTGAGAGACTTGTCTATCAGAGTACACGGGGGGAGATTGCACCCAATATCGCATTGATTGTTTCTCTGTTTTTGATTCTTGTTTCGTCTTCTTTCTGCCTGTCTGTGTGCATGTGCTGAGGGACCTGATAACAGTGGTATCAGAGCCTGGCATGTATCACTCCGGAGGGGTTTGTTTGCATTCTTTGTTAGCGATCCGCTTCCGCTCTGTTTCCGTTCTCTGTTTGCGATCCGAATCCAAATCGGAATCCGAATCCACGTCCATGTCCGCGTCCATGTCCGTGTCCACGTCCGCTTCTACTTCTATCTTTGTCTCTGTTCCAGTTCCAAAACCTGAACCTATGTTTACACCTACGTTTACACCTATGTTTACACCTACGTTTACACCTTCGCTTACTCCAAGGCGTCAACTAAGGCAAAGAACTTAGGCAATAACTTAGGCAATACATTGGCAACATTGGCACCCAGGCTCCCTTGGCGACCGTTGGCAGTCGTTGGCTATGCATGAGGCAATTTTAATTTGGAGTGGCAATAGAGAGTTTTAGATTCCCTAAGGTAGGAGGATTTGAACCCACAACCTGCTACTTACAAGGGAAGTACTTTAACCACTACTCCATCTCTTTGAGTTATCACTCTATCTCCCTTTTTTCATATTGACATTAACTTTCACCTCCCACTTCCTTTTACAATTTCCAAGATGATCTCACATATGTGGAAGCGTCTGTCGATTTTCTACAGGAGTGCATCAAAGAATAGGGCATAATTTACAATATATAACTCGGATTTTAGCATATAATATATCATTGGAAAGCTCTCGGAATGAGATTTTGAAGTAAGCTATTAGATTGAGGATCTAACATATTTTGAAAGAGCGGTTTTGTTCTTTAGATATGGACCCTACAACAATGGAGGATTTTGCCAATTCACCTTTACCTGGGGTCTCACAAGAGCAACAATTAGAGCTTATGCGACAAGAACTTCAAGCAACTCAACAAGCTCTACAAGAACGTGATGCTATGCTCCAGCAAGTACAAAGTGATGATCGTAGCTTAATTAGAGTGGTGAAAGCAATTATCACTGCACAAGAAGAAGGTGCAAGTTCCAAGATAGGTGCTAAGAACTTCGAATTCTCCAGATTTGATGGAAGAAAGGATGGCCAATTTGTACTGTCATGGCTCTCTCAATTCGACGATTTCTAGTTTGATGAGTCTTATTCAGAAAGTGAGAAAGTCAAGTTTGCTACCAATTATTTGGTAGGAAGAGCTCAGCTATGGTGGAATGTTTTACAGAATAGTACCAACTGTCCTACCATATGGGACGCATTTCAGGTAAAAATTAAGGAGTCTTTCCTTCCTTCCCAGTTCCATCTACATGCACACCGTGCATGGACAACTTTTGGATGGAGAGAAGGAGATAATGTATCCATTTATACTAAACATTTTTGGCAATGTATTTTATTACTTCATTCACTTGAGCAAGTTCCTGAAGCAAGTTTGCAACGAAAATATGAAGATGGCTTGGAGATGGGAATCCAAGCAAAGCCCCATACCCTCCGACCTACAACCTTGTATGAAGCTATCTCTTTCACGCATGATGCTGAAAAGGAGTTCCAATCTATCACCAAAACACTTTGCTTACAACAAATTCGTCAACGTCAACCAACCGTCAAAGCCAATTTTCCTTTTAAGCGTCCTTTTACTACGTTCGCTTCACCTACTTTCCAACGCGCTCCTCAATCCCATTTAGTACCATCCAACAAATCAGCCCTTAATTTGTACTCTGTCTTGCCAATCCCTAGGTTTAGGTAGGGTTGTGACATGTAGGCATTAGTCGTGTTAGATTTATGGACTTGATAATTATCCATGGGGCACCAAGAAGGAGAAAAGATGGAAAGAAAGGCAAATTACAAAGCCACAAGTGATGGTCTTCAATCCTTCAATGTCTTATGGTGCCTTTTTGTGTGAAAGCTAAAAAGATGAGTAGAAACACTTGTCATGTTTTTGGTCATCATTGGTCATCTTTTTAGCTTTTTGCGTGAAAGCTAAAAAGATGAGTAGAAACACTTGTCATCCTTTTGGTCAGCATTGATTTCATGAATATTTCATTTTGGATTCTCTTCTTTCATCTTTTTTACTTTCTTCAATTTCTTTCAGCTCTTCTTCCATGTTGCTCTTTGAAGCTTGATTATATTGACATTGCACAATTTATTCATGTGAGTAGTTAAGCACGTGACATGAGTGCTCCATGTTTGTTGAAGAAAAAAGCATAGTCCACAACATGCCATTTTATATGGCTTAGTTCAATTGTATATGGACTAAGAATGGAATGCATGGGATTCTCAATAATGTGCCTTGTGTATGGCCTTGTAACATAGCCATATGCATGTTTACTTCAGCATACATTGAAAGAATGATCATGCAATGCCAATACAAAAATAGATATCTTGTAAAACAAAAACAATTGAAAATGATTAAAGAGCATTGTTAAACTTCACTTACAGTACAATGGGAAATGCAGATGTTTGTTTACCGATAGATTCTTAGCATTGTACACATGATGAACTCTTGCAAACCAGTCGTGTTTTCTTAATTTGAAACTGAGAATACAACCTTTCCAATGTTTCTTGTGTCATCTCTTTTAGCTCGCTTCACTTTATGGGCACCTCTGCAACTAGGAAGCATAGTCACTTAATAATTTATCTACACAAAAAAGAGATTTCCCTAAGGAATCCTCTCTTCTGTTGTAAACTTGACATGGGATTACATGATTAGAAGGATGACAAGAAGTAGAAGCCATTTGAATGCTCACACAAATAATAGAGAATGCTAAAAGTGGGAAATCGAGACTCACAAACTTTGTGAGCATTGATAGACAAAAAGTTTTGATGTAAACATGAAAAAATGAGACTCAAAGACTTTTGATTTGATGTATCACGTGTGTCCAAAAAATCATACAATGTTTTGAACCCAAAAACATTTTGTATCTTCAAAAATCTTTTCTCTCTTAGAAATCAAAAGAATTTACATTGTGTGGTCTGTAGAAATATCCATTTTTGTATAAAAACAAAAAAGTGTACATTGAATACAAGATATTACATCGCCTTAGCCATGATTTTAGAGCATATCTACTAAAAGGAAACAACTAGTTTCTACAACTCCAAATGTGGAAATGAGCTCTTGAATAGTCATGAAGTATTTCCATACTCTTTTCCAAGATCAAAATGCACAATGGTTGAACATAGAACAAGGTTCCAATAAAAGCAACCCTTGATGTGTCATCAAGGTATATATCAGGTTGCATATGAATCTAAAATTTAAGTTTTTGCAATAATCCATGATCTTCATCCCACAACCCAAGACTGATTGTTATGGATAACTTGATTAGATTGGATACAAGAGATCCCATAACTAAGAATCGTAGGTATGAAACAGGATATGTGAATTACAGGGACTACCTTGATGGAGATGAGTTACGTACAAGAAATAACTAGGGAGGATCTCATAATATGTTATTATGAGAGGAAAAGATAGGATGTATAGAATACTAGACTTAATAAGCTTAGAACAAGGAACAAGACTAGAAATTGAATTAGAACTTGGAAAGTACTTACTTGCAGATTGTGACTCCTTGAGCTCTCAAGACTAGTGTTGGTGAGATGGAGGATGTGTGTGTCCAAGCTCTCCTTATATATGTGCTCATGGGCAGTTAGGAGCCGATGATGTCCTCAATGATGTCAAGAATCCAAAAGATAGCCTTTGGGTATCACAATCAAGCAAGTAGAGAGTCAATCTTAGGGTTTCGGCATGTTCTAGACATGATGGTAGCATTGGCTTCTCTATATTCTTTATAATTCATGAAATATAGAAATCCATATGAAATATAAGGTTTAGAATTGTTTTTTTGTCTTCATGAAATACCCTATGTCTACTATGTTGGCCATATGTACAAACATCATTGAAGATGCCATCATTACTATTAATTCCTGGGGGAATAACTTAGGAACTTGCTTATTCACCAAATTGGATTTTCCATGACGTTATGCTTTTTTAGGAATATATAATGATGCGCTTCTTGTAATTGTAAAGTTTCCAGTTTCTTATAATTGTAAAGTTTCCAATTTCTTGTAATTGGAAAGTTTCCAACTTCTTACGTTCTAGAGTTTTGTTTTTTCTCCAGATAATATGACTCATGGTTCCTCCCCGCTTTCATCTACTTGCTCATCTTCAATCTTCCGTTTATTCTTGAGTCTCATGTCTCACACCTCCATGAGTTCCCACTTTTCTTTTTCCTCCCATAGCTCCTAAGTTTTTGATAGCATTGGCATCTTGAGTTGATCTTATTGACCAAAACATTGTTAGAAAATCAACATTCTACGTTGTAAGAAGGTGTTCGAAAAGTGATACATACGCCAATAACACCAACAACTTGAACTCTCAAAGATCTGTTTCTCAAAGGAAAAAAGTGTACACTCAAAGGAAAAAAGTGCACATACGCCAATAACACCAACAACTTGAACTCTCAAAGATCTATTTCTCAAAGGAAAAAAGTGTACACTCAAAACAAGATATTCCATCGCCTTAGCCATGCTTTTAGAGTATATCTACTAAAAGGAAACAACTAGTTTCTACATATCCAAATGTGGCAATGAGCTCTTGAATAGTTATGAAGTACTACCATGATCTTTTCCAAGATCAAAATGCACATGATAATGCTTGAACATAGAACACAGTTCCAATAAAACCAACCTTGGATGTGTCATCAAGGTATATATCAGATTGCATATAAATCTAAAATTTAACTTGCTGTGATAATCCATGATCTTCATCCCACAACCCATGGCTGATTGTTATGGATAACTCGACTCGATACGATACAAGAGATCCCACAACTGAGAATCATAGGTATGAAACATGATATCTCCATCACAAGGACTCGCTTGATGGAGATGAGCAAGGTACAAGAAATAACTAGGGAGGATCTCTTACTATGTTATTATGAGAGGAAAAGACAGGATGTCTAGAATACTAGACTAGATACGATTAGAACAAGGAACAAGTCTAAAAATCGAATTAGAACTTGCAAAGTACTTACTTGGAGATTGTGACAGCTCTCAAGACTGGTGTTGGTGAGAGTGAGGATGTGTGTGGACAAGCTTTCCTTTTATATGTGCCCATGGGTAGTTGCGAGTCAGTGATGTACCCAATGATGTCAAAATATCCAAAAGATAACCTTTGGGTGTCACAATCAAAACTAGAGAGTCAATCTTAGGATTTTGGCATGTTCGAGACGTGATGGTGGCATTTGTTTCTCTAGATTCTTTATAATTCATAGAATATAGAAATTCATATGAAATCTAAGGTTTAATATGGTTTTCTTTGTGTTCATGAAAAACCCTATGTATACTATGTTGGCCATATGTACAAACATCATTGAAGATGCCATCGTTACTATTAATTCCATCAGGAATAACTTAGGAACTTGGTTAGTCACCAAATTGGACTCTAGGGGCCAACCAACACACAATGGAGACTTGAAGCACCAAATTATGCGCCCAAGTTAAATAAAAGTCTCTATGAATTGAAGCAAGCCCCTCATGTATGAAATGCAAGAGTCGTAGACTACCTGAGTATTATGGATATCTAATGTTAAGTATAAAAGACACAGTATATTTAAATAAAAGTGATCGTAGGATGTTTGTCATAGAAGTATATGTCGATGACATAATTTTTTTGGTTGTGATAATAACGCTAGCATAAAATCTCAAAAATTCTTCTCATGTAGATATATGAAATGAAAGACTTTGGTTTTTCGGAGCAATGGCATCATGGTAAGGTATGATACTTCTAGATATAGGGGTATGCATTCAAGATCCATTTATCATCTATTTTCATAACCTTAGAAACATAAATTTAGCACAAATTTGCTTTCTTCCATGGTAAAGAAAATCAAGTATAGTTAGGTATTATTTCAAGAAGGAAGAGATCCTCTAACTATTATCTTTCTCATGTGGATGTTGATGAGAAATTTTCCCATAATTTTTATCAAAGCACTATGAAAGGATAAGCTAAAGAAATTTCTAATGTTGTTAGGATTACAATAGATAGATTTGACATTGAGGAGAGCATTTAAATACCAAGATCTTCATATATTGCTTCTAGATGGCACTTCATGTTTCTCTATTCTCTATGTCTCTCGCATGTTTGTGGGATACATGAACATGATTCAAAGATATTTTCATATTTGATTTGTATATCTCATGTACCACGAGCAAGTGCATGCTTATTTTACTAGATTCATAACTAATTTCTATCACATATCCTCCGTTGTATCCAAGGGGAATTGAACTCATGACTTACCAACTAGGAGTACGATGGGCTAACCACTTGCTCCAAAAGCCATGGTTGAGAATTACTTTCATAATCCTCGCTCGTATGGTCTGGTTGGACTATATACTACCTATCATTTCTTGAGCTGAACACTCTCTTCCCTTTGTAGAGATCATTGTCCTCAATAATCAGCTCCCAAAATCCACTTGCATTGTTGTAGTCATCCTTGCACACTCTCTTGAACCTTCTTGTTCTCAACCTTTGTGTCTTGATCCCTTGTTCTCAACCTTTGTGTCTTGATCCCTTGTTCTTAACTATGGTTTCGAGAACCTTCTTCTTCACAAGCTTCATGTCTTGAACCCTTCTTCTCAACCTCAATATCTTGAACTTGGTTCTCAACCTGAATATCTTGAACTTGGTTCTCAAGTCTTTATGATGATTTACAAGATTTCATTGATATCGAATCAAGTGATAGAGTGGCCATAGAATGTATAAGCACGCAATCTGAAGTCTTTAGTGGGCTAGGTACATCACCAAGTCCTTAATTAAAGTGTACAAATTCACATATTTCATCAATAAACGGTTCCAAGGCTCTAAACATGCCAAATTCCTTTGAAAATTTAAATATTTGGATGGTGAGACAAGTTAATTCTAAAATTATTTAAGAAGAATTGGAAAAAATTCCTATAAAGAAACAAAGGGTAAGAAAGGAGTTTGCCCTAGGCTAAGAAGTTGTAGGATAATGCGAAATATAATGCAAAGGTTAAAGTGCCATAGTTACAGGGCTATTCAATGTAATTGTGTGACAAAAGTAGTGCTAAGAAAGTTAACAAGAATGACAAGTATAATGTAAAGGTTAAAGTGTGATGATTAGAGGGCCACCAAGGCAACTACATGACAAGGTTAGTGCAAGATGCGAAACAAAAATTCTTTGATCATATCAATAGAAATGTTAAATGAGACAAGGTTGTGCTTTATAAAAACAAGAAATGTAACAAATTACCATTTTTAAATAGGAAGAAAGTAAAAGTTTCCACAAGGTAAAGCATAATGATAATTGTGACATGACATGGCACAAGGCACTCCAAATCATGATCTTGAAATGATGAAGATGTTACTAAGAATATGAGAAAGATAGTACATATAGATGTTTTATGTCACATAAAATTAAGAACATACTTGGAAAGTCTAAAAGGTAAAGAGAATCGATTTTATTATACTTTTACAATTTCAAAACTATGAGAGAAACACGAATAGGGGAACATATACAAACATTAAATTATATATGGGGAAGGAAAATGTTTAATG
Source organism: Ceratopteris richardii (assembly GCA_020310875.1). Classification (NCBI taxonomy): domain Eukaryota; kingdom Viridiplantae; phylum Streptophyta; class Polypodiopsida; order Polypodiales; family Pteridaceae; genus Ceratopteris; species Ceratopteris richardii. The sequence goes on from CM035419.1 coordinate 123,482,590, forward strand.
ATGTAATTGAATTTTATCTTGAGGAATCGCACAATCATAATAGATTCCCATGGAGGTATAAAATAAATACAGTTTTGATTTTGCACCAAAAAGTATACATATTGTAGACATGACAAGAGATTGTTTGGGCAAAAAAATTGACAAATTATCTTGATAAACTTGATTCTAGAGACTAATATGGATCCAGTATCATTAGATTCCATCGAGATTGAGGTTCTTGATGGTCTATTTTCGAGTGTGAATTTCTTTTTGAATGTGAGAAGCAATGTTTTCTTCTATTAATGTTATGAATATGACTTTAAATATTGTTATATTCAGCTAGATTGAAGGAAACATTTATAGGTTTGAATCCCAATTTTGTCATATGCTAAGGTGTTTTGATGCATTGCATTTGCACATATTCTTGATGAGCTTAGGAAAAAGCTTGATCTAGAAGCAAAGAAGTGCATGCTTATTTTATACTCCTTTCAGTAAAATGGATTTTACTCAATCACATGGTAAGCGTGGGCAATGACGTATTTGTATTTAATGAACTGGAATTTTTATCATTTGCTTAAAAAAATATGGAAATACTGTTGAATCAAGTGGCAAAGTGGCCAAAGGAAAAGAACACAGCCACAAGTTTTGAGATGGACCTATGCAATACCAGGTAGTAAAATAAAGGGGAGGTAAATAAAACATCTTTAAGAGCTGTAGGGTGTCAAATTTTATACCAAGAGTAAGAAAAATCACAAGTTAGTAATACAATCGCTGAACTTGACCTAATGCATCACCATGTAGCAAAATAAAGGGAAGGTAAATACAAAGTAATTCAAAGTTCTAGGGCTTCAAATTCGACACCAAGAGTAAGAAAAAACATTTGATTTATACAACATACACCAAGAATGAGAAGTACAATGCAAATTTTAACATGCAAAGGTTTCATGAAGGTTGATTATTATTACATGTAGTATGTTGATTTTCATTTGATGAAGGTTGGTGATACTATTGTGAATGCAAATTTAGAAATCTATGCATTAAGAAATGTTTGTGCATTTCACTAATAGCATTTGAAAAAGGGAAGAAATTTCTAAGTTGAGAATGGGTCCATAAAAGTGAGACATAATATTGATTGTAGCATACGTAGTACGTCCAATGTCATTAGAAACATGCTGAACATAAATGAATGGATATGATCATGAAAAGACATTCGATCCCAAACCTACAATCAATGCACTTGTTGTGTTAGAGTAATGCATTCCTTTTAGCTAGAGAAAAAGGATGGATACTACATGAAATGAATATGAGAAGTGCATTCTGTAGGTTGAGTTCTACGACCAAGTGTATATGGGCCAACCAACACACTATGGAGACTTGAAGCACCAAATTATGTGTCTAGGTTAAATAAAAGTCTCTATGAATTGAAAGAAGCCCCTCACGTATGAAGTGCAAGAGTCATAGACTACCTGAGTATTACGGATCTCTAATGTTAAGTATAAAACGCACAGTACATGTAAATAAGAGTGATCATAGGATTTTTATCATAGAAATATGTGTGAATGAAATACTTTTTTTGGTTCTGATAATAACGCTAGTATAAAATTTCAAAAATTCTTCTCATGTAGGCATATGAAATGAAAGACTTTGGTTTCTAGGAGCAATGGCATCATGGTAAGGTATGATACTTATAGATATACGAATATGCAATATTCAATGTCCATTTATCATCTATTAATTTCATATCTATTTTCATAACCTTAGAAACATAAATTTCGCACAAATCCGCTTTCTTCCATGGTAAGGAAAATCAAGTTTATTTCGGTATTATTTCAAGAAGGACGAGATCCTCTCAGCTATTATCTTTCTCATGTGGATACTGATGAGAAATTATCCCATAATGTTTATCAAAGCACATCGGATAGATTTCAAATGTTCTTGGGATTACAATAGATAGATTTCACATTGAGGAGAGCGTTTAGATACCAAGACTTTCATATATAACTTCTAGATGGCACTTCATGTTTGTCTGTTCTCTATGTACCTCGTATGTGTGTTGGATACATGATATGATTCAAACATATTTTCATCTTTGATTTCTATATCTTATGTACCAATAGCAAGACCATGCTTATTTTACTAGATCCGTAACTGATTTCTATCACATATCCTCCGTTGTATCCAAGGGGAATTGAACTCATGACTTACTTGCTAGGAGTACGATGGACTAACCACTTGCTCCTAAAGCCATGATTGAGAATTCCTTTCATAATCCTCACTCTTATGGTGTGGTTCAACCATCTCCTACGTTTCATTTCTTGATTCTAACACTCTCTTCCCTTTCTAGAGATCAATATTGTCCTCAATTATCAGCCCCTAAATGCCCCTAGAATTGTTGTACTCATCCTTGCACACTCTCTTGAACCTTCTTGTTCTCAACCTTCATGTTTTGATCCCTTGTTCTTAGCTATGGTGTCTAGAACCTTCTTCTTTTGCAAGCTTCATGTCTTGAATCCTTGTTCTCAACCTCAGTATCTTGAACTTGGTTCTCACTCATGCTAGGTAATTTTGACACTCACACTAGTGCTTGCATATGAAAACTCGTTCTTGGAGCTTTCCATTGATACCTTACACATCTAAATCAGATTTACGGATTGGGAGTTATTCTCTAATGTTTGTTGGACTGATTTATGAAAGAAATGTGCACTATTTGTGTACGCTTTCATACAAAAAAGTGCCCAAACACTTTTTTAAAGCCCATTGGGTTCCCATAACCTTTTGGAATCTATCCACCTTGCTCAAACTTCCTAGGGTCTAATACCATTTTTTGTATCCAAGGGGATCAATTGAACTCATGACCTACTGGTTAGGAGTACCATGGCCTAACCATTTACTCCAAAAGCAACGGTCGAGGATTCCTTCCTAATCTTTCCTCTTAGGATGTGGTTCAATGATCTCCTCCCTCTCATTTCTTGATGTATTCTTCTTTTTATATTGAACTTCTTCTAATGTTATATGAAATAATTCACGTGCATTTTTTTTTCGGTAGAACTAGATCTAGAAGCTTATTCTTGCTTTCTCTTTTGAATGTGTATGTCTTTGCATGCTTGCTTGCAAGAGCTCTTTCATCTCGTTACCGAAACTTTTTTAATCTATTTTTCATATCAAACGTTCTTTTCGCAACACAACGTGGATAATACCTGAAACCATGTTTAACTTTGTATGGTTCAGAATTTGTCATGACCGATGAGAAAGATATATCCTCACCTTTCTAGCTGATTTAAAATCATTATGATCACCGCTTTCTCTTATATTGTTTCTGTGTTCATGATTTGTTCATAGATTCACTTCTTTTGTTATAGATGTAATTGATGCCCATGACCCAAACACTCTTTCCAATGCTAGGTGTATTAAGGACATATAATGACTTTAAAATTCTGTGTTCTTTCAAACATATAAATTTTTTCTATAACCGATGTAAATTAAAAGACTCATTATGTCTTTCCACATATAAAAATCTTCTATAACCGATGCAAGTAAGTAAAACTAACAGTCTAAGACCCAAAAGGATATTCAATCTGTAGAAAATAAACTTATCTCAAATACAGAGTTCCAGTGAAACATAAGTATACAAGTCAATTGAACTAGAAACGGATACGCTTCGAGTTGGTTTTCTCTTTCTCAAGCTCAGCCAGGTCAAGGTCACAATAACGCTTTGCTTTCGAACGTTCTAAAATTTGAGATTCCAAAGCTCGAGATGCTGGTACACCATCATCTTCTTCCTTTTTCTCAAGCTCAGCCAGGTCCAGGTCACAATAACGCTTTGCTTTCGTACGTTGTAAAATTCGAGATCCACCATCTTCTTCCTCTTTTCCAAGCTCAACATGTCGGAGGGCATGCAGTTCATGCATTTCGATAAGGCCAGCAAAGTGTGTGTACTCCCCGGCCACGATTCGCGTGTGAAGGCGGGAACTCGGAAACAATACGTACACAGTATTCGGGGCTGCGAACACTTCTACGTCGTCATTGAGAGGAGATGCAAGCTTTTCTTTCAGTTCGTGTTTCGCTTCGGTATCGAAGGATGTGAGAAAATGACCTGAGGGGAATCTCAAAAGAACATCTCTCACCGTGATCCTGTTGTGAGAAGGGACGACGTCCAGATCAAACAATTCGCTGGATTCGGCAGCAATGACTCTGATCTTCCTTGTAGTATTACAGATCATCTGATCTCCGCTTAATCCATGTTCATGGTCGTGTTCATTGCCATCGACTTTTGATACAACAGAGTCGCAATGTTCGACCTCGCCTTGTGATACAACAGAGACGCGAAAGCACTGGTTACCCATATAGCGTTCTTGAACTGTCCTATGAAATCGAGGTAAGTCGAAGGAATAGTACGATAAAGGCCGAGGGCAAGCCGTTTTATACATGCGTGCGAATGTAGAAAAAAGCATATAGCAAAAGCGAAAAGCGTGAAAATAGCAGTTAAAAGCATCAGGTGCGACTTCGCCTCATTACATCCGATCAACCATCTTGCGAACATCTAGTAAAACGCATACAGGAAAAGCAAAAAGCATGAAAATCGCAGTTAAAAGCAACACCTCTTCGTGACATTACATTTTTTTTTATGAAAGCACATGTTCTGATTTTTTTATAAGAACACTTTGCGGATTTGGCTTTTGATCTCGTCTTTGGGCAAACGCAGTCTGCGTTTTCCGTAAATGCAAATGAGAGAGTATCCGTAAGTCTATGTGTGAATATGCTTAAACGAGGTTCATTTTTTTTGGGACAGGAACATATGTTATTCTTTAAGGTTACACATATAATTTTTGGATATTGTATGGATGATGTGAAAGCCCCTAGATACCGTCATCTAAGACAAGTCTTGGGGATATCATGATACATCGACTTTGTATGAATGGTACATCTTGGTTCACATGGCTTTTGAATTGCTAACATCATCAATTCATAACTGCCCTTGAACACCTATGTAAAGAGGGCTTCACTACATAAATCCTCAATCTTTCCAATATTAGTCTTGGGAGCTCAAGGAGTCACCATCTCCAAGCAAGTACTCTTCAAAGTTATAGTTTGCGTTCTACTCTTATTCCTTCTTCTAGTCTTCTCTAGTCTACTATCCTTGACATCCTCTCTTGTCCTCTTGTAATCTTGTAGTACGATATTGTGTCTAGTTATTTCTTGTACCTAGCTCATATCCCTCGAGGGATTTCTTGTAATTTAGATATCTTGCTTCATACTTATGATCCCGTGTTGCATGATTTCTTGTATCTTGTATAGTCTAGTTATCCATACCTATCAGTCCCAAGTTATGGGACTTGTTGTTATAGTTCTAGGGAACTAGTTCTAGGGAACTAGTTCTAGGGCACAATCTAGTGCTCTCATGACAAGGCCATTACTTTGACACGTGACACAAAAGTAAAAAATCTTAAGACTTTAAGAGTTCAAAAGATGTTGTCCATGCAAATTAATAAACTAGCGAGGAATAGGAACCATCCAACAATAGGTTATATCTACAATTAGAATGGCCACATATCAAACGTGTCGCCTTATCCTACAGAGAAGGGAATTTTTTAGTGCATTCTATGTAGAAACTTGATGTATCTAATGCTTCACTGCGAAATACTTATCGGCACTATGTAGAGGTAGTTTTAGTGCTTCATAAAACCATGTTGATATGGGAATAGGGAATCCAAAAATAGGTGAGAGGTATTATTAAGTGGAATAAGCATGCATGTTAGACTCAAAAGATGGCAGGCAGGAGATGGTTGAACCACACCCTAAGAGGGAGGATTAGGAAGTAATCCTCAACCATGAATTTTGAGGCAAGTGGTTAGCCCAACCATCTCCTGCCTGCCATGGCTTGAGTCTAACAGTGTAGCACCCTAGGATACTAAAACATAGATGTAGAGGTTGAGAAGATACACAATAAGAGGAGCATTGGTGCTGAGGATTTGAGTTGGCATGTAAGCATTCAACCAAGCGGTGGCATATATAAAGTATGGTCCAAGCTTTGCTCCTTTTATACCTAGATGCACATGGACCGAATATGATATCATGTGGGCGCAGCAATGCACCCCGGCTTAAATAACCATATATGGCACCTCCAAAGGATCTCCCTTTTAATCTCGTCTTGGGGTAAAGAAAGTCTACCAAAGTTTATGCGTTTCTTTGAAGCTATAATTATTCCTGTAAATACTCATCATATATTTCAATATTCATTGCTTTCAACGGTGGGAATGTTTTTCAATGGTACTCATCATGTATTTCAATATTCATTGCTTTCAACGGTGGGAATGTTTTTCAATGGTACAAGGCTTTGAGAAACAGATATTTGGGAGTTCAAGTTGTTGATGTTATTGGCGTATGTACCACTTTTGGAACACCTTGTTACAACGTAGAATGTTGATTTTCTAACAAAGTTTTGGTCAATAAGATCAACTCAAGAAGCCAAGGCTATCAAAAACTTGGGAGCTATGGAAGAAGAAAGAGAAGTGGGAACTCAATATTAAACGCAAGGTTGAAGATGAGCAAGCAGACGACAACGACGAGGAATCACGAGTCATATTATCTCGAGAAAAAAGAAAACTCTAGAACAAGAAATTGGAAACTTTACAATTACACGAAATTGGAAACTTTACAACTATAAAAAATTGGAAACTTTACAATTAGAAGATGCGCATCATTATATATTCCTAAAGAAGCATAACTTCAATTGTAGTAGAGCCCAATAAAGCTCTACTCGACGTGCAGTAGATCTTGGGCACTTGTAGTGTTGAGACAAAATCAATGTAGAAATCTGTACAAAAGAAAAGGGCACTTGTAGTGTTGAGACAAAATCAATGTAGAAATCTGTACAAAAGAAAAAATTTCCTGCATAGTTAATATGATAGTGCATTTCGAGAGAAAATAAGCTCAAATCAAATTTTGAGATATGCATAGTTTATAGATTTTTTCTAAAGTATACTCTACTTTAAAGATGCTCACTTATATTTTTCAACAATATGAGAAAGTGAGTTTAGATATTTTAAAGAAACAACCTACTTTGATACTCATTATTCGAGTTTAGGGATCAAGAAAACACATAAAATACATGAGGAGGAATGAGAAGAAGCGTAGGAGCAGAACTCAAAGTGCAATAGTAAGTGTAGAGTGTACAAAGACAAGTAGCCTTTTAGGACATGGGCATACATAGAAGTTCAAGATCTCCCAGATAGGTTAAAAAAGTTCTTGATAGTCCTACGATTGTTCCCACACATCAATAATAAAATATAGTGCTAATATCATCAAGGATCTAAAGGTGTGTTACCTTTTCTATAGCAAAAGTTTAAAGACAAGAATGAATGCTGTTAGATTTCTCTTGTATCTCACTCAATACTAGAATCCCATAAACTTCATTTTCTTCTCCCTCGTCTTCCAATTATCCTCTTTCTGTCCCTCTAAGCCTTCCAATTGTGAATTTATGTTAAGTTATGGATCTTCCATTTCTCGCTATCTATGTTTATCCATATCCCCATTTCCACATGCCAGCACACACAGAAGAGCTTAAATACCATTTCCAATAAGCTCCAAAGGTCATCATACTCGCATTCATATACTCAATCCCACCTCGTGAACATTCATCAATATACCTCCTAACCATATTCAGTTGCCCATTAGGTGCCTTGCTCTAAACTCCATGCATTGCATGTGAGGAGGTGATGGAGAGTATATAAAATCTTGCTCTACACTAGCCTATTTCTTGATTGGAGACACATTTTAGACTCTCTAAGCTTGGGCCAATGAAATATAAAGATGAACATATGCTTTGAATTATTAACCTCAAACGTTTGAGTCAAGACAAACTAGTTCCTTATTTTTAGCATGAAATAAAAACCTTCTATTTGTGGAACATGACACTCAAAAAAATGTTGAGTGCTCCAAACATATTATGAATGGGGTAAAATCATGTTTGACAACCTTAAATGGCAAGCTAAATGAGCTAATCTAAGTTATTCCATGAATTTAGAGTGACTAGAGAGCCAGCAACATACTTAAGAACTTATAGGTGTGATCACGACATTTTAGGAAACAAATAGTACACACACATAGTCATAAAGACTAATGCATATCTATGCACACAGAGCTCCAATGATTACAATATTGCAACACCAGATCCTAAGGGTGTTACCTTCATGATCGGAGCTTTCTATGAAAAATGCATCCAAAGGTTCACTTCAATGACTCTATGAAGTTGGCAAACTTGACAGTACACATACAACAATGGATAGTAGCTCATGAAGATTATGAAGACTTCACATTTATGTATAAATATTTAAAATAAAATGGTTGGAGTTGTTGGAAGACTACAATGGCTATGGGGTAAGTGCAATGGCAACTCTAAAAGTAAGTGAGATCTCTAGTATATCCCATGACTTCTTCATTGAAGTATACATAAGCTTTTCTCGTTGATTTTAGTAGATAGCTATTGATTGATTCTCTAAAAGGATTCCAATCACCTTTTTATCTAATCATTTGAATCTTGAATTCAAATGTGGCTTGTGGTTTTTGGGTCCCTTCAAGTGTACTTTGATTTTTGACTTTTCATCATAAAAGACTTATACAATCATTAAAAAATATAGGGAGACATATCCTTAGGAACATCTAAGGATATGTGCATACACATAAACTATTTTGCATAGTCAATGTAATCCATAAGCATGGTTAAGCAGTTAAGCTTGCTATATGCACCAACAACTACCCCTCAAGCATAAGATGCTCGTGTCTTCATTCATTTTCGATCTCTTGAAGTCAAGTCATTGATTTGAATCCATTTAGCTTTACTTCATCCAATGCTTTAGTCATCATGGAGCTCTAATATAAGTTGTAGAGGATATCTAGTTTTCATAATGACTTTATTTAGTACACGATATTCTACACACATTGGAAGAGCCCATCCGTTTTATTTACAAATAGATTAGGGGCTGCTATGTTGGATTGTGAGGTATGTGGAAGCACCCAAACAACACAAGGAGGAAGAAGAAGCCTGGAGCACAAAACATAATACTAAATGTATTACCAACAGACTGTACAAAGATAAGTAACATATTAGGGTTATAACCATATATACAAATATGCTTATAACCTCCTAAAGAGGGAAAAAATTACCTCGATGGTCCTAATATGTTCACACAAATCACTAACAAAATATATCAACAAATCCCCCCTAGGAGTGATGCAATGAACAAGGAGTTGGCAGTCATGTATAAGGAAGTGCAAAGCTATGTGGAATCAATCCACAAAAGGAAGCAAGCTCAAAGCTTTTTGGAAAGCCTCAAACTTCTCCCTAGGCAGAGCCTTTGTGAAAAGGTATGCAACCTTCTCTAGTGTGGGCACATATGCCAAATTGATCTCTCTAATAGAGAATCTCTCCTTGACATAATGATAGTGCACCTCAGTGTGCTTAGTGCGATCATGGAACATAGGGTTCCTCACAACTACCAATGTGCTCTAACTACCAAACACACTGAATAGTTGTTGTGAAAGCTGCCCTATAATTAGCCCCACAACTAGAAGTAGCCACATCAGGCTGCTTCTTTCTCAACCAAGATATGCATGAGCTACCAAGCATGAAGCAAAAACCATTGGTGGACATACGAGTGTCATAGCAATCAACCCAGTCAAGGTCAAAAAATGCATGTAAATCTGGCCGTAGTGATCCCCCCTTGGGATAAAACAATCGAAGTATTCATGTACCACTCAAGTAGCAAAAGATGTGCGTAACTACCTGTCCGTGCTTGACACCTCGACAATGTATAAACATGCTCATCTGTGAGACATCAAACTAAATATCTGGCCAAGTAATGCATAACTAATTCAAGAATCTAACAACTTGTTGATAGAGAATAGCATCAAATGCATCTCCAACATCATGAAGACTCAACTATAAACCTGCTCCATAGGCATCACAATAGATTTGCAATCTTGAAGCCCAAAACGCTGCAATAATGTGTCATTATATTTTGTTTGATAGAAATCTACCCCACCATCAACTTGCATAAACGGAATGTGCAAGTAATGATGCAAATGCCCCAAATATGACATCTCAAAAAAGGCATGCAAATCAAGCTTAAAATCAGCAATATGCTTCTCACGAGGACCAATGAGCAGCATGTCATCAACCTAGACAACAATGATCAAAAGCACATTGTTTGCATGCTTAACATATAAGGTACTCTCAATTGGACTCTTCTCAAAACCATGTGCAATCAGGTAGGCATGTATCTTTTGATACCAAGCCATATAATGCCTTTTTCAACATGAACGCTTTGTTTTCATGCCCTTTTTGCACAAAACCATGGGGCTGAAAAACATATTGTTAAACCTCTATTCTAACTGCTTGTATCAGATATGATTACAGTAAACAGAGTAACTTACAGGGTTCTCGGGATGGATAGGGGTTTGTAACCAGAGGCCCTATGATATTTTTCTGGACTACAGATTTAACCAATTACTACCACCACTTACTCAAACAACGAACTATTATTCACGTCTTAGTGTCTTAGACTTCTGTTGATTAGATACACAACTTTAACTCCTAACAAATGCACCACTCTGAGAATTATTTTACTTAGAATAATCTACCACCATAGTTACTGCTCAAGACAAATCATTCATTTGCGCCGCAATCGATGACTAATTCGATATCAATGAAATCACATATCAGTAGCACTTATTGTTACCGTTAGCATCCATGTGAAAGGCCAAATGCACACCAGACACTTCTTTGTATATGTTCTTTAATAAAACATAAAGTGGCCTGGTCAGTCATAGACTGTAAGCTCGACTGCATTTCTAAGACCTATGAAGTCTGTCTTCGTGCTCCCTGTGTACTGTATTTTTCTACGTATTTTGTAGCCTCCGTGTGGAGTACTGTGTGTGGCCTTAGGAGCTTGGTTCTCTTCTCAGAGGATATTTTCATGGAGCTCTTGAGAAGGAGAGCGCACAGTGGTGCATTGCCATCGAATTACTTCATTGGTATCAAAGCAGTTCGATGCAAAGGCTTTATTCCTTTTGTGCAAGCGAAGCGAGCACCCCCCCCTCACTTTCTCCAAGTCTTACGACTAAGGCGGCGACCAAGGCATAGACCTTGCCATACCTTGTCATCCGAGTCACTGAAGTCACCATTGGTGCCGTTGGCTGCACGTGAGGGAAGACCTCAACGATCAAGGAACATGGAGGTTCCCGGTACTTCCCAGGAGATCACGCATCCCAGTATTGTTCCCCCCAAGCTTGCTTGACCGTGGGAATCTCTTGCCACTAAGCTACAGTCTTTTTCTATTTGAAGAAGGGGAAATACTAAGGTTAAGATTACCTTGAACATGTTTTGGTCCCTCAAAGCTTCATTCTTTGCTTTCAAAGACTATTTTTGAAGCATTTTTGGGGTGTCTTTTGGAGCCATTTTGGAGTACTTTCGCAGATAGTTCTCTTCACACAGGTCCAAGAACATCAAGAAGAGTGTTCTTTATACTTCTCCAACAATTAAATGCCTTTGGGGTGTGTCTTCAGCCACACTTGTAAAACTAAAAGTTTTTTGGAAAGGTTTTCAGTTTTGGTGAGAGCAACCGCTACAAATTTATGTAGGTTTTTTGAGCATAAAACATTAGAGTTGACAGACACTTGCAGGTGTTGTTGCTTAGTTTTTTGGACTATGCATTCAGCCTTTCAGTGTCATTTTACTGCATATATTGAGCATGTACACACAATGTACGCTCCTGTGGATATCACTTATGTACGTCCATGTGGTCATTGATATAGCGGTTACATTTTTGCATAAAGCCCTTTTACATTTGATAAAGAGGGTTGTGGTGAGGTTTTCTTAGCTGGGAGACACCTAGATGTCGGGATCTCTTCGGTGATGTAGGTGGAAGACTTACCCAGCCTCGCCATAGGAGATGTATGATAGTTGTTCATAGGTGCTCGATAAGCCTAGTTGGCTTCTATTGGGTGATTGATTATATGTAGTGGAGTTAGTGATTTAGTACTATGGAGGTAAACATGTCAGTACTTGCAGTTTTATGATACTTTGACACTGGTCATATGCTCATTTTGTAGAGGATACTCAGGCAAAAGTTTTCCAGATTTTTGGTTTAGTCAACTATATAGTGGTAGATTTACTCCTGGATACACTTATTCGTTGGTATTTGGACTCTTCTAGCTCCATTATCATTCTATTCAATTCTCTACCATCATGGCATCAGAGGTCTCAAGCACATCAGGTGGATCAGGGTTTAGTGCCAGTGTTCCGAGGAGGAGCTATAACTTGTAGGGCAAATACCATATTTGATGGCACAAACTTTTCTTTATGGAAGAATCAAATTAAAGATATGCTGATTCCAAGAAGGCAATGTGATTTCAAAGAAGCTTGTTGACATGGATGAAGATGATTGGGATGAGTTACATGAAATGGCCAGGTCTACCACTCGCTTGCACCTAGCAGATAATGTTTACTATACTGTATTAGACTGTGAAAGTGCAGAGGAGCTTTGGAAGAAGTTATGCAATACATATGAAAAGGAGACGGCATCAAATAAAGTGTATCTGATGAGAAAATTATATGACCTTTGCATGAAGGACACAAATAGTGTTGCTGCTCATCTAAATGAGTTTGATGCTATATTCTCCGAGTTACAAGCTCAAAAAATGGATATGGATAATGAAATGAAAGCAGTATTGTTGTTATGCACCCTGCCATCATCATGGGATACGTCTTGCACAACTATTAGCAATAGTGCACATGGTGGTAAACTCGTCTATGATGACATATGTGAACCAGTCTTGAGTGAGGAGATTCATAGAAAATCTATGGTTGGAACTCAGAGTGGAGATGCATATAATGTTTGCGATTCTTATCAAGGAAAGAATCAGCAACATGGCAGGAGCAAGAATAAGGAAAAGAATGGTCAATGGAATAAGAGTAGAAGTAAATCAAGGAAGAGGGATATTGAATGCCATTATTGTCATAAGAAAGGACATATGAAGAAAGACTGTTATGCATTAAAGAATGCTAAAGGTAAAGGACAAAATGTTGATGGGCATGTTAAACAATTACCTGCACCATCTACTTCGATTGTGAAGATTGAAGAAATTAATGCTATTTTTGATGATGCTGATGTGTTGACACGATAATATTGTGCCAACTGAGGATCTTATGGCTGATTCTCTCATGTTCATGTATCCCACAAACATGCGAGAGACATAGAGAATAGAGAAACATGAAGTGCCATCTAGAAGCAATCTCTAAGCTTGGGCCAATGAAACATAAAGATGAACATATGGTTTGAATCATTAATCTCAAATGATGGAGTCACGACAAACTAGTTCCTTATTTTGAGCATGAAATAAACCCTTCTATTTATGGAAGATGACACTTAAAAAATATTGAGTGCTCCCAATCTATTATGAATTGGGTAAAATCATATTTGACAACCTTAAATGGCAAGTCAAGTTAGCTAATCTAAGTTATTCCATGAATTTAGAGTGACTACAGAGTTAGCAATATACTAAAAAACTTATAGGTGTGATCCTTACATTTCAAGAAACAAATATACACATACATGGTCATAGAGACTAATGCATATATGTGCACACACAGCTCCAATGATCACAATATTGCAACACCAACTCCCAAGGGTGTTACTTTCATGATCCAAGCTTTGTATGAGAAATGCATCCATAACTTCACTTCAATGACTCTATGAAGTTGTCAAACTTGAACAATACACAAGATAAGAATGGATAGTAGCTGAAGAAGATTATGAAGACTTCACATTTATGTATACATATGTAAAGTACAATGGTTGGAGGTGTTGGAGGACTACAATGGCAATGGGGTAAGTACAATGGAAACTCTAAAAGTAAGTGACATCTCTAGTATATCCCACGACTTCTTCATTGAAGTATATAAAAGCTTTTCTCCTTGATTTTAGTAGATAGCTATTGATTGATTCTAATAAAAAGATTCCAATAACCTTTTTATCTAATAATTTGAATTTTGAATTCAAATGTGGCTCGTGGTTTTTGGCTCCCTTCAGGTGTACTTTGATTTTCAGCTTTTCATCATAAAAGACTTTTACAATAAGTAAAAGATATAGGGAGACATATCCTTAGGAATGATCTAAGGATATGTGCAAACACACACATTATTTTGCATATTCAAATATAATCCATAAATATGGTTAAGCACATAGGCTTCCTATATGTAGCAAAAACTACCCATCAAGCCTAAGATGCTTGTGTCCTCATTTATTTGCAATCTCTTGAATTCCAATCATTGATTTGAATCCATTTGGATTTACTTCATAATGCTTTAGTCATCACAGAGCTCTAATATAAGTTGTAAAGGATATCTAATTTTTATAGTGAATTTATTTAGTCCGTGATATTCTACACCATTGGGAGAGTCCCATCCTTCTTATTTACAAATAGAATAGGGGATGTTATGTTGGAATTTGAGGTATGTGGAAGCAAGAAAATAGCTCAAGGAAGAAGAAGAAGCTTGGAGCACAACACATAATACTAAATGTATTACCAAGAGAATGTACAAACATAAGTAACCCATTAGGGTTATAAGTGTACATACAAGTCGGGGGGGGGGGGGGGGGGACCTCCTAAAAAGGGAAAAATTGCATCGATAGTCCTAGTGTGTTCACACACATCACTACCAATATATATCAACAAATCCCCCTTGGGAGTGATGCAATGAACAAGGAGTTGGAACTCATGTATAAGGAAGTGTCAATCTATGTGGAATCCATCCACAAAAGGAAGTAATCCCAAAGCTTTGCAGAAGGCTTCAAATTTCTCCCTCCACAAATCCTTTGTGAAAAGGTATGCAATGTTCTCTTGTATGGGCACATATGCCAAACTAATCTCTCCAGCAGAGAACCTCTCCCTGACATAACGATAGTGCACCTCAATTTGCTTAGTGCGAGCATGGAACACAGGGTTCCTTGCAACTGCCAATGCACTGTAACTGTCAATAAAGATGGTGGTGGCAGAAGACTGACCAACACCCAAATCAACCATAAGGCATCTAAGCCACACACACTCAAGAATCATTGTGAAAGCTACCCTATACTTAGCCTCACAACTAGAAGTGACCACAGTAGGCTTCCTCTTACTCAACCAAGATATGCATGAGCAACGAAGCATGAAGCAAATACCATTGGTGGACATACAAGTGTCATAGCAACCAACCCATTTAGAGCCAGAAAAAGCATGTAAATATGGCAGTAGTGATCCCTTTTGGATAAAAAAATCCAAGTAGCCATGTACCGCTCAAGTAGCAAAAGATGCGCTTAACCACTTGTCAATGCTTGACACATGGGCAATGTATAAACATGCCCATCTGTGAGACAGAAAATTGAATATCTAGCCAAGTAATGGATAAGTAAATCAAGCATCCAATAGCCTCATGACAGAGAACAACATCAAATGCATCTCCTGCATTATGAACACTCAACTATAAACCTATCTTCATAGGCATTGCAATAGGTTTGCCATCTTCAAGGCCAAAATGCTGAAATAATATGTCATTATATTTTGTTTGACACAAAGCTTTTCTACCATCAAGTTGCATGAATTGAATGCCCAAGTAACGATGTAAATGCCACAAATAAAGAAATCTCAAATGAGGCATGCAAATCAGCCTTAAAATCAGCAATATGCTTCTCATCAGGACTAGTGAGAATCATGTCATCAACATAGACAAGAATGATCAGAAGCACATCATTTGCAAGCTTAACATATAAGGTGCTCTCATTTGGACTATTCTCAAAACCATGTGCAATGAGGTAGGCATGTATCTTTTCATGCCAAGCCATATAATGCCTTTTTCAACCTACACACTTTGTTTTCATGCCCTTTTTGCACAAAACCAATGGGGCTCAAAAACATACACTCTTCATGAAAGATACCATTCAAAAATGGAGTTTTAATGTCTAACTGATGTATGTTCCAACCATGATGAGCTGTGAGTCCACAGATGCTACAAACAATAGTCATTTAGCATGTAGGAGCAAAGGTCTCATCAAAATGAATCTTTCTTGAGCATAACCCTTTGCAACAAGCCTAGTCGTATACCTATTAACTATTCCATCATGCGTATGCTTCATCTTGTATACCCACTTAGTGCCAATGGTCTCCTTGCTAAGAGGAAAGTCACATAAAGACCAAGCACCATTTTTCATAATAGCATCATATTCTGATTGCATAGAAACCATCCAACTTTCATAATTTTGTGCTTCATCAAATGAAACATGCTCGCTCTCATCACAAAGACTAGAGGCAGACATAGCATAGCAGTCTGATGCAAAAGAAACACTATGAGAGCCTAAGCAAGTATGATATGACAGAGGTGCATCTAATTTGCTATCTTGCAAAGTCTACACCAGCCATTTAGGCATAGTTTTTGCCTCCTCTATATCAGTTTTCTCATCAATAAGTGCATCATGTAAATCTAAATCGGAAATGGAATGATCTACATCATCATGTGAAACCTCTAAAGGTTGAGATGAAATGCCTCATTTGGACTAGCACTAGAATGTACACTAGTAGAAAGAGGTAGCAAGGTGTCATACACATCTTTCGAGCTAACTGATGCCTCCTTAGTACATGAAAGTAATGGCTGAATAGCATCTTCCACAAAAACAACATCATTGCTAATCAAAATGCATTTAGTTTGTGGATGATATAGATGATAGCCTTTTCTTTCAAAATTGTACCCAACAAAAATACATTTCACTACTTTATCATCTGATTTTTGCGTTGTTGTTCAAGCACCAATACATGTGCCAGACATCCAAAGACATGCAGGTGAGCAATAGATGGCTTGCGACCATGCAAAGCCTCATTTGAAGTGATAGACTGCAATGCTTTAGTGGGACACCTGTAAAGTACATATGTTGCACACATAACAGCCTCAAGCCAGAAACTATGTGGTAAAGCCTCACTCTTGACCACACACCTCTTCATCTCCATGAGTGAACTATTATTTCTTTCAAAAACTCCATTCTCTTGAGGTGTATATGGCATTGTACACTGATGTTTTAACCCATGTTCAACCAGAAATGCATTAAAGTTAGAATATATATATTCCCCCCCGATCAAAATGGAGGGTCCCCATTTTACATGCTGATAGATTTTTAGCATAAAGATTGCTGAATTTAAAGCTGATTTTCATGACTTTCTTAATATTTCATATTTTGGGCATTTGCATCATTATTCAGGCATTCAATTTACACAAATTGATGCGGGAATAAGTATAACAGTCTAAGGTCCACAGAAGCACATGAATAGCACAAGGAAGAATGAGAAGCTTGCATCACAAAACAACACTGAATGAATTACCAAGGGAAGGTACAAAAATAAGTAACATGTTAAGGCTATAGGCATACATACAAGCTAGGGAGGTTGGGACTTGCTAAAGACGGAAAAAGTGCCTCGATGATCCTAAGTGTTTTCACACACACCACTACCAAAATATATCAACAAATCCCCCTTGGGAGTAATGCAGTGAAGGAGTTGGCACTCATGTATAAGGAAGTGCCAAGATATGTGGAAAGCAATCAATCCTAAAAAGGAAGTAAGCCAAAAGCTTTGTAGAAAGCTTCAAACTTCTCCATATGCAGAGCCTTTGTGAAAATCTTCATTGTTATCATGTGTAGGCACATATGCCAAACCGATCTCTCCAGCAAAGAAAGTCTCCCTAACATAATGATAGTGCACATCAATGTGCTTTGTGCAAGCATGGAACACATGATTTTTTGCAACTCCCAATGCACTCTGACTATTAATGAAGATGGTGGTGGTAGAAGATTTACCAACACCCAAATCAGCTAAGAGGTGTCTAAGCTGTTGGTGCAAATACCAAGCCTACACATTTGGCTAGATTTTATGTACAATTGAGGTTCCATGGGAATCATTGCTATGAAAGCCTTTACCTTTTACCACTTGTAAAAGTCTATTTGACTTGGAGGAATAATTAAAACAACCACTAAACTCGTGGAGTTTGTTAGATGAAAAGCCATGACTTTATTTGGAGAGAATATCTCTTGGATTGGAGGATCACATTTAGTAAGAGCCAATGAAGAATTCAAATTCAAAATTGAAATGTATCATCTATAAAAGATGACTGAAAAACTCGCGGTAGAGATGACTCCAATTTCGAGTTCTTCTTGACTACATTGTAAGAGAGTGAGGCTCACATCATAGCCTACACCACTCATTATCATTAGGCATTGATTAGCATGCCAATGATCTTGTACAACATTGTCTTCTAATACAATAGATCAATACTTTTCATCCATGGTCTCTCTCTCATAGTTACTCAGAAGAGTCATTTTATACTACTCATATCTCAGCCATTTCTTCACCGTTTTCAATGTTCTATAGCTTGTTAGAATCCGCTCCAAGTTCTCCATATGCTCACAAAGTTTGAAGTTAATCCATTAAGCAAATTTGGAGAAAAGCACGTCGAAGTACCTACTGGTTAAACTCTATAGATGTCCTAAAAAATCAGCGGTAATGATTTGATAGTTAAATTGATTGCTCTGTGTATACTGCATCATTTTAAGTGATTCAACTTGGAATCATCATTAGATCTTTAAGCTAATTTGATATCTCCAAAAGGAAGTTTTCTAAATCCTACTGTACTACAAGCACTGAGCTTAACAAGTAGCAGGTGTGTGAACAAAAATAGAAGGTTTTCATTGATCCTTCAACTTGGAAGTAGTCTATTTTGTTTAAATCATTTCTCAAATCATTTCCAAAGTACTTAGGCACTTGTTTAGTGTTATTGGAAAGCTAAGAGGGCCTGCAACTCAACTCTAGAGCAAAAAGGCGTTGGTACAAATCAGGGATTGGTAGTACCTACTCATTTCTTGGCGTGTCCATCCATCTTTCCCAACAATGGTATCACAACAAAGTTATGGTAAAATGGAGGTGTTTTTCCTTCTTTCATTGCTAAATTGGACAAGAAAAACTATCAAGTATGTTCCTTGAGGATGAAGACATACTTGCAAGGAAGGAGTCTCTATGGATACATCTCAGGAGATGAGGAGATGCCCATTTTCAGAAGCAAAGGACAACCTACAAGAGAGGAGCATGAAAGACTCAATACATGGTGTGGCAAGGATGCATTAGCAAGGTCATACTTACTTAACTCAATCTCTAATTTTCTTCTTCCACACATTAGGAACTGTTAGACGTCCCAAGAGACTTGGGAAACATTTTCTTCATATTTCTCTTCCAACACAAGGGCTAGGAAGAACCAATTGTGGATTGATTTTATCACTCAAAGAAAGCAACCCAAGCAAGGCATCTCAGAGTACGTGACCAAAGTCAAAGATGTAGCTGATCAAATGGCAAGCATAGGAGAAAAAATTGAAGATGAGAAGATTGTAAGACAGGTAATCAATGGTATTACAACAGATGACAAATGGGAGAGCTTCACAACTGCCATGGACTTGTACATGGACATGTAGATTCCAGACCTTACCACACTCATGGGGCAACTCTTTACCCATGAAGCCAAGCTCAACAAGAATGGAGATTCATTGAGAGGTAATAGCTCTTCTGCCCTATACAGTGATAAAAGTAAGTCCAAAGAGAAAGGGAAGAACAAGAAGATTGAGGATGAGGGAGCTACCTCCCAAGCCAACTATGCAGGGAGAGGTAGAAACTCAAGAGGAAGGGGCAGAGGAGGTAAGCAAGGTAGGGGGAGACCTTATAACTCCTCATCATGTAATATTTGTGGATTGTCAAATCATACTACAGATGAGTGTTACAGGAACTTCAAGAATCAAAGAGGTAGATGATTTCAAAGAGGTGGATATACATAATCAAGAGGAAGATTCAATCACCATCAAGGCTACAATAACAATTACAACAACAACTACAATAGAAAATCCCAAGGAGGCTACAAATCAAGGAAAATTTTCAACAACTTTATAGAGGAGCAAGAGGATTCTCTTCTGATTATGAATATGACTTCAAAACTAGGTATAAATGATGACCATCTCTTCTACATTGACTCCGGATGCTCAAACCATGTGGCAGGCAATGTAGCCCTTCTCTCTGATCTTGAGGAACCAAAGGGTAAGCATCAGGTACAAACAAGTGATGACACCAAGCACTCAGTGATTAAAGTAGGAAATGTTAAAGCCTCTGATGGAAATAGAAATCTGTTGAGTAGGGTTTTGTATGTACCTACAATTACCAAGAACTTGATGAGTGTTGGATAGATTGTGGAAAAGGGTTTGCAGGTTAGGTTCAACAAATATGGAGCATTTGTGGAGGATCCTCAACAAGGATTCAAGAGAATTGCCAAAGGATAAAACATAGGTAGATTATTCACTTTTGAGCTTGAGGATACAAGGAATATTGCACTTTATAGTTACAAAGACCAAACACTATCAAAGCTTGAAATTTGGCATAAGACATTAGTGCATATTGGTGAGAGAACTTTAAAACAAATATGTAGAGATCAATGTGTGCTTGCGATACCTAATGTATCCAAGCAACACATGATCTATAAATGTGGTGCTTGTCAGTTTGGAAAATCTCACAGATTACCCTTCTCAAGGAAAGGCTACATGCATGAGGACTACCTAGAGCTTGTCCATAAACATGTATGGGGACCAAGTAAGGATCCCTCAATTTCTGGATCAAGGTATTATGTATCTTTCATTGATGATTTCAATAGGTGGACTATCTTGTACGTTATGAAGCACAAAGATGAAGTATTCAGGTGCTTTAAAAAATATATTGCACTTGTTGAGAATCAAACAGGAAGAAGTCTAAAGAAACTAAGGTCAGATGGAGGAGGTGAGTACTTCTCAAATGAGTTTGATGCATTCTTGTAGGATAGAGGAATCAAGAGAAATCACAAGAAAATATACCCCTAAGCAAAATCGGGTGGCAGAGAGGAGAAATAAACTAATTGTTGAAACAACTAGGTCAATGTTAAATGAGAAAAAGTTACCTAATTACTTGTGGGTAGAGAGTGTATCTACTGCCACTTATCTTGTAAACAGTTTGCCATCCAAATCTCTTGATGGGATGACCCCATATGAAGCATGCCATGGTAGAAGACCTTCAGTTGATCATTGCAGGATCTTTGGATGTTTTGCTTATGTACATATCCCTTCTCAAATAAGAGGTAGCCTAGACCTTAAGGCAGAGAAGTGCATCTTCATAGGGTATGACTTGAAACAGAAAGGATACAGGTTCTACAATCCTTCTAACAAAGGATTTATGGTCAGTAGAGATGTTGTCTTTGCTGAGAATGACTCTTGGTTTGAAAGTGAATGCAGGAAACTAAAACTACCCTATGACTTGGAAGAGGAATTTCCAAGCCTCACTAAGGAGGAGCCTAACCAGATTGAAGACATCAACTCAGATGATGAGGACATCATCAACTTAGTAGAATTCAAGGCATGGAATTCCAAAGGAAAAGTCAAGATGAAGACATTGGAAGATATACGTGAATCATCCATCCAAGCAATCAGAAGATCACAAAGGGAGAGCAAGAAGCCAATCAGATATGGGTATAATCTTCCCTACAATCAACTTCACAACTAGAAGTGGCCTTATTAGTTTGCTTCTTACTCAACTAAGATATGCATGAGCTAACAAACATGAAGCAAAAACCACTCATGGACACATGAGTGCCATAGAAACTAGCCGAGTCTAAGTCAAAAAAAGCATGTAAATGTGGCAATAACAATCCCCCCTTGGGATAAAACAATCCAAGTAGTTGGGAACCACTCAAGTAGCAAAAGATGTGCTTAACCAACTGCCAATGCTTGACACCTAGGCAATGTATAAACCTGATCATTTGAGAGATAACAAAACTGAATATTAGGCCAAGTTATGCATGATTAAATCAAGCATCTAATTGATTGCTAATAGAGAACAACATCAAATGCACCTCTAGCATCATGGAGACTAAATTGTAAACCTGTTTCCATAGGAGTGGAAATACCTTTGCAATAATGTATCAATATATTTTGTTTGACACAAATGTCATCTCAAAAGAGGCATGCAAATCAGCCTTAAACTTAGCAATACGCTTCTCATTAGGACCAATGAGCATCATGTCATCAACATACAAAGTGATTAGTTCATCATCTACACGCTTTAACATATAAAATTCTCTCAGCTCGACTTTTCTCAAAACCATGTGCAATCTAGTAAGCATGTATGTTTTCATACCAAGCACATGCTGCTTGCTTTGAACCATATAATGCTTTTTTCAACTTGCACACTTTGTTTTCATGCCCTTTCTACACAAAACCATGAGGCTGAAATACATACACTTCTTCATGTAAGATGGCCTTTTAGCCTAGAGGCAAGACACATAAAGAGCATGTACCATTCTTTTATAATAGCATCATATTCTGATTGTGTAGTAGCCATCCAATTTTTTTAATTTTGTGCTCTTCAAAAGAAATAGGCTGATTCTCATCACCAAGACAAGAGGCAGCCATATCATAAACAATCTCATGCAAAGGAATCACTATGAGAGCCTGAACGAGTATGATATGAAAGAGTGCATCTAGTTTGCTATCTATCAAAGTTTGCACCAACCATTTAGGTATAGTTTTTTCCTTCTATATATCAACCCTATCATCAACAATTTAATCATGTAAATCAGCATAAAAAATGGAATGAACTACATCATCATGTGGAACCTATAAAGGTGGAAAAATTTCCTCATTTGGACTAGCATTTGACTATCAACCCATAAAAAGAGGCAGCAAAGTGTCATACACATCTCTAGAGCTAACTGAAGTCTCTTTGGTTCATGAAAGTAATGTCTTAATTTCATCTTCCACAAAAACAACATCATGTCTGCTTTGATGGGACACCTGTTTGTTATGTTGCATGCATAACAACCTCAAGCCAGAAGCTATGTGGTAAAACTTGACTTTTGACCATACACCTTTCCATCTCCATGAGAGTCCTATTGTTTCTTTCAGCAACTCCATTTTTTTGAGGTGTATACAACACAGTACACTAATATTTTATCCCATGTTCAACCAGAAATGCATTAAAATTAGAAGGCATGTATTCCCCCCGTTGAGTAGAATGGAGGGTACCCAATTTACATGCTAACAGATTTTTAACCATAAATAGAAATTGCTTGGAGCACATACACACTTCAGACTTTGCTTTTAATGGATACATCCATGCATGTTTGAAAAACTCATGAATAAAACTCACAAAGTAAAGGTAGTTTCCAAAGGAATGTGTTTGCACAAGATTATAGACATCATTATGAACAAGCTGAAATTTATAAGTAGCTCGAACTAAACCATCTTTTGCAAAGGAGAAATTCTGCATTGTGGCCAAAATACAACCTTCATAGACATGTTTACAAGGTGCCTCACATTTGGGCAGAGAGGACACCATTTTAGATTTTTGCACGAGTAGCAAATTAGAAAAATTTAGATGACCAAAGCATGCATACGAAAGCTTTGCATTTGAGATTGCCTAAGAATCTTGAATTGCACATGTTGAGTCCCTTCATAGAATTTTCATAATCTATGACCGTTATATAGCACACAAGGTAAAATGCAAGAAGGAATAAAAACATCCACATTTAAGATATTATGAATCGTACATATGTCATCAACAAATTAGATAACCAAGCGAATCTTGGATAATCTTGAAACTGACAACAGATTTTTCTTGATCCCTGGTACATAGAAACAATCTAACAATGTGAAAGAACTACCATCAGTAGTCAAAATGATCTTATAAAATTCCATGTAGGATAAGAAGAGTTATAAGCACATGTGATAGTGTTCCCTCTAGGGGCAATCTCAAGTTAATTGAAGAAACTATGATGAAAGGTCATATGTTTGGTTGCCCCACTATGAAAGTACCAAATATCTAAGTCTATTGTACACATAAATTGATCATTAGAAGATGGATCATAGTTGAATACGATAGCAAATTCCCATTCTTAATTCTAAACAAGACTAACAAACTTCTATCAAAGCCTTCTATCATTGAAAAACATTCCCATTGTTGAAAGCAATGAATATTGAAATTTCCTATAGAGATATAGAGGGCGATACGTGATGAGTATTTATAGAAATAATTACAACTTCAAAGAAAAACATACAATTTGGTAGACTTTCTTTACCCCAAGATGACATTAAAATAGAGATCATGTGGAGGTGCCATGTAAGGTTATTTAAGAAAATACTTAGGGGTGCATTGTTGCACCCATATGATATCATATTAAGTCCACGTGCATCTAGGTATAAAAGGAGCAAAGTTTGGATCATAATTTATATATGTCACCACATGGTTGAACATTGATAGGCCAACTTGCTGGTTTTTGAGTAGGTGGCACCTCTAGTGTAGAACTGACAACTGTTTGAATAAGATTGAGGATGATTTATCTTTTAAAACTCCGAAAAGGTTGTAGAAAAATTTACCTATATGAAGAGGGGAATCCTCAGCACCAATCCTCCTCTTATTGTGTATCTTCTTAACCTCTACATCTATGTTTTAGTATCCTAGGTGCTATTGTTAGACTCTAGGTTGCATTTATGCAATCAAATAATCAAAAAATACCAAATATATTTGTATTATTCATGGATTGCTGAACAAAAATGTATTTATAAGCAAAAATATATATTTTTTTTCATTCAATCTAAAAGCTTATTCTACACATGCTTCTTTACAAGCTCATAGAGCTCTACTACTACCATACCATTCATAAAGCCCTTTCCTCACTATACTATTTAGGCATTGCTCTATTTTCATTTATTGTCTATTTTATTGTTATGTTTATTGTGTCATGCATATTGAATGATTTGCATATGCGTCTCTTGCATATGTATGATTTGTATTTATGTAATTAGTTTTATGTCTTTTAATCATTAACAGTATACATGTTTGACTCATGAAAGCATTTTTTACTGTACAAGTTGATGAATAAAACTTAAAATAAACCACTACTATGATTCTCTGACTTCCTACATCGATTCTTCCTCTCACAATAATATGGGACTGAGCAATAGATCTATTGATATTGTTTGAATTGCCACCTCGATTTCTACTCTCTCAATAGTATAAGGAGTGTATAAGGACTATTGTGATTTTCTAATTCTTTGAATGTTACTCTCATAGTAGCGCAAGACAAGACAAGACAAGACCAAGGCTTCGCCCCTTACCAACATGGTCAAGCTTCTTGACTGAATGGTTAAGCTTCTTGACTACATGGTGTAGCTTCTTGACTGAATGGTGTAGCTTCTTGACTGAATCGCCCCCTTCTTTATGGTCAAAGCGGCTAAAATTCAGATGATCAAAGCGTGCTGTACCATAATTTTGTATTCGATTCCTATATGGAAGTGCTTTGTCACACTCTTGTACATCCTTCATTTATGGAATATACAACTTTTTCTACATGCTTCATGGTTCATTTTTGCTCATATAAAATCATGTTTTGGTTGCCATTAGAGTACATAACACATGTACTCGGTTTAGAGTTGGGCAGAGTGTATTGTCTTTTGCTAAACAACATCATGCTGTAGCAAAAGACAACACACTCTGCCCAAAAACATTTGTGCAGATATGGTCATCGGTATGGGCGTCGGTACGCCCAGTAGAGTCATCCCTATGGGTGTCAGTACACCCAGTAGAGTCGTCGGTATGGGTGTCGGTACTAGCGTCGGTATTACTGACAATTATATCGAGGCTCATACTGACGCTTATACTGACACCCATACCACGTTGTTTTCGACGCCCATACCAACCGCAACACCGACATCGCGGAAAAACTATGCCCGTTCATTTTCCTTAGTAGCAGCCTCGGTATACCCTCGGTATGTTGTAGTGCTCCTCTTGATAGACTGCCAAATTTATCTTCAATATTGATATATGTTGTTCTAGATATTTTTTCAATGAAATCCTTGTAATTGGATATGTCCATTGCTATAGTGATTTGGTCTTCTCTCATTCCATACACGTATGAACACATAAGATGTTCCAAAATCTTTCCCTTGTGCTTATTTATTTTACCTTCCATCTGTGCAAATATAAAAAATAGGCTATCAAATAAAATTGACCCAGAATTGATATTAAAACTTTAAACACTAATATAATTCCTAAAAGTAATAATAAAAAATAAGTCTCATAAATAAAATGATAAATACTTAAATAGTACACATATAAATAGATACATTAGTAAGTGTATTGATAAATAAATCAATAGTATGTGTAGAGAAATGATAGAAATATGGATAGATAGTTAGATAAGTATATCTATAATTAAATAAAAAGTACAATTATCATCTTGAAGTGAATCTATGTAACTATTAACAATGTAAGAGTCAAAGAATCAGACATTCATGATAGTTCATATACACTCACTATACTACATATGAGTCTTGTCACATGAGTGTGTATAACTATTATGATAGTAAGAGTCAAAGAATCAGACAATCACAATGCTTTATATACACCTTGTGACCTACACTATAATTATGCTCATTGGGGTTAACACTCCTATGTCTTCTAAATAGTGCTCCTCTGAGTCAAAGTAAGTATCTATCACAATGGATTCTAGATCATCGTCATTTTCTTCTTCTTCCATAACATCACTAGGGTCACATTCTTCCAAAAAGGGCTGACACATGAACACTGAAATATCATAACCCTCCTCATCACAATGAGGTGTCCATTGTTCTTCATTGACTGCAATGTCCATGGTAGCTAAGATTTCTGCCCAACCGTGAGGCTCAAATTCCTCATCTGGAAAAATCATCGGTGTATAGGCTGGGTCTTTAACTGGTCTATCTCCTGGGCAAGGTCCTTCTCTCGCTTTTAGGTGCTTTTCCTCTTCCTCTGCGACCTTGCACATCCACAAGTGAGTATCTTCATGCAACCATGATGGGTTAGGTGAACTTCCAGAATGCACAGAGATAGAATCTTCTTTTGCTTTGTGGATAGGATTCCACTGTAGGGGTGGTACATCTCTGAAGGTATAATCCTTTAGATTGACCTTGGTGGTGACCCCTAAGTGCTGTAAGTACAAGGAGCTGGTTCCCCAATCTTGTACTATTTGCAATTGTCATAGGAAGGGTCTTCCTAGGATCATCTCATAGACATTATTTTTCTCAAAGTCACATATAGCAAATGTGTGTTCAAACTCTACACCACAAGTGGTTAGAGTTATCCCTTCGAACGATCCTAGAGGTCTTTCAAAATGACCGTCTGCCATTTGAAGCTTCATTCTAGTTGGTCTTAATGTGGGTTTGCCCCATTGCTTCCACAAGGAGGTGGTCGCAATAGCAACACCAACACGTGAATCTACGATTGCTTTGGTTGTGTAAACATGATAGGTGATCAGAAGATAAGTATTACCTTCTTCACCTTTGCTCATGTCTCCTATCTTGTCTAGAGGTATCTCTGGAATTTTTTGCTTAGAGCCTGCTTTTGGCATATTAGAATCAAGTTCTGGAACCTGATCCTTCACATGATTCCATAGCTCAGGTTTTGCCTTGAGCAGCTCTTCTATAGTGAGATGACACTGAACCTTAGTGTTCTTCACGATGTTAGTGTTTCTTGGAACCACTGAGTCTTCATTTCTTACCAGTATTGTAGGAGCTCTGATTTGAAGAGATTCAGATTCCCATGGGCCTGTGAATTGTGGCAACTCTTATAAAGAATTAGATTCGAAATCTAATCTTTCATCTTCTTGTTTCTCCACTTGGTCTTTGTAAATAGATGGAATGTCTTGGGGAAATTGATCATGAAGATCATCAATCTCAGGAATAGGAGGGGTATTGTCCCTTTCCTTTGCCCACTTCTCTTCTTGTATTTCCCGCAAGAACTCTTGAGAATACTGCTAAAGTGAAAGAGGTGCTCCCTCATCCACAAAATCAGGAATGTAAGCTTTCATTGGTGGTAAGCTTCCTTTTTCAACCATTGGTTGAGCCTATGGAGGTAAAGAAACCTGGGGCTTGTTTACCAACTACTCTAATCTTTCTAGTAAGCCCTAGAAATGCAAATGTGGCTTGACAGAGTTTGTCTGATTGAACTTTTGACTAGTCTTGAGCATAGCTTGAGCTACTTCTACCATTTTCATGCACATTTTTGTCCATTCAATCTCTAAATCTGCTCTAGGGTAACTCTTGTCCAGGTTTGCAACTGTTGGCCCTTCTTGAAGATGAGCCTAGTAGGCCTTGAACATCATGTCCAAGCCTTCTGGGGTTGGATCTGCAAGAACAGACCCTGATTGTGGTCTATTTACAATGACTGGTGGGGTAGGATGAGGTGGAGTGGATGGAGCTTCGGCATGCAAGGGGCTTTGAGATGCAATCTCTTCTATTTTTGTTTGTGTGTCATTGAGGCTTTCCTCTAGTTTAGATAACTTTTTATTCCACTTACGATTGGTTCTCTCCCTGACATCTTTCCATGTTCTTGTTTTCCTCTTACTCGGCTCTCCTGATTCACTTAGTTCTGATTGATCATCTGTTTTATCTTGTTTTAATGCTTGTGCCCTAGTAACTGCTTGTACAGGAGCCACATTACTACTACTTGAATCCACCACTAAGCCTACCACATTGATGGGTGTAACCTTGGGCACACTAGAGGGATTCTTGGGACACTCTCTAGGAAGATGTTTCTTGTCACACTCATGACAAAAGCCTTGTATTGTGATGTTTTGTCCTTGTCTTGGAGTGAGTGAGTGGGGACATTCACGAATGAAATGGTCACCCTGACATCTAAAGCATGGTCCTCTAGGGGCTTGTGGTCTTACTTGCCTCAATTGGGGCCTGGGGTTGGGATTTGTGTACATGACATTGGAGTATTCTGGCTCCCAATTTTGTTCCATAGGTGGTGCCTCATATTGATACAGAGAAGTCTCACTTTGCTCAAGAGAATCTATGTAATAAGCTTGTGAACTATCTTCATGGAAGTAGTCTGAACCATGAGCGTGAGGGTCATTTTCTAAGACCAACGGGGTTAGTGGCACCATGGCTCTATTAGAGTTCTCCTTTGCCATTGCATACTTAACTGGGACCACATTGGTAGGAGCTGGTGGTTGGTTTCCCAAGACTGGTTGTGGCCTGTATGGTGCCTGATATTGCTGCTGGTATTGAGGTTGATATTGTTGTTGTGGCCTATGATATTGTTGTTGGTATTGCTTCTGATACCTACCCTGCTGGTAAGGTTGCTGATAATTTTGTCGAACAGCCTGCCTATTGTATGGACAATCTTGAGCCGTATGATTCATGTATTTCCTCTCAATGGTGCAATGGAGAGCATTAGGGTTTCCTTGGGGCTGAGCCATCATTGGGCACACATTAGCCATGTGATCTACTCCATAGTTGTAACATCACTTCAATGAGGTGACCCTTGGCATTTGTCTATTTTGGACATCTAGCTTTTTGGCAACCTGCTCAGCTATCTCATCTATCTTAGTAGAGGTTCTTGAGGTATGACTAGTAGAACTGTCAGATCCCTTATAGAGTTTTGATAGACCTAACTCCTCACCCAAGTTGTCTTCTATGTCTATGCACATGCGCACACACTCTTCAATGGATCTAGGCTCTTTCAAGTACACATATGATCTTAACTTGGTGCTCAGTAAACCATCTAAGAACAAGGCCACTTATTTGGCTGGTGTGTGACACTCTAGAGTAGGGCATCTTTCTAAGTACTGTCTAAATCGTCTTCTTGCAAGTCGCACTGTTTCTTGGGGTGTCTGCTTGAAGCTATGGATCAAGGATGAGGTATTATGCCTGATGCCACTCTTGGAAAATTCTACAATAAATTCTTCTAGTAGTTGACCTATCTCTCTATATTTGCGACTGTTTAGGGGTTGAAACCAAGCTAAGGCAGTACCCTTAAGAGTCAAACCAAATGCCTCGAACTCGGTGAACAAGTCTTCGACTTGTTCAGCTCTTGGCACTTGTTTGAACTCAGTCACATGATCATAGGGGTCTTCGAACCCATCAAAATAGTTCTTCATTGCCTTAACCACTTGAGAGGGTCTAAGGGTTCTTGAGTGCTCTCGTAGTCTAGATAATGGAAACTCATGTTCATCTCTTTGATGCCTGTGAGCTCTATGTCTCTCCCTTTTAGTCTTTCACCTTCATGTCCTAATTGGTCCCTACCCACAGTATGTGCAAAGCTTACCTCAGGTCTCTCTCTGGTTCTTTCCCTCTGGGTTTCATGAGCCTTGGATGATCCTGCTCCTTGGAGACCATGTGAAACACAATCTTAGTGGAGGGAAAACTAATTCACCTTGCCAAGTGTATGCATGCCTATCCTACTTTGTTACCAAGAACAATTTCTCTGAGGTGTGATCTAGATAGACAACTTTCCTTGGTGTCTCCGGATCCTTGAACTCATAGATGGTGAGTGTTGGGTTAGGTTGATCTAGCTTGAATCTCCAAAAAGCTTCCTCTGTTTCTCTATTTAAGAACAATTCTATGCTTTTGTTGTCTTGAGGGATCCAATCTGGAGTGATCACTCTAGTCAAGACTGACTTATGGTAGTTGCAATCAGTTTGATAAGAATTTAAATCGTGTTTACTTCAACCACTTTTGACTTCTTGTTGATGTGGAAAATGAATCCTCATGATTTCTTGAGATTCCACTTTATTTCTCAATAGATTATGGCCTCAAAGCCCATCAATGAATCTTATAATTCCTTGCCTAGTATTCTCTTTAAAACACATTTAGTAATTAGTAGAAAATAAATATAATGTATAATAGCTACATTGAACTTTTCAAAATTAATGTATAATCTCAAATTTCCATTTTCTTGGGCACTAACTCTCACTTGGCATGCTCTATCTCATAAATAAATCCCATAACTACTAATTTATCAATCTCTTCTTTGATCTTTATTGAGTAAATATCTTGTACATACATGGCCTTTACTTACTAGGTTTTGCATCTAGAGCCATGGGAATCATATTTATGCCGATTGCTTTCTTTGAATTCTGTAGAGTCACAATTTTATTTCTCTTATTTAACCTTTTGCTTTGATGGTTTTATTGAGGTTTTTTCTACATTGTACAATGTTCTCTCCTTTTTATGCTCCTCTTTTAAAGATATAACACCTATATGTTCTAGGAATTCTAGTTCTATAGAGAAATCTAGTTCCATCACTAATTATTCTCCGTTTGAATCATCTGAATCTTGAAACTTCTCTTTTTCCACTTGTTCATGCTCCTCTAATTCTTTTGATCCTACCACCATCAGCATATCCACTAGCTCATAGACATCTTAATCATACTTTTCAATCATATGCTGCTTACTAGCAACTACATCTAGGGTAGCTAGGATCTATACCATCCAAACGGATGCCATACCAACACAAGAGCCCAAGAAATATGATATCGTGAAGTTAGCTAGTTAGTACCAAGATTTTCAAGATGTTTGTGAAAAGACGAATGTAGATATTCTCCTAGAGAATAAACCTTATTATCATGACATAGAACTTCAAGAGGGAGCACAATTACCCTTTGGAACAATATATAGAATATCCTCGGAGGAACTTATAGAAGTACAAAAGAATATTGACGAGAATCTATACAAGGGGTTGATCCGAAAGTCAAAGTATCCTATAGCATGTCGATATATTTTGATAGTGATGTGTGTGAACACACTAGGACCATTGGGGTAATTTTTTCCCTCTCTAGGAGGTTTTTCCCTTGGCTTGCATATACACTTATAACCCTAACATATTACTTATCTTTGTACATTCTCTTGGTAATACATTTAGTAGTGTGTGTTGTGTTGCAAGCTTCTTCTTCTTCCTTGTGCTATTTGTGAGATTTCGTAGAACTCAAACTCCAACAATTGGTATCAGAGCAAGTTGCCACTTCATCTAGGGCATCGTTGACACCCCTCCGGTCACAACCTCAGAATCGCACAAAATTTAGTGAGTATGCTTAGGGTGATATGAGCTCATTTCGACCTCAAAATGTAGTATCAAAGCACCTATGCAGGGAATTTTGTCTTTTTGTGCCAAAGACATATATAGGTTTAGGTTCACCAATATAAGTGCCTCCAAGTCTGCTACGAGTTCAAAAAATTTTGACAGGGTAGTTTTGTTCAACTTCTTGAGATACAATCATTTTTTTGCATTAGGGTATTTTAGTTAGCGACCATGGCTGAAAGCAACGATGTATTCCATATGTTGGCTATTGAGGATAAGTTGGATGGTACCAATTACCCATTATGGGCTTATATGATTCTTCATGTATTTGTTGCAAAAGGACTATGGAATATTGTGTAGGCTCCTGTTTGTGCTATGATTCCTGTTCATGCTGCGATTCTTGCTGCACCTACTACATAGCAACTTTGTTGGGATGGCAAAGATGCTAAGTCACATGCATTGATAGCCTTGTCTGTCAAACATGACATTATCCTCACATTCATTCCTGCAAAACAACAAAGGATGCTTTGGATACACTTATCACGTTATAGCAGGCAAGGAACAAGGCTTGCATTGCTTACCTTCGAAGAAAGTTGGAAAGCAAGCACATGAATGAAGGAGATTCCATTGACATTTTTTTTACAAAGATCAAAGTTTTGAAGGAGCACTTGATTTCTGCTAATGAAGTCTTGCCTGATAGTTCACTTGTGCATACTGTTTTGAATGGTCTTCTAGATTCATACCAGAGTTTTGTTTCTACTCTTTGATTGATGATGAAAGGAAATCCAAATGCCTTAACATTTGAGGAGCTAGTCTCTGTTCTATTATAGGAAGATTAATCTAGGAAGAACAAGTCCATTATGCGTGTTGCAGATCGAGCTTTCCTAGCTAATCAGAAGGGCAAAGGTAAATGGAGCTCATCTACTAGCTAAGCAAAAATTTGCTAATTCTGCATAATCAAAGAAGGATGACAGAGATGAGAAGAAAACAAAAAAGCAAAAATTGTTTTTTAAATAATGTAAAGGAAATGCTCATGTCATAAAGAGTTGTCCAAAACTTGCTTCAAAATAGACAAAGAAGAAAGAGTCTAGAATGGTTGTTGTAGAGGCCTCTACACCCAAAACAGAGTATGCTAATCTTGTGCAGAATGAAGAGCGGGCATTTACTACTGTTTGCAATTATGACCCATCTTCTCATGCACAATGTATGTTTGTAGTAGACTTAGATGTTTGGTACTTTGATAGTGGGGCAACCAAACATATTAACTCACAGTGCAATTTCTTCACTTCACTTGAGCCTACCACTATACGGAATATTGTCACATGTGCCAACAACTCCTCTTATCCTATCATGGGAGTTGGTAAGATCATTGTGAGAAATTTGTGAATGATTTAGCATATGCAATACATGATTCTCAAGCTATGTCATATGCAAAGCTTTGGCATGCACGCTTTGGTCATCTGAATTTTACTAGTTCGTTATGTGTGCAAAACTATGAAATGGTATCCTCTCTGCCCAAACTTGAGGAACCTCGGAAACATGTTTGTGAAGGCCATATTTTGGGCAAAATGTAGCACTCCTCCCTCTCAAAAGATGGTACAATTCGAGCTACTCAAAAATTGCACCTTGTTCACAATGATGTCTATGGTCCTATGTAGACACCTTCTTTTGGGATCTACCTTTACTTCATGACTTTCATTGATGATTTTTCTAGGCATGCATGGGTGTATCCACTGAAAGCAAAGTCAGAAGTGTTTATGTGATTCAACGAGTTTTTTATTTTGGCTAAAAATATATCAACATGTAAAATGGGGACCCTTTGTTCTCATCGAGGGGAGGAAAAATTTGTCTTCTGAATTTAATGCATTACTGGCTGAACATGGGATAAAACATCAGTGTAAAGCGCCATGTACACCTCAACATAATGGATTTTTGAAAGGAAGAACAGGTCACTCATGGAGTCGAAGAGGGGTATGTTCAAGAATGAGGCTTTGCCACATAGTTTCTGGCTTGAGGTTATTATGTGTGCATCATATCTACTTAAGAGGTGTCCCACTAAAGCATTGCAGTCTATCACTCCATATGACGCTTGGCATGGTTGCAAACCATTTGTTGCTCACCGACATGTCTTTGGTTGTCTTGCATATGCATTAGTGCCTGAACAACAACACAAGAAATTGGATGATAAAGCAGTGAAATGTATTTTTGTTGGGCATAATTTTGAAAGCAAAGGCTATCATCTATATCATCCACAAACTAAATGCATTTTGGCTAGCCGTGATGTTGTTTTTGTGGAAGATGCTATTCAACCATTACTTTCATGTACTAAGGAGGCCTCAGTTAGCTCCAAAGATGTGTATGCAACCTTGCTACCCCTTTTTATTGGTGGACACTCTAGTGTTGGTCCAAATGAGGCAACTTTTCAGCCTTTACTGGTTTCACATGATGATGTAGATAATTCCATTTCTGATGCAGATTTACATGATGCACTTATTAATGAGAGAACTAATATAGAGAAGGACAAAACTATGCCTAAATGGATGGTGTAGACTTTGCGAGATAGAAAATAAGATGCATCTTTGTCATATCGTACTCATTCAAGATCTCATAGTGCTTCTTTTACATCAGATTGCTATGCTATGGCTGCCTCTAGTCTTTGTGATGAGAATGAGCGTGTTTCATTCGATGAAGCACAAAATTCTAAAAATTGGATGGCCGCTATGCAATCAGAATATGATGCTATTATGAAAAAAGCTAGTTGGTCTTTATGTGGCTTGCCTCCTAGCAAGAAGGCCATTGGGAGTAAGTGGGTATACAAGCTAAAGCATAAGCTGGATGGAATAGTTGATAGGTATAAGTCTAGGATTGTTGCAAAGGGTTATGCATATTGAATGTATTACTAGAGAATGTACAAAGATTAGTAGCCCATTAGGGAAATACGCGTATATACAAGCCGGGGGAAAAAAACCTCCTAAAGAGGGAAAAAAGTGCCCCGACGGTCCTAGTGTGTTCACACACATCACTACCTAAATATATCAACAAATCCCCCCTGGGAGTGATGCGGTGAACAAGGAGCTGGCACTCATGTATAAGGAAGTGCCAAGCTATGTGGAAATCACTCCACAAAAGGAAGTAAGCCCAAAGCTTTGCAGAAAGCTTCAAACTTCTCCCTAGGCAGAGCCTTCATGAAAAGGTCTGCAATGTTCTCCTGCATGGGCACATATGCCAAGCTGATCTCCCCAGCAGAGAACCACTCCCTGACATAGTGATAATGCACCTCAATGTGCTTAGTGCGAGCATGGAACACCGTCCTCGCAACTGCCAATGCGCTCTGACTGTCAGTGAAGATGGTGATGGCAGAAGACTGGCTAGCACCCAAATCAGCCATAAGGCGTCTGAGCCACACACACTCAACAGTCGCTCTGAAAGCTGCCCTATACTCAGCCTCACAACTGGAAGTGGCCACAGTAGGCTGCTTCTTGCTCAACCAAGATATACATGAGCTACCAAGCATGAAGCAAAAACCACTGGTGGACTAGTGTCATTGCAACCAACCCAATCCGAGTTAGAAAAAGCATGCAAATCTGGCGGTAGTGATCCCCCCTTGGGATAAAACAACCCAAGTAGCCGAGTACCACTCAAGCAGTGAAAGATGCGCTTAACCGCCTTCCAATGCGTGACTCCTGGGCAATGCATAAACCTGCTCATCTGTGAGACAGCAAACTGAATATCTGGCTGAGTAATCATGAAGACTCAAGCGTAAACCTGTCTCCGAAAGAGTGGCAATAGGCTTACAGTCTTCAAGGCCAAAACTAAATGTGTCAATATATTTCATTTGACACAAAGCCATTCCACCATCAACTTGCATAGACTGAATGCCCAAATAGTGATGCAAATGCCCCAAATCAGACATCTCAAATGAGGCATGCAAATCAGCCTTGAAATCAGCAATATGCTTCTCAATAGGACTAGTGAGCAGCATGCCATCAACATAGACAACAATGATCAGAAGCACATCATTAGCACGTTTAACATATAAGGTGCTCTCAGTTGGACTGTTCTCGAAGCCATGTGCAGCCAGATAGGCATGTATCTTCTCATACCAAGCATGTGGTGCTTGCTTCAAACCATATAATGCCTTCTTTAACCTGCACACGTGGTTTTCATGCCCTTTTTGCACAAAGCCACGGGGCTGAAAAAAATACACTTCTTCATGCAAGTCACCATTCAGAAATGTTGTTTTAATGTCCAACTGATGTATATTCCAACCATGATGGGCTGCAAGTGCACAAATGCTCCGAACAGTAGTCATACGACATGTAGGTGCAAAGGTCTCATCAAAATCAATGCCTCTTTCCTGTGCATAACCCTTTGCAACAAGCCTAGCCTTATACCTATCAACTGTACCATCAGGTTTACGCTTCAGCTTGTATACCCACTTAGTGCCAATGG
Organism: Ceratopteris richardii; assembly: GCA_020310875.1. Classification (NCBI taxonomy): domain Eukaryota; kingdom Viridiplantae; phylum Streptophyta; class Polypodiopsida; order Polypodiales; family Pteridaceae; genus Ceratopteris; species Ceratopteris richardii. The sequence goes on from CM035419.1 coordinate 123,518,992, forward strand.
CCTTCTTGCCAGGAGGCAAGTCACATAAAGACCATGTACCATTCTTCATTATAGCATCATATTCAGATTGCATAGCAGCCATCCAATTTTCTGAATTCTGTGCTTCATCAAAAGAAATAGGCTCATTCTCCTCATAGAGACTAGACTCAGCCATAGCATAGCAATCTGATGCAAAGGAGGCACTATGAGAGCCTGAACGAGTACGATATGACAAAGGTGCATCTAATTTGCTGTCACGCAACGTCTACACCAGCCATTTTGGCATAGTTTTTGCCTCCTCAATATTAGCTCTCTCATCAACAAGTGCATCATGTAAATCTGCATCAGAGATGGAATGATCTGTTGGAAGTCAATGTCCTCATTGGTCCAACAAACAGCTTCATAAAAAGCTTTCTCCATATCCTTCCAGGCGGGCGCAGTCTCCATATATATATATTCACTTCTATATAATTTCAACAAGTCAAAGCGGGTCGACTTGGTCTAGCCCATCGTTCTAAAAGCTTCCTCAATAGACCACGGTTCAAATCCCGTCGGGCGCAGCGCGAAGACAATTTTTTGGTACTTTACTTTTAGGAAAAACACACGGACGGGCTACGTTTATTGTCAAACGCGATGATGCTCTATCGTAGCTTTTATTTTAGCGAAAGTAGCTTTTAGTACAGCTTTTCATGGATACTCAACAACTATATAATAAGGCCCTTGGCTCCTTGTATACTCACTCACTCAAAGATCTAGAGCTTGGAGATCTTCTTGAAGACAGAGTGTTCTCACACTCTTGAAGGAGGTGAAGTTTTGGTGAAGGAGAGGCTACTCTCATTGCAGCAGGAAGTCTTCTACGAGGTGGTGGTAACTATCTTTTGTGAGTTAACCTTGTGGTTGATTTACAATTTCGTTACACTATTTTGTTAGCTTCGATTATTTCGACATAATCTAAATTTTGTATCATCATCTTCTTATTCTTCCATTAGTGAGTGCACCACTTTATATGGTTGAGTAGTACTCCCATGTTGTAATTTGGACATCTATTATTTTTAGTGAAGTAAGCATCCAGCTTACGTTCCCTATCTTTGTCTCAAGATCTCTTTCTTTCTCTATCTCACTTATCATCTTGTCAATTAAGTTGTGTATGCTCAAGAGGTTTTAGTATTGGAACGATCCTGGGGCCCCAAATTCCAACACTTGGTATCAGAGCTACATAATTGACATACACACTTAAGATAAGATGAGTGAGATTAGAATTGAGATTGAAGACAAGTTGTATGGATCTTCTAATTATCCCATGTGGAGTTTCATGATGATGAACTTGTTAGTGACAAAGGATTTATGGAGTATCGTCAATGGATCCTTAACAAGACCAAGACGAGAAGGCGAAGAAGGGTCTACAGAAGCTTCAAGAGGTACTGGAATTGCTATTACAGAACCAACAGAAGAAGAGGTAACCACTTCGACATCCAGAGTCACTGCTAGGTCTTTACCTAGAGTTCCTCCTACTGAAGATCAGGCAAGATGGGATGCTAGAGATGCTTTAGCACTTTCATTCATAGCAATGAGCGTCAAAAAGCATATTCTACCACAGATCAGATCTTGCAGAAATTCTAGTCAAGCTTGGTTAAAGCTTGAGAATCTTTTCAGAGCAGAAATCCTGCTAGAAAAGCTCACTTGAGGAGACAACTAGCAAATACAAGGATGAAAGCTGGTGAGTCAATTCAAACCCACATTACGAGACTCGTTGACTTGAGAGATCAACTTCTAAATGTAGGAGTTGAGATATCAGATGAAGAAATGGTAAATACGCTGATTAATTCACTTCCTATTTCATATCGATCCTTCATAACCACTCTTACTCTTACCACAAGAGATAGAGAGGTTACATTTGAAGAATTAGAGTTCTTGTTACTTCAAGATGAATTTAGAGTTTCTTCAATTTTTCCAACTTTAGGAGAGACAAGAGAGAGAATTGCATAGGATATATTTGGGAAAACTGGTGCATGCATTGAATATGCCGTATGAAGTCTCATGGGGAGTTAAGACAAATCAGAAATATCCATAGTAGGATGGGATTTTGATGCTCCACAATATCTCCTTCCATCATTTTTTGAAAAAAAATCCAACACTTAAATTGAATCAATTCCCACATTAGGGCAAAAAAAGACCAAAAAGAGGCCATTTATTAAGAAAATCCACAAAGCATAAGAATATAACATTCTTGTCTCTTTTAATCCCATGAAGAAAGGATTCTTTTTAGTAGATATGCTCTAAAAGCATGCCTACGGTGACGAACTTCTTATATTAAGTGTACAATTTTTAGTTTTCATACAAAAATGAATATTTTTGCACACCACACAATGAAAATCTTTAGATTTCTACGAGATAAATGATTTTTGAAGATAAATAATATTTTTGGGCTCACAAAATTCTATGATTTTTTGGACACACTTGCTATATCGAATCAAAAGTTTTTTATTCTTGGTTTTCCACGTGAAAATAGCAGTTAAAAGCAACATCTCAGACTTCATCTCATTACATTCGTTCAACCATCGTGCGAACATCTAGTAAAATGCATATATAAAAAGAAAAAAGCATGAGAATCACAGTTAAAAGAAACACTTCTTTGTGACATTACATTCGATAATGAAAGCACATGTTCTCATTTTTTTATAATAACTCTTTGTGGATTTGGCTTTTAATGTCATCTTTGAGCAAATGCAATCTTGAGGCTAAGGTCTAGGGTTCAACCCCTAGACTGGACATGTAATGGCTTTGCCTAGATAAACCAGTTGTAACAGAGTTTTCACCTTGTCTAATCCTTGCTTCCAGGGTTCAACCCCCAGGCTTGACATGTAATGGTTTTTGCTAGTTAAACCAATTGTAATTGAGTTGTCACCTTATCTTACCCCTCAAGTTTGTGGGATACGAGGGGTCCTATGGGTACCATGCCCATTCACTTGTACAATTGCACTTTCAAAGTTAAATATTGGTCTTTAGGCTTACACTTTTTGCATGGCAATGTGGCACATTCGATCGAAAACGATTTTGATAAAACTATCGATCGAATATGATAATAAGTTATAAGCTCTTGTCAAAAATATTTAGTACTTTTGTATTAAAACAATAAATTCTTTTTTTTTTGTGAGTCAAAAGTATTGGGATTGTTTGACTCTCAACATTTGTATGTGTGTGTATGATTGCAAGGAAAATGTATTGTGATTGTTTGGATCAATATTGATTCTTACTTCACAATAGTATTTATATGTGTATGTGTGTGCATGTCATATGATTGTGAGTGAAAATCTAATGTGATTGTGTATGTACATGTGTATATGTGTGTATGATTGTGAATTAAAAACTATTGTATGTGTTGGAAAAGGTTTTATCTTCTTTTTAATAATTCAATGGTTGAGAAGGTGTTAATAAGTGAACTAGAAATTTCTAGGTCTCTAGATGGCTTGTCTTGTAGACTTAGTAACACCTTTGTTGGAGCAAGTCTATGACAAGCCTAAGTATTGGCTTGAGTCTCACAAAGTCATTAAAGAAGCTCCAAAATGAAGACTATGTAAAGTTCACTTGTGAACTACCTCTTGTAACTTTTGAAGAGTTTACTTAATGTAAAAGTAAGAGAATCTTAAGTGGTTGAGCCCACATGATCAAGAATGGAAAGAGGAGCCACGAATTCGTGATTTGTGGTAGGTAGAGAATCAAATCAATCATTGATTGATTGGAGAGTGATTGAGGGAAGTTAGCCTCCCAAACTCAACTATAAATAGATGGCAGTTTTTAGTCGTGGTTAGAGAGACCTATGTGAAGACCTCCAAGAGCTGAGCTTTATGCCATATCAAGGTGTGATTACAAGGCACACATATGTATCAGTAAGTCATTGTATTGTACAAGCAATATACTTTCATTTTCATGATTATTTGAGTTCATCTTTCCATGTTCTTGTGATGTGTACTACTCACTGCCATTACTTCAGTTTTTCTCAGTCAGCTTGCAGAGATTGTTTCTCTGCACTTGGTTCATCATTTTTAGTGATTTAACTTGGAAAAGTTAGCTCTATAAGGCTACTATATGCTCACAAATTTTCATGTCATTTGGATGTTGGAATCTTCAGTTATGTTCATTTGAAGTCAACAGGGTATGTTCATCTTCACTTCTCTGTCAGGTACCCAACTTTTTCAGTCATCTTGTCAGAGTCATTTCTCAGTGTTTACTCATCCAAATTCAGTGATTTCAAGCTTGTTGGATTCAGCTTACTGTCTAGTATAAGCATACAAATTTTCATGATCATTGGATTCTTAAATCTTGAGTTATGTTAATTTTTCTACTCACTGGTCTATTTCTGTAGCAGCCCGTGAAAATCGGGATGATGTCATCACTTGTTAAAAGTCATTCTCAGTGTGTGGTTTGTTATTTTTGATGAGATTACTCTCTAAAGTTAGCTCTTTAAGCTACCTAGCCTTACCCAAGAGGAATTAATCTAATTGCTGCTGTGCTCAGAGAATTATGTAAAACACTGGACAGGTGTATCAACCAAGAATAGCAAGTTTTCACCTCTGAGCTAACTCCAACTTATCTGTTTTGATCTATCTTTTTGAGAGTGATCTTCCAAGGTACATAGGGTGTCTAATACATCCATTGGCAAGATAAAAGGGCTCACCATCTACTCCTGGAGTTCATTTGGCTGGTGTAGAGCAAAGATTTTGCAACACCTCTTCATCTTCAACACATACCTATCCATCTCTTCACAGTGGTATCAGAGCAAGGTTGGACAACATGGCAGATGGATTTCCTTCATCAATTGACAAATTGGACAGAGGTAACTACTCAGCTTGGTCATTAAGAATGGAAGCTTATCTCCAAGGTAGAAGTTTATATGGTTATGTGGCTGGAGATGAAGTTATGCCAAGTTTCAGGAACAAAAGTCAACCAACACAAGAAGAGCAAGAAAGATTGAGCACATGGTGCTCCAAGGATGCACTTGCAAGGTCTTATCTCCTCAACTCTATCTCAGATTTTTTGTTGCCTCACATTAGAAGTTGTAAGACATCTCAGGAAGTGTGGGATGCACTTGAAGCTTTCTTTGCTTCAAGTACTAAAGCTAGGAAGCATCAACTATGGTTGGATTTCACAACTCTCAAGAAGGCTCCCAAACAAAATGTGACTGATTTTGTCACAAAGCTCAAGGACATAGCAGATCAGTTGGGAAGCATTGGAGAGGTAATAGATGAAGAGCAAATTGTAAGGCAGGTCATCAATGGCTTGAAGGCAGATGACAAGTGGGAAGCATTCACCACAGCTATGGATTTGTACATGGACATGCATGTACCTGATTTCAACACACTCATTGGACAACTACTCACTCAAGAGGCAAAGCTTATCAAAAATGGAGAAAGCTCTAAAGGTAATCAATCTTCAGCTTTATACACAGATAAAAGCAAGTCTAAAGATAACAAAGGAAAGGCAAAGAAAGTGGATGATGAAGCAGGTACATATCAAGCTAACTATGCAGGTAGAGGAAGACATGGCAGAGGTAGAGGAAGAGGAGGTAGACAAGGCAGGGGGAGATCCCAAGACTCCAACTCATGTTCTATTTGTGGATTAACTAATCATACAACTGAAAATTGCTTTAGGAATTCCAGGAATCAAAGAGGTAGAGGATACAATAGAGGAAGTTATGGCTACTCAAGAGGAAGGTTCAACAATTATCATGGCAACTACAACAACTACAATCATTCAAACTATCAAGGAGGCTACAAAGGAAGGAGAGACTACAATAACTATACAGAAGACTCAAACAAAGAGGATTCATTATTGATCATGAACATGGCTATGCCACAAGGTAAATCTGATGAGCATGTTTTCTACATAGATTCAGGTTGTTCAAATCATGTGGCAGGAAATGTGGCACTCCTATCAGATTTAGAAGATCCAAGGAATAAGCATGAGGTACAAACAGGAGATGATACAAAACATCCTGTGGAGAAAATAGGCAATGTCAAAGCACCTGATGGAAACATCAACCTACTCAGTAAGGTACTCTATGTCCCTACCATTACAAAGAATTTGATAAGTGTTGGGCAGATAGTAGAGAAAGGGTTGCAAGTCAGGTTCACAAAAGCAGGAGCATTTGTTGAAGATCCAAGTCAAGGATTCAGAAGAATTGCAAAAGGTGAAAAGACAGGTAGATTGTTCACATTTGAATTACAGGACACTAGAAACATTGCTCTCTTTAATTATGGTAGTCAGACACTCACAGAATTGGAAGTATGGCACAAAAGGTTAGCACATATTGGTGAAAGGTCATTAAAGCAAATTTGTAGGGACCAAAGTGTACTTGGACTCCCTAACTTGTCAAAACAACATATGATTTATAAGTGTAGTGCATGTCAGTTTGGAAAGTCTCACAGGTTACCATTCATGAAGAAAGGTTATATGCATGGAGATCTCTTGGAGTTGGTTCATACAGATGTATGGGGACCAAGCAAGGAAGCTTCAATATCAGGATCAAGGTATTATGTTTCCTTTATTGATGATTGCAGCAGATGGACTATCCTATTCTTTATGAAACACAAAGATGAAGTTTTTTCATGTTTCAAAAGATATTTGGCTCTTGTGGAGAATCAAACAGGTAAATCACTAAAAAGGCTAAGGTCAGATGGAGGGGGAGAATACTTCTCCCATGATTTTGATTATTTTCTTCAAGAAAGAGGAATCAAAAGAGAGGTAACTACAAGGTACACTCCTGAGCAAAATGGAGTGGCAGAAAGGAGGAATAGGACAATTGTTGAAGCTGCAAGGTCTATGTTAAATGAAAAGCATTTACCTAATTACTTATGGGCTGAGGCTGTATCTACAGCCACTTACTTGATTAACAGGTTGCCTTCAAAATCCCTTGATGGGATGACTCCATATGAGGCTTGGAATGGAAGAAGACCAAGTTTAGATCATTGTAAAATTTTTGGATGTATTGCTTTTGCTCATGTTCCTTCACAGGTTAGAGGCAAGATGGATCCAAAAGCAGAAAGGTGTGTATTTATTGGATATGACAACAATCAAAAGGGCTACAGGTTATACAACCCTACCAACAAAGGATTCTTGGTAAGCAGAGATGTAGTTTTTGATGAGAACAATTCATGGTATGAAGATTCATGCAGGAAGATCAATTTACCATATGATCTTGAAGAAGATTTTCCAAAGCTTGGTAGAGAACAATCAAAGATTGAAGAACAAGACACCTCAGAGGATGATGAAGAATGTCAGATGGAAAAGATCAAAGCATGGAAGTCTAAAGGTAAAGCAAAATTGCAGGAACTTGGACATGAGGCAGAATCATCACATCATGGCCTAAGAAGATCTATGAGGGAAAAGAAAAAACCAGAAAGGTATGGGTTTGACACCTCATTAGTAACTAAACATTCTATCTACATAGCACAGGACATAAACCAAGAGGAGCCATCATCATTTGAAGAGGCCAAAGCAAAAACAGAATGGAAGCATGCAATGAAGGAAGAGATTGAAGCACTCGAGGAAAACAACACTTGGGATTTGGTGCCCAAGACTTCATCCATGAAGGTAATAGGCTCAAGATGGGTCTATAAACTCAAGAAGAATTCTGATGGTTCAATTAACAGGTATAAGGCAAGGCTTGTGGCAAAAGGCTTTGCACAAACTCAGGGAATTGATTATGAGGAGACCTTCTCTCCTGTGGCAAAGATGCCTACTATTAGGGTTTTGCTTAGTATTGCCTCTTCCAAGAATTGGAAGATACTTCAACTAGATGTGAAGAATGCATTCTTGAATGGTTGGATAACAGAAGAGGTATATATGGCACAACCACCTGGTTTTGAGAGTCAAGTTTATCCTGATTATGTGTGTAAACTTAACAAAGCATTGTATGGTCTCAAGCAAGCTCCAAGAGCTTGGAATTTCAGGCTTGTTTCATTCTTGCAGGACAAAGGCTTTCAACCAAGCAAAGCAGATCCTTCACTCTTTATTAAAAAGAGTAATTCCGAGGTCATCTACCTATGTGTATATGTAGATGATATTATATTGACAGGAAATGATGCAGATGGTATGAAGAAGATCACTATGTACGAGAGAAGGTTCTAAGCAAAGAGATTCAAATATCATATGTGTCCACTCATCAACAATGTGCAGATATTCTAACTAAAGCATTGGATGGTACAAAGCTTTGCAAATTCAAGGCTATGATTGGTTTGCAGGTAATCTTGGAAGATTGAAGACCTCAAGCATACTTGGCTTGAGGGGGAGCTGTTGGAGCAAGTCTATGACAAGCCTAAGTATTGGCTTGAGTCTCACAAAGTCATTAAAGAAGCTCCAAAATGAAGACTATGTAAAGTTCACTTGTGAACTACCTCTTGTAACTTTTGAAGAGTTTACTTAATGTAAAAGTAAGAGAATCTTAAGTGGTTGAGCCCACATGATCAAGAATGGAAAGAGGAGCCACGAATTCGTGATTTGTGGTAGGTAGAGAATCAAATCAATCATTGATTGATTGGAGAGTGATTGAGGGAAGTTAGCCTCCCAAACTCAACTATAAATAGATGGCAGTTTTTAGTCGTGGTTAGAGAGACCTATGTGAAGACCTCCAAGAGCTGAGCTTTATGCCATATCAAGGTGTGATTACAAGGCACACATATGTATCAGTAAGTCATTGTATTGTACAAGCAATATACTTTCATTTTCATGATTATTTGAGTTCATCTTTCCATGTTCTTGTGATGTGTACTACTCACTGCCATTACTTCAGTTTTTCTCAGTCAGCTTGCAGAGATTGTTTCTCTGCACTTGGTTCATCATTTTTAGTGATTTAACTTGGAAAAGTTAGCTCTATAAGGCTACTATATGCTCACAAATTTTCATGTCATTTGGATGTTGGAATCTTCAGTTATGTTCATTTGAAGTCAACAGGGTATGTTCATCTTCACTTCTCTGTCAGGTACCCAACTTTTTCAGTCATCTTGTCAGAGTCATTTCTCAGTGTTTACTCATCCAAATTCAGTGATTTCAAGCTTGTTGGATTCAGCTTACTGTCTAGTATAAGCATACAAATTTTCATGATCATTGGATTCTTAAATCTTGAGTTATGTTAATTTTTCTACTCACTGGTCTATTTCTGTAGCAGCCCGTGAAAATCGGGATGATGTCATCACTTGTTAAAAGTCATTCTCAGTGTGTGGTTTGTTATTTTTGATGAGATTACTCTCTAAAGTTAGCTCTTTAAGCTACCTAGCCTTCCCCAAGAGGAATTAATCTAATTGCTGCTGTGCTCAGAGAATTATGTAAAACACTGGACAGGTGTATCAACCAAGAATAGCAAGTTTTCACCTCTGAGCTAACTCCAACTTATCTGTTTTGATCTATCTTTTTGAGAGTGATCTTCCAAGGTACATAGGGTGTCTAATACATCCATTGGCAAGATAAAAGGGCCCACCATCTACTCCTGGAGTTCATTTGGCTGGTGTAGAGCAAAGATTTTGCAACACCTCTTCATCTTCAACACATACCTATCCATCTCTTCACAACCTTCTCAGATCCTTGAATTGTAAAGGGATCCAACAAAGTTTCATCCCATAGTATGTGTATGTGCATATGAGTGTATAATTGTGAATGAAGATCTATTGTGATTGTGTGACTCGACATCATTGATTCTTACTTCACAATAGTATGTGTAAGTGTATGTGCATATGATCCAAAATTTAAAATCTATTGTGATTGTCTCACTCAACATTGATTCTTACTTCACAATAGTATGTGTAAATGTATGTGTGTGTATGATTGAGACTTAAAATATATTGTGATTGTTTGACTCAACAATCATTTTTACTTCATAGTAGTATGTGTAATTGTATGTGTGTGTATGATTGAGAATTAAAATCTATTGTAATTGTTTGAATCAACATTGATTCTTATTTCACAATAGTATGTGTAATTGTATGTGTGTATATGATTGAGAATTAAAACCTATTGTAATTGTTTGAATCAACATTGATTCTCACTTCACAATAGTATGTGTAATTGTATGTATGTGTATGATTTAGAATCAAAATCTATTGTGATTTTTTGATGCAACATTGATTCTTACTTCACAATAGTATGTGTAAGTGTATGTAAGTGTATGTAAGTGCATGATTGAGAATTAAAATCTATTGTAATTTTTTGACTCGCTATTCATTTGTACTTCACAATAGTATGTGTAATTGTATGTGTGTGTATGATTGAGAATTAAAATCTATTGTAATTGTCTGACTCAACATTGATTCTTACTTCACAATGGTATGTGTAATTGTATATGTGTGTGAATGATTGAGAATTAAAATCTATTGTGATTTTTTTACTCGACATTGATTCTTACTTCACAATAGTATGTGTATGTATGATTGAGAACTTTAATATATAGAAAATGTAAATACATAGATTAATAGATTTAAAAGCTTTAAGAGAGATTGAGAGTAGTTTGCATATATTTTAAGATATATATTTAGTGGAATGTATATCTTATTGAATGTTGATTTATGTTGTCTTTTTGTAGATATAAATTCTTCATAAAGCAAGCATTATGGGAAATGGAAAAGAATGACCATATGTGATTATTCATCAAGAGGGTAAAACAGTCTCCATAATACAATGCAAATGTTGTGGACATCGTTATGTAGAAAATGAGACTCGGAGAAAAGAGAATCTTTTTACTATAGGTAATAATGTGGCAGGATGCTCTAATCCAAACACTGGTATATGGGTGCACTTTGAAAGTTACGCAAACAAATGTAAATCTCAAGGTATCACATCAAAAATATTTAAAAGCATGAATAGTTTGTTGGAGTTAGAAGTCTGCGGAAGCATGCAAACAACACAAGGAAGAAGAAGAAGCTTGGAGCACAACACACAATACTGAATGTATTACCACTAGAATGTAGAAAGATAAGTAACCCGTTAGGGCTATAGGCATATATACAAGTCAGGGGAAAAAACCTCCTAAAGAGTGAAAAAAGTGCCCGAGTGGTCCTAGTGTGTTCACACACATCACTACCTAAATAGATCAACAAGTCCCCCTTGGGAGTGATGCAGTGAATAAGGAGCTGGCACTCATGTATAAGGAAGTGTCAAGCTATGTGAAATCAATCCACAAAAGGAAGTAAGCTGAAACATTTGTGGAAAGCTTCAAACTTCTCCCTAGGCAAAGCCTTTGTGAAAAGGTATGCAATGTTCTCCGGCATGGGCACATATGCCAAGCTGATCTCTCCAGCAGAAACCCTCTCCCTGACATAATTATCATGCACCTCAATGTGCTTAGCGCAAGCATGGAGCATAGGGTTCCTTGCAATTGCGAGTGTGCTCAGACTATCCGTGAAGATGGTGGTGGCAAAACACTAACCAACACCCAAATCAGTCATAAGGCATCTGAGCCACACACAAGTGTCATAGCAACCAGCCTAATCAGAGTAAAAAAAAAGCATGCAAATCTAGTGGTAGTGATCCCCCTTGGGGTAAGACAACCCAAGTAGCCGAGTACCACTCAAGTAGCGAAAGATGTGCTTAACCACCTACCAATGCTTGACACCTGGGCAATGCATAAACCTGCTCATCTGTGAGACAACAAACTAAATATATGGCCGAATAATGCATAAGTAAATCAAGCATCCAACAGCTTGCTGATAGAGAACAACATCAAATGCATCTTCACAATCATGAAGACTCAATCATAAACCTGTCTCCATAGGAATGGCAATAGGTTTAGAGTCTTCAAGGCCAAAACGTTGCAATAATGTTTCAATATATTTCGTTTGAAACAAAGCTATTACGCCATCAAGTTGCATAAACTGAATGTCGAAATAATGATGCAAAAACCCCAAATTAGACATCTCAAATGAGGCATGTGAATCAACCTTGAAATCAGCAATATGCTTCTCATGAGGACCACTGAGTAGCATGTCATCAACATACACAACAATGATCATAAGCACATCATTAGCATGCTTAACATAAAAGGTGCTTTCAGCTGGACTATCCTCAAAACCATGTGCAATCAGATAGGCATGTATCTTTTCATACCAAGCATGTGGTGCTTGCTTTAAACCATATAATGCCTTCTTTAAAACGCACACCTAGTTTTCATGCCCGTTCTGCACAAAGCGACGAGGCTGAAAAACATACACTTCTTCATGCAAGTCACCATTCAGAAATATTGTTTTAATGTCCAACTCATGTGCATTCAAACCATGTTGAGCTGCAAGTGCACAGATGCTACGAACAATAGTCATGCGACAAGTAGGTGCAAAGGTTTCATCAAAATCAATGCCTCTTTCCTATGCATAACCGTTTGCATTAAGCCTAGCCTTATACTTGTCAGCTCTTCCATCAGGTTTATGCTTCAGCTTGTATACCCACTTAGTGCGAATGGCCTTCTTGCCAATAGGCAAGTCACATAAAGACTAGGTACCATTTTTCATGATAGCATCATATTCAGATTGCATTACAGCCATCCAATGTTCAGAATTTTATGCTTCATCAAATGAAACAAGCTCAGTCTCATCATAGACACTAGATGTAGTCATCACATAGAAATATGATGCAAAAGAGGCACTATGAGATCCTGAGCAAGTACGATATGATAGGGGTGCATCTAATTTGTTGTCATACAAAGTCTACACCAGCCATTTTGGCATAGTTTTTGCCTTCTCAATATCAGCTCTCTCATCAACAAGTGCATCATGTAAATTCGCATCAGAAATAGAATGATCTGCATCATCACATAAAACCTGTAAAGGCTGAGAAGTTGCATCATTAGGACCAGCACTAGACTCTCCACCTATAAAAAAAGGCAGCAAAGTATCATACATGTCTTTGGAGCTAACACATGTCTCTTTCGTACATGAAAGTAAAGGCTGAATTGCATCTTCCACAAAAACAACATCACGGCTAACCAGAATGCATTTTGTCTGTGGATGATATAGATGATAGCCTTTGCTTACAGGATTGTACCCAACAAAAATACATTTTACTCCTTTATCATCCAATTTCCTACGATGTTGTTTAGGCACTAATGCATATGCCAGACAACCAAAAGCACGCAGATGAGCAAGAGATGGCTTGTGACCATGCCAAGCCTCATATGGAGTGATAGACTACAATGCTTTAGTGGCACACCTATTAAGTACATATGTTGTGCACATGATAGCCTCAACCCAGAAACTATGTGGTAAAGCCTAACTCTTGACCATACACCTCACCATATCCATGAGTGACTTGTTCTTGTGTTTAGTAACTCCATTCTATTGAGGTGTATATGGCACTATACACTGATGTTTTATCCCACATTCAGCCAAAAATGCATTGAAGTCAGAAGACATATTCCTCCCCTCGATCAAAATGGAGGGTGCCCATTTTACATGCTGAGAGATTTTCAGCCAAAACCAAAAACTGTTTGAAGCACATAAATACTTTGGAGTTTGGTTTGAGTGGATATACCCATGCATGCCTGGAAAAATCATCAATGAAAGTCATGAAGTAAAGATATTTTCCAAAAGAAGGTGTCTGCATAGGACCACAGACATCACTACGTACAAGTTGCAATTTCAAAGTAGTTGGAACTGAACCATCTTTTGGAAAGGAGGAACACTGCATTTTGCCCAAAATAGAGCCTTCACAAAAGAAGAAGAACCTCTCACAAGCATTAAAACTGTAAATTCAAAGGATGGAAGTGAGGGTAGTCAAAAGAAAAAGAAAAGAAAAGCAATGAAACAAGAAGAGGAGGAATCATTGTTCAAGGTACCAAAAAATTTCAAGAAATATGAAGTTGAAGATTGGAAACTTTTGGTACAAATGCCTAAGAGAGAGGCCATCGTAGGAGAAACATATGATAATAAAGAAAAAACTAAAAAGATTGTGGTAACCATTGAAGGGAACGAAGATCGATGTACATACATAGGAGACGACCTAAGTGCAAAAGAAGAAGCAGAGCTTGTAGCTCTATTGAGGGAATATAGGGATGTGTTTGCATGGCACTATAGAGATTTGAAGGGAGTAGATCCAAAAATTTTCTCTCATACGATCCCCATGACTGCTGATGCCAAGCCAACCAAACAGAAGCCCTACACATATAATGACACTTATGCAGCTAAGATAAAAGAAGAAATCGATAGGCTGATTGAAGCTAGATTTATCTATGAGATTGAGCATACTGAATGGGTGTCCCCCATTGTAGTGGTGCCCAAGAAGAATGGAAAATTGTGAGTGCGTATTAACCTTAAAAAAGTTAATGCCACTACGATCAGAGATAGTTATCCGCTTCCAATCACCGAACATTTATTGGAGCGTGTTCCAGGTAAGGAAGTTTATAGCTTCCTCTATGGATTTTCAGGTTACAACCAAGTAGCCATTGCCCCAGAAGATCAACACAAGACGGCTTTTGTTACTAAATGGGGAATCTTTGCATTTCGTGTGATGCCATTTGGGCTCACCAATGCACCTGCAACATTCCAGAGGCTCATGTGTCATGTCTTCAAAGAGTTCTTGCGAAAGAGCTTAGAAGTATATGTGGATGATTTATGTGCTCATTCCCAAGAAAGAAGATACCACATCCCTGAGCTCAGACAGATCTTCAACAAGTGTAGAGAATATCGAGCGTGTTTGAACCTAGAGAAGTGTGTGTTTATGGTTCGACAAGGTAAAATCTTAGGTCACATTGTTTCTAAGAATGGAATAAGTCACATTATGTATTGGCCTAGCACGGATGAAGAAATAAATGAGTGGATTAAAAATTGTCAAGTGTGCAAAGAGAGATCCCCAGTGGAGCATGCTACTCTTTATCACGTATCATTAATTCTAGAATGGAGCACTCCATTGGTAGAGTTCATGAGATCAGGAACATTACCCAACGAGGCTAGTCTAGCAAGAAAACGGAGCATGGAGCAAGAGGCTCAAGACTATGCCTTAGTAGGAGACAACCTATATCAGAGAGGTAAAGATGGTTATTTAAGACTGTGCGTTCATGAATCAGATTATTTGAAAGTCTTAGAAACTGCACATAGTGGTGTTGCAGGCAGACACTTTGGGCCTGATCGAGTAATTAAGACCATTCTATTCTCAAGTCTGTGGTGGACCACTCTTCATATGGATGCACATACTTATGTGAAGAAATGTGACACATGCCAATGTGCACAATATCCGATAAGAAAAGATGAGATGCCTTTGAGGCCAATGATGGGAGGACATGCATTCTCGAAGTGGGGAATAGACTTTCTTGGTCCTATTAACCCCCCAGCTAGAAACTCCCATGCTGAATACATCATTATAGCCACAGATTACCTTACCAAGTGGGTAGAAGTAAAATCTACGACAAAGAATGGTGCTCAGACGATGGCTAAGTTCTTATTTGAGAATGTGTTCACTAGATGCGGGTTACCAATAGAGTTAGTAAGTGATAGAGGCACACACTTCTTGAATGAAGTTATTCAAAACCTTCTCCAAGAATTCTTGGTGATACATAAGAAGTCAGCCCCCTATCATCCACAAGTTAATGGGCAAGCCGAGAGCACCAAGAAGATGTAACGTATTGACAAAACTTGTAAATAATAAACGCTCTGATTGGGACAAACAGCTTCATCACGTTGTTTGGGCTTATCGAGTTGCTTACAAAACGGTACTCAATGCCACCCCATTTTAGATGGTCTTCAGACAGAATGTTGTGCTACCATTAGATTTCCTAATCCCAGCTTTGAAAGTAGCACAAGAGCACGAGTGGATTGGACACGAGTTGTCCTCTAGGATCTTTGATCTAGAATGCTTAGGTGAGACGAGACTACTAGCGGTAGTAGGCATCTATGCTGCAAAGAAAAGACAAAAGGTATACTTTGATGCCCATGTAAAGGATAAAGATTGAAAGAAGGAGATCTAGTGCTGGTTTATACGCTCAAGCAACATGCCCGCAAATTGGAGAAAAGAGGATATGGACCCATGATCATTAATAGAATCTACACTAGTGGTACGGTTCAATTGGCCACTTTAGAAGGTGATATCTTGCCAAACTATATCAGTGGTTGTCGAGTCAAGTTATATCAATAACCTCTTACAGAGGATATGCTACTGAGACTCAACACTGCTAAGAAGCGAAAAGAAGAGGATTTAAGGGTTAGAGAAGAAGCACATGCAGAGGCTAGAGAGCGCATAAGGTGAAATAAATTAAGGTGACTAGGCCTAGATGTCAACACAAAAGCCCCAAAATATCACATGGACATGTGCCAAAAATCGGACATAACTACTTCTAGAATCATCGACCGACGCCCCTTTGTGACCATAGAGGTAGGACAAGGAAAGAGTATAAGGACTATGAGAGCATTGGTTGACTCAGATGCAGCAACTAGTGCAGTTAGACTTTCATACTACCAAGGCCTGCAATTGGACATCAAGCCCATAGAAGCATATCTCATAGGATTGGGAGGTGTGGAAACCCCTTGTTTGGGCGAGGTGGAACTTCCCATCTACCTTCAAGATGTTCCAATGAAAGTCAAAACGCTTGTGTGTGACGATGAGGACCCTACAGAGGCACTTGTTTTGGGTCAAGACTGGATTTATGACCATGCAGTCAACTTGAACCTAAGAAGTCAACTCCTTCACGTTTGGGTACAAGAACAATGCATCACATTAGAATTAGAGAATTGCATGCTCACAAATTCAGATGTCACACATTCTCTTAGTTCTTCTAGGGCTAATCTTAGCAAAAAAGATGTTGTATCTATCAAGCTCTGTGTTCCAGAAGAACCCAATCATGGAAGAACTAGCTCAAAGACAAGCGGACTCCTCCTCTCATGCAAGGACTAATGCCGCAACCACAACTCAACCACAAGGGCAAGCAAAATAGTACAAGACAACGGCTATATCAAATAGACAAAGATATTTCAAGAAGAAAGTAGTTCCGAGCATGCAACAGATCTGGGTACGAAAAGGAGAGCAACCACCAGCCTTGCCAACACAATTTCCACTCGGGCAAGCCAACCATGCGAAGACAAGAAACACGCAACCAGGACCATCTCAACCAAAAGATCTCTGCCAAATCTGGGTGCCTAAGAAATTAGTTGTAGCTCAACAAGGGGATTATAGATATGGGTACCCAAGCAGCTCTTACATACACAACAGCCTATGCTCCCCACCATGCAGAAGGTCTCAACAAAGAAGCCAAGGAGAGAAAAGGGTAAGAACAGAGCACAAAGACCAAGAGAAGATAAACTCAACCCTTCAACAAAAGTAAGAAGACAATCATCAAGGATATGGGTTTGGAAGCCTAAGGTACCAGTAGTATCCGCGAGATACAAAATTTTAGAACCCATCTCATGATGAAGAGACCAGAGGTGATCTCTATAGGGCAAAATACTATTCTTAAATGGATATGGAGAAGTACATCATTTCGAGATCCAATCGACACCTCCAAACAAAGATTGCATCAAGTCTGCAAGTAACATCGGAGGCCTCGACCAACACCAACCATTTGCCTTTGGCATAACCTTGTCTTTTGCACCATTCAGGCCATGCATTTCCAAAGTATGCATCAATATAAGGCCCCATTACATGGCCATGCATAGACACAATTGAGAATCCCTAGCACATGAACCACAATTTCCACATGTAAAATATTTTCATGATACTAACCTCTATCTTCTTGTTTTCTGCAATTGCTTTCAAAAAAAAAAAGAAAAAGGGGCAATGAACAAGACTATGTGCTTGAAGAAGCTCATCAGTGAACCATCAGCAAGGACATCCATCCACAAAAATGACAAGCCAAGGGTCAAACACCAAATGGAAGTACAACACGAAGAGGTGAAGATCAACGGACCATTCACCATGGTAAGATGTGTATACTTCGGCAACACCACGACCATGATAGATTAGGAACCTCTTCGTCGAATACCCTTGAGCACTTAGCTCAAGACCCCATTTCTTGCACCACACTTCCTCCAATGCATTCCCTAAGTATGCATACATAGGGCCACATTACAAGGTCGTGCACAAGGCACATATTTTTCTCAACCCATGCACTAATGCACTCACCCATCAGTCATTAGGGGTCAAAAGTACTTGGCATCCTACTATGAAACTCATGTTTAAAGCTTATAAGGATATTAAGTGTACAACATAAGTACCTATGAAGCAATTCAACGTCGACAACTACTCAAGATCAATATTGACAACCTCTTTTGAGTGACTAGCAATCTTTGAAAGCACGAAAATACACCATCTAGCTCAAGTCCAAGGAAGAAGTACTTACAAGGGAACCAACTCTCACATCGCCTAGTAGTGTCGCACTAAAGAACACTGCTCCTGTTGATACATTTGGAAGATGGACCGCTCCTGTTGATACATGGACACTACCTCTCAATGTACTACATGGAACAACCACTATAATAAGGGTTTGTCAGGGACGAAAGACTCTAGAGGGGGGAGTGTTGACACTCAAGATTAAGGACAAAGCATGAAAGTGCATCAAGGAATTGGACACACAAGAAGAAGGAGCATGTAGGGAGCTCCAAGAAGCACTTATCAAATTTTTAGAAGAAATCCCTATAAAAATAGTGATTTTTATCACTAAAAACCATTGTAAATACCATTTTTCATTTTTGCAACTCCATTTTGCTCAAGCCGAGGAGTCCTTGAGCTTGAGGAGTATTATAACTATCATCCTACCAAATTTCATAATTTTTAGACTCCATTTGAGCTCCCAAATAAGCCCTCAAACCTATTTTTTAACTAAGCTGGACACTAGGTCTGGACAGGGCCAAAACCACTCAAAAAACTATAAAAAGGGCTGGAGAGCTCATTTTTGGGGTTATCTTGTTGTAGATTTCAGCTTTGTAAGAGAGCTCTTGTGTAATCGAAGTCCTTCCATTGTTCCACTCTTTGCTCTTACTTTGTGCGTGTGTGTGTGTATGTGTGTGCATTCTTGTGTGCTTTCACTCACACACTTGTGCCATCACTTGCTAACGGTCTTCATACCGGTCCTCACGTCTCCACGGATTGACATTTATGAGGTGTATCTCCTCACGTTGGTACTTATCATTGTGCTAGAGTGACACATAGGAATGTCAGTTTGAGTGAGACTCATGGGAGTGGGAAGCTTTCTTCTATAAACAATTTCATATGGTGCATGACCAGTAGTAGTGTGTGGGGTGTTGTTACATGCAAATTGAAGTAAAGGGAGTTTTTCATCCCAATTACTTGGATTATCTAAAGAGTACAACGTAATAAATCCAAAATAGTACTATTTGTAGCCTCACTTTGACCATTACTTTCAGGATGAAATGCAAAACTAAAGTCTATTTTTGATCCTATATGTTGAAATAATGCCACCCAAAAATGGTTACAAAAACAAACATCTCGATCTGAGAGAATAACTTTAGGAAAACCATGATGTGGAAAAATACATTTAATAAATAACTTAGCAGCTTGAGGTGCAGTTAAAGTCTTTTTAGAAGGAATGAAGTATGCATGTTTACTAAACCTATCAGCAATTGTCCAAATCATATCATTGTGAGATGCAGTTGTAGGAAGACTAGTAATGAAATCCATAGAAATTTGTTCCCATGTTCCATTAGGTGTAGGAAGTGGCATTAATAATCCGAATGGTTTACCATGATGTTGTTTTACACGCTGGCAAACAATGCAATGAGAAACATACTGTGCAACTCGTTTTCCATGTTAGGCCAAAAGAAGAAATCTTTACATGCAGAAATAGTACTTTGTATGCCCCTATGACCCATATATGGTGGTTCATGCATCTATTTCATAACAAACTCTTTGAATACTTGTGTAATGCATAACTTATGTTGGAAATACAAAAATACATTATGAAATGTGTAATGATCCTCACGATGTGATGTGGAATTATTGAAAGCAATCCATACATGTGAAAAATACAGGTCACATGCATAAGTGGAAATCATATCATGAAATGAATGAATCTGAATAACATAAATATTATGAATTGAAACAGTAGTTGTTTGTGGTGATGGGAGACGACTTAAAGCATCAGCTACAACATTAGCTTTTCCTGGGTGATATTGAATCAAAGGTTGGAAGTTTTGTAGAAATGAAGCCCATTTAATATTTCTATCGAAAATCAATGGTTGATGTAATAAATGCTTAATAGCTTGTTGGTCGGTTTTAATTAGAACTTCCAAACCCATCAGGTAATGTTTACAAATTTTCAATCCATGCACAACAGCTAACAGTTCCTTATCATATGTACTATAATTGTGTTCAGAAGGTTTGAGTTTCCTACTTTCAAATGCAAGAGGATGATCGTTTTGCATTAAAACAACACCTATACAAGAACCACTAGCATCTGTAACTACGTGAAATGGTTGTGCAAAATCAGGTAATTGTAGAGCAGGCGCATGGGAAAGTGCATACTTAAGTTTATCAAAAGATTGTTGTTGGGTGTTGCAGAGCAAAGTGGCACGAGAAAGGAGAGCCCCAAAAGTTTCAAATTAATGGGCATATTTTTCTTCTTCAAAGTCTTAGGAAATTCCCTCAAGCCATGTAAATGCACTAGAGGAGTCCTCTAGATGCATAATCCCAACTCATTCTAATATATTCCTTGTAAATTAGTAGAACATTCACTTTTTAGTAATAAAGTGCCGGTCTCTTGTGTGAAAGGACCAATTTCAGGGCACATTTATATAAGTCACTTTGTGACTCTTTGTAGAGATTTTTTGCCATTGTGAAGAGGGAGAGCTCCTGATTTTCGAAATTGCTTCTTTCTTGCAAATTTTCATCTTCTCTTTGATCTTCTATGTGTGTGTAATGCTTGGAATGTACCCCTCCCCATTGTTTTTGAGCTACTATAGTGTGTGTGTGAGCTTGTAGGAGTTGTGGAGTGAGTGTGGGTGTTTCCTACCATTCACTATTTTGGTCATAACTTGAAGCACAGTTGACAGAATCGAGTGAAAGCACTCCAATAGATGCGTCTCATCGAGAGCTTCGAAAGGAATCCACTATTGGTCATATTTGGAGTTCGGAGCTGGGAGAAATCCTCGATTTAGTGAAAACTGTTGTAAGTGGTATCCCAGCAGACACTCTCAGTATTTAAGTGAGTTAGAGAGGTGGATTAGTCTTTTCTCATACATATAAGCTGAACCACTTCATTTTCCATCACTTGTGCACATGTCCTCATACACTTGGTTAGGTCGTTTCTTCGGATTGACAAATAAGCGTGTGTCAATTCCCCACTATACGCACTTGTGTGGCAAATGAGGTTTAGTCTCTTTGGAACAAGTCCTTAAGTCTTCTTGACTTAGGTACACATGTTTTTGGCACCGTTTCCGGGGAACACTCAACCAAGGTGCCTTCGTGATGGTTATGGCTCGAGAGTGATGAAATCGTACTTGTAGAAGTGAACTCGTTCAGTGGCAAGTAGTCCACCACTTCAGCACTTGTTACTTCACATCTCGGAGGTGTGTGTAATGAGTTTTTAGGTTTAGGGTTAGTAGGAAGGGAGAGAAGGAAGATTTAGGGTTAGGTTAGGAGAAGAGGAGAAGAGGAGTGAAGTGGGAGTAAGTCAAGATCACCAAGAAAAATCCCAAAAAAAAATTCAAATTAGTGTAGTTCAGTTTCAGTCACAAAAAAGTATAAAAACCAAAAATTTTTAGTTCATTTCTCACTTGTTCAGAGAAGCAGTATCATTAGAGAGCAGTGATCAGTATCGTGGGCTTAGTATCATGCTCTCCAGGCTAACAAAGCTAGTTATTGAGCTCAACATGCAAGCAAGACATCATAGAGGTAAGATTCCATAAAATTTCATTGACAAAAAGACTTTAGAAGTGCACAAAAACATGATCACTTGTGCAACCAGTATCACGAGGAGGATCAGAGTGTTTTTTGAGTTTCTTTGGGAGAGACAATAGGCTAGGAGTGAAGAGGGGTGAGAGAAGAGCAAGGGGAAACCAAAATTTTTTATTTTTGAGGTATTTTGGCTTGAGTATTGGGATCAGTTGAGCTTCTGGTATCACGATACCAGAAATTCCCTTGTATCGCGATACTCGCTGAAGTATCGTATCGTCAGTTACCAGCCGTGGTATCACGATACCACTTGTGGTATCGTATCGCCGGGTTGGTATCGCGATCGCACTTTACCAAAGTGGTATCGTATCGCGGTCCACTTTTGGTATCGTATCGTGTCTTGTCCCTATTTTGTATCGTGATACCATACTATTATCGTATCGTGCAAGTCGGTGGTATCGTATCGCCACTTGCATTGATATCATATCGTGCGGTTATGTGGTATCGTATCGAGTAACTGCTAGTATCGTATCGTGCCCTACTCTGGTATCATATCACCAGAGCATCCAGTATCATATCGCGCAGGTCGGTGGTATCGTATCGCCACCTGCAGTAGTATCGTATCGTGCAGCCCTCAAGTATCGTATCGCCTCTCTTTCCGATGTCGTATCGCGATACCATTTTGGTATCGTATCGTCACCTATTGTGATATCGTATCATGTGAGAAGATCAGTATCATATCGGGCAAATTCTAGTATCATATCGTGCCCTTTTTGGTATCGTATCATCCAAAAAGTGGTATCATATCGTCTGGGTTTTCAGTATCGTATCCTCAGTCTTAGTATCGTATCGCCAGAGTTCTTGGTATCGTATCCGCCAGTGCATAGGTATCGTATCACGATTGGATATTGGTATCGTATCGTCCACTCTAGAGGTATCGTATCGCCAAAGAAGCCGGTATCATATTGTGCCCACTAGCGGTATCGTATCGCCTAGTTCTCAGGTGTCGTATCGTGAGCTTGTGTGGTATCGTATTGTGGACTACTTGGTATCGCCTAGTGCAGTATCGCCTAAAGTGGTATCGCCCAGAGCAATTGAAGCATTTTCAGAGACTAACTTGAGGCATTTGAGGAGCCACTTAGATAGAGTTTCAGAGACCTAGAGAGTCCAAGAGGGTGAATGAACTTTAGATCAGGCAGAGTATTAAGCAGTCGGAGAAGTGTCATATCTTGTGTAGGAAGTGCCACTCAGGTCAGTCACCACTCAGTCTATTCAGACACCTCTAGTGACTCGGAGGAGGAGATACCCATGGCATCTGAAGACATGCAGGGTCCCACTCCTGGTAGGAACTTCATGACCACTATAGAAGGAGAGTACCGCACTTCTTTACAGTATGTTTCTACTAATGCCCAGGAGATCCCCATCTACCTGGATGGATTAAATAGATCTGTGGCACGGATGGTGACTTCCATGGATGCAACAGTTGTGCCCATACCAGCTATTAAGTATGAGGGAGGAGCATATGTGGACAAGTTGGGTCACATATACATAGTGAGTGAATACCCTGATTTGATCAATGAAAGGGGAGAGTTAGTGGGACAAGAAAACTCAGGGAGACCAAACCCTGAGGAGTTAGTGACTACTCCCAGAGGCAAGTCACAGGTGACACGAGTCTTGAGAGAAGACTTGATACCTCAGGACGACTACCTATTGGAAGTCTATTTGATCCATGGAATGGACTTGTTGCTCCAAACAAACTCACCAGCCCAAGGAAGAGAAGAAAGCCCGATAACATTTTATGAGTTAAAGGATCCAGAAGACGAGACTAGAATAACATACCTAGATAAGAACCAGAGGAGATATTGGTTGGTAGATGCCATAGACAGGGCTCAACTGAAATACATGGCCTTGCCTGTATTCCCTCAGCGAGAGCAGGCAACCACCTCTCAGAACCCATTCAAAACCCAACAAGAGGCAGAGCACACCATGTCAGGACAAACTAGCCAACAGAGTGTCCCAAACCGTACTCATGTACAATTTGCGACTCCAGGAGTGCAACCCCACAATCAAACTCACTCTAGAGTAGGTAATCAATACCAACCACCAGTAAGACCACGACCACCAGTAGGAGGGCAGCCAAGAATACCCCCAGTTAGACCAGCGGTTCCTGCCTTCCCTGTAATGCCTAGACCGCCAGAACCAATGAGAAGATTGAGACCAATTCAGGTGGCCAAATGCGTGAGAAATCATTATGACGGATTGGGAGAACCTTATGATCACATTGCTGAATTTAAACAAGTTCTAAGAGCAGAACAAGTAGACGACTTCTTCGTGAAGTATGAGTCCTTGGACTCACTCTCGTAGGAACGGCTCTAACTTGGTTCAAGCCATTAGACCCCAACCAATTCGGAAATATGGAGCAATTTTTTCAAGAATTCATTGGGGAATTCACTAAGAGAGGGATTAAACACAATTCTGCATCTTTAATCCATAGCTTTAAACAGAACCCTAATGAAACAGTGAAAACAGCCGCCAGAAGATTCAACCAATATGTTGATAGATGTCCAACTGCAGAGAGACCCACTCAGCAAAAAATGATATCATTTTTTTTGGATGGACTAACGAATGGAACCCTAAGAACGCTAGTTTACGTGAAGAGGTTACAAACCCTTAGTGAGTGTCTTCAAGAGTGCATTGACCTAGAAGACAATCTGGTTGAGGATCTCAAGAGCACGCCCAGCCCCACTAAATCAAAAGATTCTTGAAGTACTATTACATCCAACTCTAGTAATGTGGAGGAATTAGCGGAGCTGGTAGCAAAGAAATTGGGTGTCCGAGGATAGAGAAATTATTGACACCCAGCCTTAAGAGTGCCTATGTTACGAAGATGTAGTCTATGTGGAGGAGATCACCCCACACACATGTGTGTACGAGGAGGAATGGGTATACCTCAGACATATCCTTACAACAGACAGCCCCAATAAGGAACTGCCTTGTATTGCCACATAGAACAAAAATACACCAACCACACCACAGAGAATTGCCCATTCAATAGGCAGGTACGACCCCTCCAACCACCTCAATATCGACCATATGGATATCCACCTAGAGAGCCATGTAGATATATACCTAGATACAATTCCTACCCAACATCAGCAGGAGCCCCCAGGCCATATGAACCAGCACAATCCAGAAACCCTTAACCGTGTTAGGACCACAACCTCCACATCCTCAGCATGTAGTACCTGTGAAGTATGCCCAGCCAGAAGAAAATTTGGAAAGAGCCATAGTGCCAGCCTCAACGATGACCAGTGTAGAATCAGCAAACGCTAGATATGAGATGCCCCCAAGAGATTATTATCCCTATGAAGCCAACATGTTAGAGTATGAACTAGCATATGATTCGGCATACTATGGATATGAAGGCTATGATCATGCATATGGAACAGAGGTAGCAACCTTAATGTATACTGCACCTAAAGCACAACAACCCGGAAGACCACCCATTAGACCACCTGTGCCGAGAGGACCTTGTTATAGATGCCGAGGAGACCATTTTATTAGAGAATGTCCTCGGCCTTACAATCCACCACCCCCTAGGACTTGGGAAGGATACTGCAATGATTGCCGAAAGGAACATCTTTTTCAGAGATTGCCCTAAGAATCCCACCAAAGTCCAAGAGACTGCCTGCACCTACTAATGTAATTGAGGTGATAGAAGCACCTGGAGGTGATAAGGAATACAACCTACCATTAAAGGCCATTAACCGAGCTCAAACAAAAGAACAGAAAGGAAAACAATTGGAACGGGAACAAGAAAGCAATAGAACCGTAAGTCCCAAAATTCAAATAGTGGAAGATTCAGAGGATTCCCATGAGAATGCCCAAAACATAAAAGCACAAAAATGGAAGGAAAGAAGAGAGAATCTCAAAGATAAATGGATAAAAAACAAGAGTCAAGACAATAAGAAACAAACCAGAAACAAGAAAGAGCATAAAGAACCAGAGATTCGGGAGGAAGTTCCCATTCCACCGCTTATCCGAGAAGCAAAGAGACCAGGATCGATTCTAGCTGACCCAAAACCGGACGACTTAGACATGTGGCTGAAAGCTTACCAAGCTAGAATTAAGACTGGACCGAATGTGGAACAACACGACAAGCTTTACCCACAAGGGGAATTAGAAAAAGAGAGGCTTGTGATATGTCGAAAACTTATAGAGCTTGCACAAGCTACCCTAGAAAAGACTATCCCAGGCCTTCCAGAGACAAGGATAGCAGAGGAGCAATACAAGGAGTGTGTTAAAGTCAAGGACAAAGAACTTAAAGAGAAGGATGACAAGTGTGAGCGAATGAAAACCCAGGACAAACCTATGTCAACAATACCTGACTTAGAAGCTGATTGGCCAAAGGAATTATGGAATAGAATCCGAGAAGAACAATGGAAGAAGAATGGAGTGACTAAGCCTCCTTTTGAGGAATTAGATGTGGAAATTTATCAACCAAATCCCAACATGGAAGAAGTATATGAGGAAGTATCAAGATTAGACCGAAATAGAGAAGAAGCTCAGAGCATTTCAACCTTACCAAATTACATGGGAGAATACGAAAAGGAATCTATGATAATCCGAGCACCCCCACGGAAAAGGAAAAGGAAATTCAGAAAAGAATTCACACAACCTAACGAAACTTAAGAAGACAAAAGTACAATGCAAACTGACTGTGGAAGAATTACTTCGGGTTAAACCGCAACTATGGAAGCAAATAGCAAGTCAACTGGAATTGCAAGAGAAGGATGAAAAGGAGAACAAGGAAAAAGAAAACTCATCTAAGTTACAAATCCCAGTTGATAAGGTGGGAGAATTTAGTGAAGGAGACGAAGGTAATACATGTCTACCTGTCACTTACAATGGGTACATGACCAAGGCCATACTAGACATAGGAGCAAGAGTAGGAATCGCCACCAAAGAAATTTTGGAGAAATGGGGAAAGCCTGCCTTACAGCCCACATGCATGAAGCTCCAATCAGCAGACGATCATGTGGAGAAACCCTTAGGAATATTAGACAGGATCAAATTAACCACCTGTGGAGTTGAATTTGAACACACACTAGCCATCTGTAAATTTGAAAAGGCTAACAACTACGAAATGATATTAGGACGACCTTTCATGAGACAAATGCGGGTAGAGCAAGACTGGGGACAAGATTCATTATACCTGCAACATCAAGGAAATACTACCAAGATAAGCTTGCATACATTTGCATATCGAGATGTCCCTCCACTACAATGGAATCCCATACACAAGGAGGAAGATGACCTATCTATTCATAGTGCTGGGACAAGCGATCAATCATGGAAGTATGAGGATGCCCAATTGTGGATGTGTCAAGAAGCCAAGAAGGAAGACAATAGAAGGCAGCTATCGCCAATAGGACATCCTAACCATCAACCAGTAGAGGACCCAAGGTACATGCATCAAATCTTTCCTGATGAAACCTTTGAACCACATGGATGGATGGAAATCTTAGCAACCTTAGATGTATGTGAATGAGGAAGTCCTAACTATGAACGAGTGCATAGAGGAAGAAGGCTATGATGTAAATTTGTATATGATTGTCCTTCAAGAAGTAGAAGCAGGGGAAATCTTGGAAAAAGAGTGGAAGGAGGAATATGAGAGTATAGAAATGGAACCAGAATTCGATTCAGAAGAGAGCTATCTAGACACCATTCGAACCAAAGAGAAGCAGAAACCGACCAAGCTCTTGGCAATAGAAGTCGCTCCCATAGTACAAAACCAAGAGGAAAACATGAGTAAAATTGGACCAAATCCAGATCTATTTGAGGTCCCGGAGCATTTTAAAAGGTACGAAGAGCGAAAGATAGCCATTCAAATGCCTAAGAGAGAGGCTCGAGAAGGAGAAGCGTACGACAACAAAGAACAAACAAAAAAGATCATAGTAACAGTGGAAGATGGAGAAGAAAGATGTACATACATAGGTAAAGATGTGTCAATTGAGGAGGAAGAAGAATTAGTACAATTGATCCGAGAATATCGAGATGTATTCGCATGGACATACAAGGATCTCAAGGGTGTGGAACCCTCGATTTGCTCTCATAGAATACCAATGATGGCTGATGCGAAACCATCAAAACAACACCCTTATACATACAATGAGGTCTATGCTGCTAAAATTAAGGAAAAAATAGAGAAGCTACTAGCAGCAGGATTTATATATGAAATAGAGCATAACAAATGGGTATCACCACTAGTAGTTGTGCCTAAGAAGAACGAGAAACTGAGAGTGTGCATTAACTTGAAAAAGGTCAATGTAGCCACCATACGTGATAGCTACCCATTACCCATCACTGACCATCTATTGGAAAGAGTTGCGGGAAAAGAAGTCTATAGCTTCTTAGATGGATTCTCTGGATACAACCAAGTAGCTATTGCTACTGAGGATCAACATAAGACTGCATTCGCGACTGAATGGGGAGTCTATGCTTTCCGAGTGATGCCTTTTGGACTCACTAATGCGCCTGCTACTTTCCAACGACTGATGTGCCATGTTCTCAAAGAATTCCTGAAGAAGAGCATGGAAGTGTATGTAGATGACCTATGTACATATTCAAATCAAAGACAAGACCACATTCTTGAATTGTGGAAGATATTTGATAAATGCAGACAATATAGAGTCTGCCTGAACCCAGAGAAGTGTGTCTTCAGGGTAAGACAAGGAAAAATCCTAGGACACATAGTCTCTAGAAATGGAATATCCATGGATGAAGACAAGATTAAGGTCATTTTAGAGCTTCCTAGACCTAAGAATGCGAAAGAGGTGCAAGCATTTATGGGGCATTGTGGATATTACCATTGATTCATCCACATGTATCCCATAATTGCCAAACCCTTGTATGGACTCTTAACCCAATTCACATGGACAGAGGAATGTGAGAAGGCATTCAATGAGTTAAAGAAGTGGCTTAGCACAGCTCCAATTCTGAAAACACCGAATTGGAACAAGCCATTTCATATTCATGTGGACGCTTCTAATTGCGCAATAGGATGTATCTTAGCCCAACCAGCAGATGAAGGAAAGTTAGATCACCCAATTGCTTATGTGAGTAGACAACTGAATCAAGTCAGGAGGAACTATACAACTACGGAGCGAGAGGGATTAGGAATGGTCTATGCAGTGAAGAAATTTAGACACTATCTCTTAGCCAACAAATTCAAGTTCTTCATAGACCATCAGGCTTTATTGTACCTAGTCAATAAGCCTTGTAACACGGGGAGACTGGTAAGATGGTTTCTACTATTCATGGAGTTCGACTTTGAAGTGATAGTTAAAAAAGGAAACACCCATGTAAGAGCAGATCACCTTTCTAGGTTAACACACGGAGAACCACCAAGTGGAGTACCCGATGATCTTCCAGACACTTATTTGTTTAATTTGGAAGTGTGTCCAAAGTGGGCAGAGAAACTAATTTTGATACTCACTCATGGCCCACAACACTCAATCAATAAAGAGAGTAAAAAGGAAATCGCACAATCGAGGAATTTGCACATTATTGCGGGAAGCGTGTACTATAAGGAACCCAATGGTGTATTGCTAAGATGTGTTGAGAAAGACGAACAATTGAAGCTGATTGAACAAGCACATGTGAACAAATGGAGAACACACAAAGGAACTCATGGAACTATTAGGGAGTTAAAGCGCTTAGGATTATACTGGCCTGACATGCCTAAGGGTGTCCATGACTACGTGAGTAACTGTGCAGAATGTCAAGAAACGATTCCCGAGGATCATACATCCATTCCTTTATCAACATTGGTCAAATTTCTAAAGACGAGAGAACATGAGGAAGGAGTTAGCTTAGCGAGAAAAGGATCCCTAGAAGAGATGAGCAAGGATTATGTACTCATAGGAAGAAACTTGTTTAAGAGAGGAAAAGACAACCAATTACGACTATGTGTACATGAAGGAGAATATTTACCTGTATTAGAGATGGCACACGCAGGTGCGGCAGGAGGTCATTTTTCAACTTAGAGAACCGTGAAAATGATTCTCTTTGCAGGCTTGTGGTGGCCAACTTTACATATGGATGTTGAGACATATGTACAAAGCTGCGAGACATGCCAAAGGGCTAAATACCCAATTCAGAGAGATGACATGCCATTGAGACCTATGGTTTGTGCTAGAGCATTTTCTAAATGGGGTATTGACTTCATAGGACCCATTAACCCACCGGCCAAAGGGTCGCATGCTAAATATATCATAGTAGCCACCGATTACTTGACAAAATGGGTAGAGGCAAAGGCTACTAGAAGGAATGATGCTCAAACCACTGCTAAGTTTCTTTTTGAGCATATATTCACTCGTTTCGGATTACCAATTGAAATTGTGAGTGACCGAGGAACGCACTTCATTAATGAGGTGATAGAGTCTCTAATGAATGAATTTTTAGTGATCCATAAAAAATCAGCCCCATACCATCCCCAAGCCAATGGGCAAGCGAAAAGTTCCAATAAGGTGTTATGCTCAGTATTGACAAAGATTGTCAATAATGGTAGGTCTGAATGGGACAAACAATTGCATCATGCAATTTGGGCCTTCCGAGTCGCATACAAGGCTGCCATTGGAACTACCCGAACGCAATTCTACCAATTGATTTCTTGATACCCACCTTGAGAGTAGCCCAACAGCATGAATGGATAGGGCATGAATTATCCCAACAACTAGAACAAATAGAGAAGCTGCATGAAACTCGGTTACAGGCTGTTGCAGGAATTTATGTGGCTAAGAGAAGACAAAAGGCATATTATGATGCTCATATAAAAGACAAAGGACTAAAAGAAGGAGACCTAGTCCTGGTCTCCACCTTGAAGCAACATGCCAAAAAATTACAAAAACGTGGATATGGACCTCTAATCATTAATAGGATCTGGACGAGTGGAGCAATTAATCTAGCCACTTTGTATGGAGACATTCTTCCTAACTACATAAGTGGATCCAACGACAATGCTTTGAAATGAACTTTGATCACATTTTGATATCACAACTATGAGATACGGCCATTTTAGTGTCTATTGTTGTGTGTCGATGAAGTGCATGAATGATTGAGTAAGAGGTTTATGTGTATGTGTGTGTGTGTGTGTGTGTGTGTTTACTTATACTAGTTTCTTCTTTATCCATTACATGTGTTAACCATTGTATATGCACATGCTTCTATGCTCTTTTTTGGGTCTACTCTCAGTTTGATAATTTAAACATGTGTTAGATCAAGCCACCTCTTGATTATACTTGTTGGATTTGTGGTTGATAGTTAGGATCACTTGTTTGCAAGTGCTACAATGTCCTTGCCATATTGCATGAACCTACCCTATAAGGTAGAAACAAAATGTTCCTTTTTTGTTTGATCATCATATACATGTTCAAAACTACAGGTTGCCCATGTAGTTTCATACTACCCAACATGATTGTTTGTATCCTAATGTTTTTTTACTAAAACAAGATGCCTCCACTCCAAGGTTCATCAATTCTATTTTTTGTGACATCTACCCTATCAGAGTGTTATTCCTTCCTCCTATCGGGTCAAATTATTGTTCAAGTTTGATCTCTATGGAAGGACACGAACAACACAAGGAAGAAGAAGGATCTTATAGAACAACACAATAATGAGTGTATTACTAAGTATATTGTACAAAAGATAAGTGACCCATTAGGGTTTTAGGTGTATATACAAGGGGGGAGATGGGGGCCTCCTAAAGGGAGAAAAAAATTCCTCGGTGGTCCTAACTATGTTCATACATATCATTATCAAAATGTATCAACAAAATCCCCCTTGAAGGGATGGGATGAACAAGGAATTGACACTCATGTACAAGGAAGTTTTAAGTGATGTGGAATGAAACCAATCCACAAAAGGAAGTAGGCCCAAAGATTTGCGAAAAGCTTCAAACTTCTCCTCAGGTAAAGCCTTTGTGAAAATGTTTGCAACATTATCCTCTATGGGTACATAAGTCAAATTGATCTCTCCAGCAAAGAGTCTCTCCTTGACATAATGATAGAGAACCTCAATTTTCTTTGTGCGAGCATGGAACACAAGGTTCCTCACAACTTCCAATGCACTCTAACTATTAATAAAGATGGTGGTGGCAGAAGACTTACCAACACCCAAATCATCCAAAAGGCATCTGAGTCACACACACTCAACAATCGTTGTGAACACTTCCCTGTACTCAACCTCAAAACTAGAAGTGGCCATAGTAGGCTACTTCTTAATCAACAAGATATGCATGAGCTACCAAGCATGAAGCAAAAGCCATTGGTGGATGCACGAGTGTCATAGAAACGAACCCAATCTAAGTAAAAAATAAAAGCATGTAAACCTAGTAGTAATGGTACCACATTGGGATAAAATAATCAATGTAGCCACAATATAGCATTCAAGTAGCAAAATATGCGCTTAAATACATGTCAATGCTTTACACCTAGGCAATATGTAGTTGCTAATCTGTGAGACAAAAAACTAAATATCACATAGAGTTATGCCTAAGTAAATCAATCATCCAAAAACTTATTGATAGAGAATAACATCAAATGCATATCTAGCATCATGAAGCATTATTCGTATGCCTACGCCAAAATGCTACAATAATGTGTCAATGTATTTTATTTGACACAAAGCTATTGATATATTTCTGTCGTGATGTGTGTGAACACACTTAGGATTGCCAGGGCACTTTTTTCCCTCTTTAGGATGTTTTTTCCCCTGACTTGTATATATGCCTATAACCTTGGTGAGTTATTTATCTTTGTACATTCACTTGGTAATTATTTTAGTGTTATGTTGTGCTCGAAGTTTCTCTTTCTTGTGTTGCTCATATGCCTTCCTAGTCTCAGAATCACACAAAAATTGGTGAACATACTCGAGGTGATTAGAAGTTCAAAACAACTTTCTTGTGTGCCATGAAAATCTTGATCTGAGCTCATTTTGTCCTCTGAACATAGTATTGCAATGCTTGTGTAGGTAATTTCATCCTTTTGTGCAAAACATATTTACATGTTTTGATTCTCCAATACAAGTTTCCTCAAAGTTTGCTATAGGTATAGCAAAGCTCGAGAGGATGGTTATGTTCAACTTTTCAAGATATAATCATTTTTCTACATTAAGGTATTTAGTTAGTGGCCATGGCTAAAAGCAATGATGTATTCTATATGTTGGTTATTGAGGATAGGTTGGATGGTACTAATTACCCATTGTGGGCATATATGATGTGTCATGTATTGGTAGCGAAAGGACTATGGAATATTGTGTAAAGTGTTAAAAAACATCCCTGCAAATATAGTTATTGAAAGTGATGCAAATGGCATTGTGAAGTGATCATCAAATTCATCTTTGTCCTATAGTTTTGTTGCACCTATTGCCAAGCAACTTTGTTGAGATGGCAAAGATGCTCAGGCATATGCATTGATAGCTTTGTCTATCAAACATGCGATCATTCTCAATACTATTGATGGTAGTTCTTTCACATTGTCAAATTTTTTGTATGTATTAGGGATCAAGAAAAATCTATTGTTAGTTTTAAGATTATCCAATATTGGCTTGGTTGTCAAATTTGTTGATGACATATGTACAATTCATAATATCTCACATGTGGATGTTATTATTCCTTCTGGCATTTTATCTTGTGTGTAAGGGCCATAGATTATGCAAAATCTATGAAAGAACTCAACATGTGCAATTCAAGATTCTCACGCACTCTCAAATGCAAAGCTTTTGCTTTGGTCATCTAAATTTTGCTAGTTTGCTACTCTTTCAGAAATATGAAATGGTGTCCTCTCTACCCAAATGTGAGGCACCTTGTAAACATGTCTGTGAAGGTTGTATTTTGGGCACAATGGAGCGTTCCTCCTTCCCAAAAGTTGGTTTAGTTCGAGCTACGCATAAATTTCAACTTATTCGTAGTGATGGCTATAGTCTTGTGCGAACTACCATTACTTCGTGACTTTCTTTACTAATGAGTTTTGTAGACATGCATGGATGTATCCATTGAAAGAAAAGTCCAAAGTGTTTATGCGCTTCAAACAATTTCTAGTTATGGCTAAAAATCCATTAGCATGTAAATTGGGCACCCTCCATTTTGATCAAGGGGGGGAATACATGTCTTCTAATTTAATGCATTTTTGGTTGAATGTGGTATAAAACATCAGTGTATAGTGTCATATACACCTCAACAAAATTGAGTTGTTGAAAGAAAGAATAGGACTCTCATGGAGATGGCAAGGTGTATGGTCAAAAGTCAAGCTTTACCACATAGCTTCTAGCTTGAGGCTCTTATGTGTGCAACATATGTACTTAACAAGTTTCCTACCAAAGCACTACAATCTATCACTCCATATCATGGTCGCAAGCCATCTGTTGCTTGTCTGCATGTCTTTGGTTATCTGGCATATCTATTAGTGCCTGAACGACAACACAAGAAATTGGATGATAAAGCAATGAAATGTATTTTTGGTGGTTATAAAGCAAAGGCTATCATTTGTATCATCCACACACTAAATGCATTTTGGTAAAGCATGATGTTGTTTTTGTGGAAGATGAAATTCGGCCATTAGTTTCATGAACCAAGGAGACTTCAGTTAGCTCTAGAGATGTCTATCACTTTGCTACCTCTTTGTATGGGTGGACATTCCAATGCTAGTCCAAATGAGACAATTTCTCCACCTTTATAGGCTCCACATGATGATATAGTTCATTCCATTTTTTTTTATGCAGATTTACATAATGCACTTGATGAGAGGGTTCATATATAGGAGGAAAATGCTATACCTAAATGGTTGGTTTAGACTTTAAGAGATAGCAAACTAGATGCACCTCTTTCATATCATACTTGTTCAGGCTCTCATAGTGCTTCCTTTGCATCAGACTACCCACCACCATCTTCATTGACAGTTAGAGAGCATTGGCAGTTGCAAGGAACCCTATGTTCCATGCTCTCAAAAAGAGCAATGAGGTGCACTATCATTATGTCATGGAAAGGTTCTTTGCTGGAGAGATCATTTTGGCATATGTGCCTACACAAGATAACATTACAAACCTTTTCACAAAGGCTCTGCCTAGGGATAAGTTTGAAGATTTCTACAAAGCTTTGGGCTTACTTCCTTTTGAGGATTGATTGCTTTCCACATATCTTGGCACTTCCTTATACATGGGTGCTAGCTCCTTCACCGCATCACTCCCAGGGGGGATTTGTTGATATATTTTGGTAGTGATGTGTGTGAACACACTTAGGACTATCAAGGCACTTTTTTACCTTTTTAGGAGGTTTTTCCCCCAACTTGTATATACACCTATAACCTTAATAGGTTACTTATCTTTGTACATTACCTTGGTAACTCATTTAGTGTTGTGTTGTGATGCAAGCTTCTCTTTCTTCCTTCTGCTATTCATGTGCTTCCACGGACCTTGGACTCCAAGAGTTATTCTCTTGTCAATTTGCATAAATTGAATACCCAAATAATGATGCAAACACCCCAAATATGAAATCTCAAGAAAGGCATGCATTCAACCTTAAATTCAGCAATCTTTAAGACCAATGAACAACATAACATCAACATATACAAAAATGATAAGAATTACTTCATTTGCATGCTTAACATATAAGATTCTCTAAGTTGGACTATTCTCAAGTCCATGTCCTAGCAAGTAGCATGTATCTTTTGATACCAAGCATGTGGTGCTTGCTTCAATGCATATAATGGTTTTTTCAACCTACACAAATAGTTTTCATGCCCTTTTAGTGCAAATTCACGAGGCTGAAATACATACAATTCTTCATGTAAATCACCATTCAAAAATGCAATTTTAATGTCCCAACTGATGTACATTGCAATCATGATGAGTTGCAAGTGCACAAATCCTAGGAACAATGGTCATTGAACACATGCTAAAAGTCTCTTCAAAATCAATGTCTTTCTCTTGAGCATAACCTTTGGCAACAAGCCTAACCATATACCTATCAATTGTTTCATCATGCTTACAATTCATCTTATATAACCATTTGGTGTCAATGTCCTTTGCCTAGGAAAATCACATAAAGACTGAGTACCAGTCTTCATAATAGCATCATATTCTCATTGAATATCAACCATCCAATTTTCTAAATTCTATGCTTCACAAAAAAAGAGGCTCATTCATCATAAAGACTAGAGACAGTTATGGCATAACAATCTACAACAAAAGAAGCACTATGAGAGCCTGAATGAGTAAGATATGAAAGATGCATCTAATTTGCTATCTCTTAAAGTCTGCACTAGCCATTTAGGCATAGTTTTGGTCTCTTCTATGTCCGTCCTCTCATTAATAAGTGTATCATGTAAATTTCCAAAAAAAAATGGAATGATTTGCATCATCATTTGAAATCTATAAAGTTTAAGAAATTGCATTCCTAGGACCAAGCTCAATTACATTTTCCACAAAAACAACATCATGGATAACCAAAATGTGTTTATTATATCGATTATACAAATGATAGATTTTGCTTTATACCCAACAAAAATACATTTCACAACCTTATCATGCAATTTTGTGCATTGTTGTTTAGGCACTAATGCATATTCTAGAAAACCAAAAACATGTCGATGAGCTATAGATGCCTTGCGACCATGATACACTACAATGCTTTGGTGGGACAACTATTAAGTACATATGTTGCGCACATAACATCCTCAAGCCTAATGCTATGTGGTAAGGCCTAACTTTTGACCATACACCTCACCATTTCAATGAGAGACTTATTCTTTCTCTCAACATGTACATTTCGTTAACGTGTATATGCATATATGACAGTGTACATTGATGTTTTATCCCACACTCAACAAGAAATTGCATTAAAATTAGAAGACATATACTCCCCTCCTCAATCAAAATGGAGGTTACCCATTTTACATGCTAACATATTTTCAACCATAACCAAGAATTGTTTAAAGCACATAAACACGTTGAACTTTTCTAACAATGGATAAACCCATGCATGTGTACAAAAATCACTAATTAAAGTCACGAAGTATAAATAATTCCCAAATGAAGCTTTTTGCATAGGACCACAAACATCACTATGAACAAGATACAATTTATGTGCAACTCTAACTAAAACATCTTTTGAGAAGGAAGCGCACTGCATTTTATCCAAAATAAAGTCTTCATGGACATGTTTAAAGGGTGCATCAAGTTTGGGCAAAGAGGACACCATTTTAGATTTCTATAGGCACATCAAACTAGCAAAATTCAAATGACCAAAGTGTGCATGCAAAAGCTTGCATTTGACATTCTTAGATTTTGCATAATTTATGAGCTTATACAACCCATGACATAAAATGCAAGAAGCCACGATAGCATCACCATTGGAGAGATTATGAAGTGTACATTTGTCATCAACAAATTTGACAACCAAGAAAATATTGGCTAGTAGATTTTTCTTGATCCCTAGCACATATAAAATATTTGACAATGTGAAAGAACTATTATCAACAGTAGTGAGAATGATCTTTCCAACTCTCATAACAGGATAAGAGGAGTTGTTCATGTTGAAAACATGAGTTCTTCTATCTCATTTCCATTTGTATCGACATGAGTGCATCTCCATTTCGTATATAGGAGACACTTCATTTTCATTTCATTCCATTTTATATTATATCTCATTGTATTTGGGTACCTCTTCATTTGCTTCTACCAATGTATTTATTCTCCTTCAAGGGAATCATCCCACATGATCTACTTTGGAGAGCTGCCTCCATATCTATATAAGGAGGGCCTCTCCCCCACTTTGTACTTTGTTAGAAGCTTGAAGAGCCTAATCCATGCTCTTGGAAAGGTCATTTCTAATCCATGTGAGTTTACCCATTTCTTGGTCGAGTCCCTTTGAGTCTCTCACACTCTTTCATTTGTGAGTAAACTCTTGTTTTCATTTCGGTTCCATATGTGTACTCTCTACATGGTATCACATCATTAGGTGGAGGTTTTCTGAATTGTTTGGTGGTTATTTTGGTGGATGTGGTGCTAGAGCTTGGTGGTGTTACTCTCCACTCATTGGGAGAGGTACTTTTTCCATCATTTTGTGCTCTATTTTGGTTATACATTTCCACCCTCCCACCCTTCTCTTTCATCCATTTATCTGCCCTATCATCCCTTTTACTACCAATTTCCATCCCTTCTACTATTGCTCTCACTATTTATTTTGATGAGATTCCTGGTCTTATGATAGTTGTGGTGCATCTCACACTTTATAGTGCTCATAAATAGTATTTAGCATTTCAATTGATGGCATGGGTTGACCTCTTTGACTTTTATAGTGATTATCATGACACATCAATTTGCCTTTTGGGGGATCACACACCTCTATGGCCAAACTTTCATGTGTATATGGAGCTTATATAAGCATGATTTTAATGTCTCCTTCATTGTATATCAAGTATGACATCTCAATTATTGCAGAGGAGGACTCAATGCTCCATCAACCACCAAGATCACATGTCAGTAATTTAACTCATTCCCACATTCACTGTAGCCAATGCAACACTCCCATGTGCATATAGAACACCAATATATGTTGTCATCATACATTTGGACATTGAATATACAGATAATATCTCATCAGTGTTGTAGAAGAGGCAATCGGGACCATAGTTCTAGTACTCGTACTTCAAGGGGAGTTCTTCCTTAGGGAAGTATACCATATGACATGTCTATGTGCATGTATTCTACTTGGTAGTAGAGCCACATAGATGAAAATGTTGCAAGTACATAGATGAGAAAAGCGCAATTTCTTAAGACTTAAAATGATTAAAATAAGTTAAAATAATCCAAATTAGCATTATAGTAGGCTAGTAGCCACTCGAGAGAATAGAACTTGACTACAAGATCAATAGTACGAAATGGCCGAAACAACCAAGTACTCTACGCCAATGGGATGTAACAGAGTAGACTCAATTGAGATACACTATCCCAAGGCTTAGTCAATCACCCTATCATGTTATCTACCACAGAGAAGCCAACGCTCTATATAGTCACCAAAGAGTGGCCATGACACAAAATGGGCAAAGTCCCAACAGAGCGTAGAGGGTAGCCAAGAGATAACTAGGTAAATAATACAACTAGAACAAAGACTAGATAGCAGACTAGAGATGATGTGGAATGATGATAGCCAAAAAACCATCTTCACTGACAGGCAAAGCACATTGGCAGTTGTGAGGAACCCTGTGTTCCATGCTCGCACTAAGCACATTGAGGTGCATTATCATTATATCAAGGAAAGGTTATTTGTTGGAGAGATCAACTTGGCATATTTGCCCATGGAGGAGAAAATTGCAGACCTTTTTATGAAGGCTCTACCTAGGGAAAAATTTGAAGCTTTCCGCAAAGCTTTGGGCTTACTTCCTTTTGTGGATTGATTCCACATAGCTTGGCACTTCCTTATACATGAGTGCAAGCACCTTGTTCACTGCATCACCTCCAGGGGGGATTTGTTGATATATTTAGGTAGTTTGTGTGTGAACTTTTTGGGACCATCGAGGCACTTTTTTCCCTCTTTAGGAGGTTTCCACCCCCCTTGTATATATGCCTATTGCCCTAACAAGCCACTTATCTTTGTACATTCTAGT
This sequence comes from Ceratopteris richardii, assembly GCA_020310875.1. Lineage (NCBI taxonomy): Eukaryota > Viridiplantae > Streptophyta > Polypodiopsida > Polypodiales > Pteridaceae > Ceratopteris > Ceratopteris richardii. The sequence goes on from CM035419.1 coordinate 123,558,441, forward strand.
GGTAATACATTCAGTATTGTGTGTTGTGCTCAAAGCTTCTTCTTCTTCCTTGTGTTGTTTGCGTGTTTCCACAGACATCTAACTCCAACAATCCCTAGGTCTAGGGATCACCCACACGGGGTGGCCCTCACCCCATCGGGTTAGGGGTTGCCCTAGGGGACCACCAAGCCCCAAGGGAGTAAGGGGTCTCCCTAAAGGAGACCCACTTGCCCACTTGGGTGAGGGGTCACCCCCTAGGGTGGCCTCAAAGCCCACGGGCAATTATGGATTCAACCAAAAGTGAGTGTCATGCATAAGTGCAACTTGATACCTCATAGTGGCCAAAAACTCAAGGCGAGTGGGATTCTTACTCGTAGGCATCCACATAGGGCTAATTGGAGGGGTATTTCCCCCATGTTACTTCTTATGCAACCATGTTGTGACCCTTTGTTGCAGAGGTCTGAAGACAAGAGAGAAAAGAAAGCAGATGAAAAAAGAGAAGAAAAGCAGGCCCATATAATTTTACAAGATTACTTATTTTCTTTTCTTAAAATCCTTCATAACGCATCAAGAAGCCTTGTAAATTCACTAGAGGAAGGTCCTCTAGATGCATATTCCCTGAAGATTGTAACACTAATTTTGTAAAATAGTAGGAATTTAGAGATCTTTAGTGGAAGTTTTGGTCTCTTGTGTGAAAGGACCAAACTTAGGGCACATGTATATAAGACACTTATGACTCAATTGTAAAGACTTTTTGCCATAATCAAGAGCTAACTTCTGAAATTTCGAATTTGCTTCTTCTTATCAGTATACCTTCTTCTTCATGAGCTTTCGTGCGTGCTTGAGGCGTGAAATGTGTGTTTAGAGGTGTTTCCTACCCTTCCCCATCTCTTTTAGTTGTTATTGTGTGTGTGTGTGAAATGTAGGAAGTCTTGAAGTGTAGGTGATTCCCACCAGTCTGTTTTTTGGACATTGACTATATTAGGGTACCGAGGCTAGGAGACATCACCTAATTTTTGTATGTTGTTACACCAAGTATCATGATACACACTGTTAGTATATGATCAATGTCTACCCCTCATGATTGTATGCACATTTTGTAAGGCCCCCTTTATGAGGAGAAGCCAAGCATGCATTACCCAATTGATGGGAATCCCAACTTGAATGTTGGATGAAGGTCATATTGGACCATGTAAGATATTATAAGGAAAGGGAGTTATCAGGGTCCCCAATTGTGGGGTCCGGGGCAGCGGTGAGCAGCCCCGGCTGGGGGGTCCAAGGGGGCCAGCGGGCCCCCTGGCTGGGGGGTCCCAGGGGGCCAGCAGGCCCCCTGGTGGGGGTCCGGGGGCAGCGCCCCTGGCGCGACGGTAAAGGGAATATTCCATGGAATATTCCCTGTCGGAGTCAGAAATCATTTATATTTGTTAGGTTGGTTCAACCAGTCTAAGCCGTGTATGGCAATTACGCGGGCGGTGGCCGCCCACGCTCTACCGCCCATGTATAGCCGTCCATGGCAGGCCACCCATGATCCTATATATACATGACTTCTGCACTACCTAAGACACCGAGTTGAGCCAGCATACCTCTACCTTGTATCTCCCTATCTAGAGTTGTCTAGATCACCATTTAAGCTCTACCTTGAGAGCGCACGGGTGGACAACGCCATCATCTTTGTACTTGCTGCTAGTAGAAAATTGTTGAGATTCTCCTATATCTGTTATCTTCTCTGTTATTGCTCCTGTGTTATATTGCGTAACTATTGTCTTACACACACTTTGTTGTAAGAGGTGTTGTGTGAGGTGGATGTTCCCTTTTTGCATGCATTACTTGTACCTTTCCCAGATTAACCATCATTTAAGCACATGTTTCCATGCACTTGACCGGGTTAGGCTCTCAGTTTGACAATTTAACATGTGTGTCAAACCACCACTATATGCATTTGCTGGATGATTGAGGTATAGTCTCTTTCGTCGCAAATCCCTAAGACCTTGTGAGAATAGATACAAACGTTTTTGGCACCGTTGCCGAGGATGAAGGCCTAAGTCAATGTTCTTACGTGATGGTTAAAGCGTTTTTGTGAAGGTAGTGATGGTGAGGAAGTAAAATTTAATACCTTGGCAAGTCACAATTCACTTGCACTTGTTGCTTCATACATATAGTGTGTGTAAAAAGCTTTTAGGAGTAGGTTAGGAGTGGGAAGTTAGGGTTGGGAGTTAGGTAAGAGAGCTTGGAAGTAGGATAGGTCAACCAACACTTGAGAAAACCAAAACAAAAAAAAAAAACTTTCCTTTTTTTGATTCACTAATGATGACCAAAGAAAGAAAACCAAAAATCATAAAGACGATTAGTATCATCAAAACTTATATCGCATAGAACTCATACCATAGCTGGAATCTAGTGTTAAAAACTTGGGGAAATACTCATTGAGGTGAGCCCTTGACAATAGACATATCATATTCTTGCTTGATCACTCAAATGGAGAGAAATGACACCACACGAGTATCGTGAGGTATATTTTCGGTGAAATTCAAGGAATTTTCAAGCTAAAGCAGATAAGCTTGAGAAGGAGAGCACAAGGAACTCACAAGCACCAAAAAAATCTTAATTTCGACTTATAAAAGTCCAAATATTGTGATCGATTGAGTTTGGCATCACCATACCAAATTCTTGTGTCATCGATACTTGGTAGGTATCACATATCCTCGATATCTCACTCATGGGTTGTATTGTGATACTTTGGTATCATGTATCACCTAGTTTTGTATCTTCACTCCAAGTATCATGTATCATCGATACCCCAAGTATTTTGTATCACCAATCTTGGATGTGTATCATGTATCGTTGATCATGAGGAGCAAGTATCGTATCGCGTCTTGTGAGTATCATGTATCATATATCCAAAGTATCATCTATCGTGTACTCCAAGTATTGTGTATCGTATATCATGTATCCTGAAGTGTTATGTATCATGTATTGGCAAGATTTAGGTATTGTATCATGGAGGATCTAGTTTCGTGTATTGTAGAAACTTCAGGCATCATGTATCATTTCATCTAGAATATCGTGTATCATGAGACCTAGTGTCGTGTATCGTGAAAATCCACCAAGTAACCAGATATTTTATCATCAAGATCTAGAGTCATGTATCATGGAAATTGATGAACAAACCCTAATTGTGTTTGAAATCAAAATTTTGGGAATTTCATTGATCAAGGACCAACTAAAACTCTCCCCTTGAATTGAGAAAACACTCAAAGATAAAGACACAGCTTTTAGGGTCACAAAAACTCAAAAAATCCCATAGACTTTGAATGAACCTACAATCTAGATGTGTCCTAGGGAGTCCCAAAAGTATGATATCCTCAGCAGGGAGTGTAACTCAAAGAAGCATTTACTCTACTTATTCTAACACTTCTAGTGATTCAGACGGTGAATTAATTATGGCCTCCAAAGACATGCATAGCTCTATCCACTCAGTAGAGCTCATGTCTTTGATAGAAGGTGAATATAGAACTTCACTATAGTGTGTCTCTACAAACTTGCATGGAGTTCCTATATACTTAGATGCCCTTAACAGATCCGTGCAAGACTTCGGAATTCAACAAACTCTAAAGTTTTGCAAAGACCAGATGTGCAATTTGAGGGAAGATTTTTGCATGGAAAAACGAGGGGAATTATAGTTAGTGATTGAGCATCTTGATAGGATGAATCAAAGAGGAGAAAGTGAGGAAGAAAATAATCTGATTGGCAATGACAATAGAGAAGCTCTAACTAATGGAGAGTGTTAATCTCCAAAATAACAAGCTAATCCTGAGGTTAGAGCACCTCTATATCAAGAGTAACTCAAAACTTTCACCAATTTAGAGAATCAATGATCAATTACCAAGATTTTGATCAAACTGTGAAGAAAATGACTACACAGAAAGTGTGCTGCACATAACTCTCTCACTGACTTATCAAATATGTAAAGTTTTTTAGAAAACTTTACAAAAGGTGTCGTCTATAGTTTGCGCACCTTCTCCAAGTTAAATCATTGCAAAAGACTTAGTAGATCTTGAGAAATGACTTCAACAAGTCACCTATGTCTAGAACTGCTCTTCTGAGAACTCGATTCAGACACCTGCAACTTCTAACACTTGGTTCTCTCAATCTAGAACCCGTTTATGCAAATGCTTTTAGCCATAGATGGCTTACCTTCCAACTTAGATTTTGAATCCTTACTTCTGCAAAACTTTAAACTGTGCACTGAGAAATGATCAAATCTTTGACCATCGAGATTGCGCATGTTTCAGAAAACAGTGAACACTTCTTCACATATGAATGTTCCTACTCATAATTCTCACAGCCTCTTTAGAATTAGGCTCTCAAAGTTTAACCATAGACTCGTTAACTATGGGCTTAGATGTCTACAAAAGGATTCTTGAAATGATCAAGCACAGAAGGAGAATGCACAAAAACATCGGGTGCAATTTTCTCTTCTATTACTAGAAAACGTTACAACTAGATGAGAGAGCTAATCTTCATACTTCTCAAGTGTCTAATCACTCCTAATTCTTCTGATATCTTGTATTCTATACTCTCATACATATGCCCCGACATTTTTCCTTTGTATATATAGTCAAATATTTACAAGCTCATGACTATACAAAAGTATATGTGAACTATCTCTGAATTAATGTACATATGTGTACACATCTTCATCTTCTAGATATGCACTTCCTTCATGCTTCATAACTTGGTCTTCTCTTCAGTCCTTGACTTCAATTCTTCACCAAAACTTCAATTGTTGATTGCCCTGCACCAACAGCTCCCCCTCAATCATCAATTGAGGTTTTCTCTATCTTCTTTATGCATGCCATGTCTTTGAATCTCTATAGCTTTGGTCCATCCAAGCTCTTGGTTAGCATATCAGCTATCTGATCTTTTGTTAAAGTATGTATGACTTCAATCTCTTTATCCATCACCTTCTCTCTTAGAAAGATAGTGGATCTCAATATGTTTAGTCCTGGCATGAAAAACAGGATTAGCAGCCAAATACAATGAACTCATGTTATCTCCATGAATAGTGGGTATACTCTTTGTAATATCAAAACTCTTCATGAGAGTCTTGAGCCATATTACTTCCTTTGCAGCTTCCACCATACCTTTATACTCTGCTTCTGTAGATGACAAAGCAAATGTGTGTTGCTTCTTTGAACACCATGAAATTAACTTATCTCCCACATAACACAAGTATCCATAAGTTGATCTCCTATCATCAAGATTACCTGCCCAATCTGTATCACTATAGATCTTGATGTTTGTATCTGATGTAAAACCATAATACAAACCTTCTTTGAGTGTACCCTTAATGTACCTCAACACTCTTTGACCTGCAATCCAATGTTCTTTCCTAGGACAATGCATGAATTGAGACAATACTCCAACTGCATATGACAAGTCAGGCCTAGTTAAAGTAGCATATATCACACTACCAACCAAACTTTGATATATCTTCATATCCTTGAACTCTTCTCCTCCCTATCTGCTCAATTTGTGATTCACCTCCATTGGAGTACGTGCTACCCTGCAATCATTCATCTTAAACTTGACCAACAAGTTTCTCAAATACCTTTCTTGAGTTACATACACTCCATGTTGAGTGTATGAGATCTCCATGTCCAAGAAATATAACAAATCTCCCAAGTCACTGATCTTGAACTCTTTCTCCATTTGCTTCTTTAGACTTTGAATGCCTTTCTCATCTGTACCTGTAAGAATTTTATCATCAACATATATGCACATGTAAATAAACCCATCTTCACTTGCTTTGACAAGCAAGCTACTATCTGCTTTAGACACTTGAAATCACAAGTCTATAATTCCATGCCCTTGGGGCCTGCTTCAAGCCATACAGAGCTCTCTTGAGCTTGCACACATGATCTGGATACCTTTCATCTCTGAATCCTTGTGGTTGCTCCATGAAAAAATCATATGAAATATATCCATTTAGAAAAGCATTCTTTACATCTAATTGACATAATTTCCAACCTTTACATGCAGCAATGGCTATGAGTGTCCTGATAGTTGTCATCTTTGCCACAGGACTATAGGTCTCATCATAATCTATGCCATATGTCTGAGCAAAACCTTTCACAACAAGTTTGGCTTTATACCTAGATACACTTCCATCTGCATACCTCTTTGTCTTGTAGACCCATTTGCATCCAATGATCTTTTGACTATTTGGTTTAGGAACCAAATCCCATGTCTGATTCTCCATCAATGCATCATACTCTTCCTGCATAGCTTTCTCCCAATTTTCCTTACCTTTTGCCTCTTCATATGTAGAAGGGTCTTCATCTGTCTTTATCATATAAGCATAATCTTTGGTAGCCAAAAAAGAAGTGTCATAGCTATACCTTGTAGGTTGCCATTTGTGTCTTGTTGACCTTCTGAGTTCTCCACTTCTTGAAGTTTCTAGTTCATCACATTCTGGATCAAACCTTGGCATTTCTTCAACTTCAACTTGTACTTAATTGTTCTCTTCTTCATCAAATATCTGAACCTTTGATTTACCTTTCTTTTGATTCACAATTTCTTCATCACCTGCATAAATATTGATTGTACGTGCATACCAAGTACCTTGATTATCAAATGTAACATCCTTTGATACTAGGAATTGTTTTGTGGATGGACTCCACAACCTATATCCCATCTGCTTATCATCATATCCAATAAATACATACTTTTCAGCTTTAGGTTCCAATTTGTGCCTTAATTGTGATGGCACATATGCATATGCCAAACATCCAAATACTTTGCAATGATCTAAAGTAGGTCTCTTACCCCACCATGCCTCATATGGTGTCATACCCTGCAAAGCTTTACATGGTAATCTATTAACCAAATAAGTAGCTGTGTTTACACCCTCAGCCCACAAGTAATTTGGGCAATTTTTCTCCTTCATCATGGATTTTGCAAACTCAACAAGAGATCTATTCATGACCAACATTGCCTTGGGATCTTGAATGCGAACAATCTTCCTTCTTTCTTCCCTGAAACAATTTGTTTATATCCATTGCTAGGGTCTTCCACAAACACTCCTTCATTAGTGAACCTAACTTCATAACCTTTTTCAACAATTTGGCCTACACTTATCAGATTCTTAGGAATTGTAGGAACATACAAAACCTTACTCAAGAGAGTACTTCCATCCTTAGCCTTCACTGATCCAATTGACTTCACATTATGCTTTGTATTGTCACCTGTTTGAACAACATGATTAGTTATCTTATTCGCCAAATCAGTCATCAAAGCTATGTTGCCACTCAGCTGATTGCTACACCCTGAGTCAATGTAGAAGACTCTTTGGTCTTCACTTTGCCTTTCACAAGTTGCATTCATTATCAATGTTGAATCCTCCATCTGATCTGAAGCATAATTGTAGTAGGTATTGTTGTATTGTTGACTTTGGAATCCTCTACCTGCATTTCTTCCAAAGTAACCTCTACTACCTCTACCTCTGAAATTACCTCTTTGATTTCTGCCACCTCTTCCTCTTGAATTAAAATTCTGATTCTATCCACCATTATTCTGAGTATTATGTCAAAAATCATTAGCTAAATGATTTGTCTTACCACAAATCCAGCAAGCTTTAACTCCATCTTTATTACTCCTGCCTCTTCCTCTACCTTTGCCACCTCCTCTTCCTCTTAGGAAGTTGGCTTGGCTAGTTGTACTTTCATCTTCATTTGCTTGTTGCTTCCCTCTGGCATTCTTCTTCTTATCCTTTGAATACATTGCATGACCTGTACCCTTATCACTTTCACCTTTGACATCCTGCTCAAAGGTTAGCATATGTCCTAGCAACTGATTTAAATCAGGAGTGAATGATCAAGTGATAATTCAGTAGACAAAATGAATGGCTTCCATTTGTCATCACCTCTTAAACCTGTGAGGATTTGCCTTACCAATTTATCCTCCTCAATGTCTTCATCCACTGCTCCTAATGCATCTGCAATGTCCTTCATGCTTGTTACATAATCTGAGATGGATTGAGAAGCCTTCTTCTTGAAAGTGGTAAATTCTGCCCACAAGGATGCCTTCCTTGACTTTGTAATGTTTTGGAAATGCTCCTCCAAAGCATTCCATATATCACTTGCACTTTCAAGACCTCTAATGTGAGGTAGCAAGTAGTCATTAACTACCATGTAAATAATACTCCTGGCTTGAGCATCTTTCTTCATCCAAGTCTTCAAATCTGATAATTCCTCCCTAGTTGGAACACTAGGATCTTTGAACTGAGGCTTTTCTTCTTCACCTGTGATATAACTTATCAAGTCTTTTCTCATAAGATGAGCTTCCATCCTCATTGACCATGCTGGATAGTTCTCTCTATCCAACTTCTCTATCTGAAGAGAATCTCCCATCCTTTCTTCACCTGTATATTGAATTCTTCAAACTTTATGAGTAATAGATGTACCTTTACTTCGAATGATACTCCTTTTTTCTTCCTTGATGTCGTATGGCCTCCTTCTCAAGCTTTGCTCTCAAGCTTTCACCTTTTGAATCTTCAGATGTTGAATTCTTTATGACTGCAGCAGTCGAGATGCTCCTTTCTTCAATTTTGATGTTTCCTGCTCTGATACCACTGATGGAGAGTGTTAATCTCCAAAAGAACAAGCTACTCTTGAGGTTAGAGCACCTCTATATCAAGAGTAACTCAAAACTTTCACCAATTTAGAGAATCAATGATCAATTACCAAGATTTTGATCAAACTGTGAAGAAAATGACTACACAGAAAGTCTGCTACACATAACTCTCTCATTGACTTATCAAATATGTAAATTTTTTTATAAAACTTTACACAAGGTGTTGCCTACAGTTTGCGCTTCTTCTCCAAGTTAAATCATTCCAAAAGACTCAGTAGATCTTGAGAAATGACTTCAACAAGTCACCTATGTCTAGAACTGCTCTTCTAAGAAGTCGATTCAAACACTTGTAACTTCTAATACTTGGTTCTCTCAATCTAGAACCCGTTAATGCAAATGCTTTTAGCCATAGATGGATTACCTTCCAACTTATATTTTCACTCCTTACTTGTTCAAAACTTTAAACCATGCACTGAGAAATGATCAAATCTTTGACCATCGAGATTGCGCCTGTTTCAGAAAACAATGAACACTTCTTCACATATGAATGTTCCTACTCATAATTCTCACAGCCTGTTTACAATTAGGCTCTCAAACTTTAACCATAGACTCATTAACTGTGGAATTAGATGTCTACAAAAGGATTTTTGAAATGATCAAGCACAGAAGGAGAATGCACAGAAACATCGGGCGCAATTTTTTCTTCTATTACTAGAAAACTTTACAACTGGATGAGAGAGCTAATCTTCATACTTCTCAAGTGTCTAATCACTCCTAATTCTTCTGAATTCTTGTATTCTATACTCTCATACATATGCGCCAACATTTTTCCTTTGTATGTATAGTCAAAAATTTACAAGCTCATGACTATACAAAAGTATATGTGAACTATCTCTGAATTAATGTACATATGTGTACACATCTTCATCTTCTGGATATGCACTTCCTTCATGCTTCATGACTTGGTCTTCTCTTCAGTCCTTGACGTCAATTCTTCAGCAAAACTTCAATTGTTGATTTCCCTGCACCAACACTGACTACCTCAAGAGGAAGATCAATTGTAGTGAAAATTTGGAGAGGAGATAGGATCCCTCGAGATGATGACCTCATGGATTTTTATCTAATAGCTAGAATTGATAAATTGTTGCAAGCCACTTCACCCATAATGGGAAGTAGCATTAACCTTGCCTATGATTTGAAATGCAACGTCTTCTAGTGAGTGGTACTTGCCTTCATTTATGATAGTGTTCATTCTTAAGGATGGGAGATATGTTCCAAAGCCTACAAATCATCAATTTATTAGAGTTAAGTGGATATACAAAGTCAAGTATAAATCAAATGGTACCTTGGACAAGTAAAAAGCAAGACTTGTAGCTAAAGGTTATAAGCAAAAGAGAGACATTGATTATGAAGAAAAAATTGCCCCTACTACAAAGTTTATCACTATAAGAGATATTCTTGACTTAAATGCACACTTCAAATGGCCCATTTACCAACTCAACGTCAAAAGCACTTCCTCAATGGTGATCTTCAAGAAGAAGTATTCGTACAACAACCTGAAGGTTTCAAGTTCCAAGGCAGATTATGTATACAAACTTCAAAAAGGACTTTATGGACTTAAGCAAGCTCCTAGGGCTAGGTATGAAAAGATCCACAAGTTCTTGAAGCTAAAGGATTTCAAAGGATCACTACCGATGCTAACTTATACATACACCATAAAGATTCCCTAGTTGCAATCATCATCCTCTATGTACATGACTTGATTTTGATAGGTTAAGATGACCAACACATCCCATTAATCATCACATAGCTTCACTTTGAGGACTCCATGATAGATCTTGGTCTACTTCACTACTTGTTAGGCATGGAATTGTGGCAAACAAAAGAAGGTATATTCCTATGACAAAAGAAGTATTGCTCTAATCTCCTTTCCAAATAGAACACAAACTAGTGCCATTCAATATCTACACCATTTGATCCAAATTTCAAGCTCACATTGGAGTACTCATCATCACTAGTGGATGTGAATGCTTATTGACAACTTGTTGGTTCTTTACCTAGCAAGCACAAGACAAGATATTGCCTATGTAGTTGGTATACTCAATCAAGTTGCACATTAGCCTCATTAGACACATTAGGATGCTGCTAAGAGACTACTTAGGTACCTTGCCCTCACTTGAAATCATGGTATTTGGTGTAGAGGGGGCATTGAACTTGCCAGATTCTTGACAGGCTACTTTTGGATACATATTTTTTATTGGCTTAGGACCTATCTCTTGTGCAAATAAGAAGCATCTTACAATTGCTGCATCATCCATCAAGGTCGAGTACTGAGCATCCAACTTTGTAGCATGTGAAGACATCTGGCTTTGACAATTATTATCTAACCTTGGTATTTTGCATGTTACTCTGACATGCATCCGCATTGATAGCCATGGAGCAATGTACCTCTTAGGAGAACCTAGCACACATGTTCATGAAGGCTTTACCTCTCATTCCACTCCAGCACTTGGTGGACCTCTACAAAATTTGGCCACTCCAAAATGGATCTGGAGAGGGGTGTTGGTGACTTGAGATATTCTATCTCATTTCCATTTGTATCCACATCAGTGCATCTACATTTTGTATCCAGGAGACACTCCATTTTCATTTCATTCCATTTTAAATATATCTAATTGTATTTGGCTACTAGTGTAGTCATTCTCCTTGAAGGGGAATTATCCCACATATGATGTAATTTGGAGAGCCTCATCCAACTCTATATAAGACGGGCCTCTCCCCCACTTTGTACTTGGTTAGAAGCTTGAAGAGCCTACTCCATGCTCTTGGCAAGCTCATTTCTAATTCATGCAAGTTTACCTATTTCTTGGTCTACTCACTTTGAGTCTCTCACACTCTTTCATTTTTTTAGTACACTTTTCTTTTCATTTTGCTTCCATGTGTGCACTATATATATTTAGCACATGTGATAGTATACCTTATAGGATCAGTCTAAATTAAAGTGAAAAAGCTACATTTTAAGGTGATACATTTGTTGCACCATTATCAGAGTATGAAACATTCGAGCCTCCTATAGAAATACACAACAACCATTCCAAATCTTTCTTCTTTTCCTCTTTTGAAGTCAGTTTAGGACAACTCTTAATGACATGATCATTTGCCTTACAATACTTGCAAAAATGTTTTCTGCTTTTCTATCTTCTTGTCATCTTTGTCCTTCTTTGATTGTGTAGCATTAGCAAATTTTTTATTTCTAGTAGATGAGCTCCATTTACTTTTGCCCTTCAGAATAGCTAAAAAATATTGATATGCAATATGCATAATTGGTTCGTTCTGCACAGACTTATCTTCTTGCAGCAAAATAGATACTATTTCCTTAAATGTTATGCCATTTGGATTGTCTTTCATCATCAATCAAAGAGTGGACACAAAACTCTAATATGAATCAAGAAGGCCATTAAGAACAATCTGGACAAGTGAGCTATCTAGCAAGATTTCATTAGTAGAGATCCATTGTTCTCTCAAATATTTGATCTTTGTCGAAAAAATGTCAATTGAATCTCCTTCATTCATATTCTCACTCTCCAAATACTTTTTAAGGGTGAGCCTCATTTCTTGCATGGTATAATGTTTTCAAAGTATCCCAAGCATCTTTTGTTGTCTTGTAGGAGTGAGTGTGAGGGATAATAGCATGTTTGACAAACAAAGCTATCAATGCATGTGCTTCTACATCTCTGCCATCCCAATGAAGTTGCTCCATAGTAAAGTAGTTCTTGTCAAGCATCTTCTGAGTTGGACATGCAAAATTCTACCATTTTTAGAGATCCATTGGGATCACCAATGTGTTGTGGGTTTGGAAAAAGATGAAATCAATCTTAGGAAAGTATGATAGAAAATACATATGGCCACACACGAGAAATTAAGATAAGAGTAATAGAATGATAGATCATAAGTCTACAAAAAAATAGTACTTAAAATTCATCGAGACATATCAAACACGATATTCGATCAGACAATTTATTGCACTTAGAATGGTGCACTACCCAAGAAGAGGGTTCTAAGTATTTGAGCTAATCACCAAATTGCAATACGAACAACTTCAGTGATAGTAATCTGGCAGAATTCAATTAGACAACATTCAGGTGCAAAACATATTAGTTTCATTTCATTACAAAAAGTTACACAAAAGCATTTTGCTACTACACAAACTTGCTCATCTTTGATACATTGTAAATAGGACAATCATGTGTGTCTACTATGTGTTTTTCTCTTGATAGTTTGGTTTTCAATAACAACCTTTCTTCTCCTTCTTCTTCATGCCCCCTCTCCTTCTCCAATAGTTGTGTATATGTACGTACATTCAAGCCTCTTTGAATCTCAATCTCCAATTCACTTCCCATGAGTTTCCATTAATTAATGCTCTTGCCACAAAAACAAAAATAGTATGAAATATGAAAACTATAATGAAAACGTGTTAAGAATTTAATTCCTGAACTACCAAACATTTCCCAAGCTTATGCCAATAAATTGAGCTTCCATAATCTAGGATCTCCTATAGATTACAATGGGATAGACGAGTGATATGCTACATTTAATATATTGAAATAGCAACTAACACATGTTTCAATTCTTCACACTCCCAAATGGTTTGTGTCATTTCATGTTCTTTTTGACACCTTTGATATACCTATTAGAAATGTATTGATGCCATTATCTACTAAAAATTAGTACTAATTAGTTTCCTTTGATAGTCGTAGACCATCTATCGCAAAAAAAAATCATTACTCCGCTATTGAAGAGGAATGTCTGTTGGAGTTAGACGTCTGCGGAAGCACGCGAACAGCACAAGGAAGAAGAAGAAGCTTGGAGCACAACACACAAGACTGAATGTATTACTAGAGAATGTACAAAGATAAGTAGCCCATTAGGGCAATAGGCGTATATACAAGCCGGGGGAAAAAAACCTCCTAAAGAGGGAAAAAAGTGCCCCGGCGGTCCTAGAGTGTTCACACACATCACTACCTAAATATATCAACAAATCCCCCCTGGGAGTGATGCGGTGAACAAGGAGCTGGCACTCATGTATAAGGAAGTGCCGAGCTATGTGGAAATCACTCCACAAAAGGAAGTAAGCCCAAAGCTTTGCAGAAAGCTTCAAACTTCTCCCTAGGCAGAGCCTTCGTGAAAAGGTCTGCAATGTTCGCCTGCGTGGGCACATATGCCAAGCTGATCTCCCCAGTAGAGAACCTCTCCCTGACATAGTGATAATGCACCTCAATGTGTTTAGTGCGAGCATGGAACACAGGGTTCCTCGCAACTGCCAATGCGCTCTGACTGTCAGTGAAGATGGTGGTGGCAGAAGACTGGCCAACACCCAAATCAGCCATAAGGCGTCTGAGCCACACACACTCAACAGTCGCTGTGAAAGCTGCCCTATACTCAGCCTCACAACTGGAAGTGGCCACAGTAGGCTGCTTCTTGCTCAACCAAGATATACATGAGCTACCAAGCATGAAGCAAAAACCACTGGTGGACACACGAGTGTCATAGCAACCAGCCCAATCTGAGTCAGAAAAAGCATGCAAATCTGGCGGTAGTGATCCCCCCTTGGGATAAAACAACCCAAGTAGCCGAGTACCACTCAAGTAGCGAAAGATGCGCTTAACCGCTTTCCAATGCGTGACTCCTGGGCAATGCATAAACCTGCTCATCTCTGAGACAGCAAACTGAATATCTGGCCGAGTAATGCATAAGTAAATCAAGCATCCAACAGCCTGCTGATAGAGAACAACATCAAATGCATCTCCAGCATCATGAAGACTCAATCGTAAACCTGTCTCCATAGGAGTGGCAATAGGCTTACAGTCTTCAAGGCCAAAACGTTGCAATAATGTGTCAATATATTTCGTTTGACACAAAGCCATTCCACCATCAACTTGCATAAACTGAATGCCCAAATAGTGATGCAAATGCCCCAAATCAGACATCTCAAATGAGGCATGCAAATCAGCCTTGAAATCAGCAATATGCTTCTCAAGAGGACCAGTGAGCAGCATGTCGTCTACATAGACAACAATGATCAAAAGCACATCATTAGCACGCTTAACATATAAGGTGCTTTCAGTTGGACTGTTCTCAAAACCATGTGCAATCAGATAGGCATGTATTTTCTCATACCAAGCACGTGGTGCTTGCTTTAAACCATATAACGCCTTCTTTAACCTGCACACCTGGTTTTCATGCCCTTTCTGCACAAAGCCACGGGGCTGAAAAACATACACTTCTTCATGCAAGTCACCATTCAGAAATGCTGTTTGAATTTCCAACTGATGTACATTCCAACCATGATGGGCTGCAAGTGCACAAATGCTCCGAACAGTAGTCATACGGCATGTAGGTGCAAAGGTCTCATCAAAATCAATGCCTCTTTCCTGCGCATAACCCTTTGCAACAAGCCTAGCCTTATACCTGTCAACTGTACCATCAAGTTTACGCTTCAGCTTGTATACCCACTTAGTGCCAATGGCCTTCTTGCCAGGAGGCAAGTCACATAAAGACCATGTACCATTCTTCATTATAGCATCATATTCAGATTGCATAGCAACCATCCAATTTTCTGAATTTTGTGCTTCATCAAAAGAAACAGGCTCATTCTCATCACAGAGACTAGATGCAGCCATAGCATAGCAATCTGATGCAAAGGAGGTACTATGAGAGCCTGAACGAGTACGATATGACAAAGGTGCATCTAATTTGCTGTCACGCAAAGTCTGCACCAGCCATTTTGGCATAGTTTTTGCCTGTTCAATATCAGCTCTCTCATCAACAAGTGCATCATGTAAATCTGCATCAGAAATGGAATGATCTGCATCATCATATG
The DNA here is from genome assembly GCA_020310875.1 of Ceratopteris richardii. NCBI lineage: Eukaryota > Viridiplantae > Streptophyta > Polypodiopsida > Polypodiales > Pteridaceae > Ceratopteris > Ceratopteris richardii. Next base: position 123,573,934 of record CM035419.1, read on the forward strand.
AAACCTGCAAAGGCTGAGAAGTTGCCTCATTAGGACCAGCGCTAGCCTGTCCACCTGTAAAAAGAGGCATCAAAGTATCATACATGTCTTTGGAGCTAACAGATGTCTCCTTAGTACATGAAAGCAATGGCTGAATAGCATCTTCCACAAAGACAACATCACGGCTAACCAGAATGCGTCTAGTCTGTGGATGATACAGACGATAGCCTTTACTTTTAGAACTGTACCCAACAAAAATACATTTTACTGCCTTATCATCCAATTTTCTACGATGTTGTTCAGGCACTAATGCATATGCCAAACAACCAAAAACACGCAGATGAGCAACAGATGGCTTGCGGTCATGCCAAGCCTCATATGGAGTGATAGACTGCAACGCTTTGGTGGGACACCTGTTCAGTACATATGCTGCACACATGACAGCCTCAAGCCAGAAACTATGTGGTAAAGCCTGACTTTTGACCATGCACCTCGCCATCTCCATGAGTGACCTGTTCTTTCGTTCAGCAACTCCATTCTGTTGAGGTGTATACGGCACTGTACACTGGTGTTTTATCCCACGTTCAGCCAAAAATGCATTAAAATCTGAAGACATATATTCTCCCCCTCGATCAGAACGGAGGGTGCCCATTTTACATGCTGACAGATTTACAGCCAAAACCAAAAACTGTTTGAAGCACATGAACACTTCGGACTTTGCTTTGAGTGGATATACCCATGCATGCCTGGAAAAATCATCAATGAAAGTCACGAAGTAAAGGTAATTTCCAAAAGAGGGTGTCTGCATAGGACCACAGACATCACTATGTACAAGCTGCAATTTCTGCATAGCCCGAACTGAACCATCTTTTGGAAAGGAAGAACGCTGCATTTTGCCCAAAATACAGCCTTCACAAACATGTTTTCCAGGTGCCTCAAGTTTGGGCAAAGAGGACACCATTTCAGATTTCTGCAGGCGTAACAAACTAGCAAAATTCAGATGACCAAAGCGTGCATGCCAAAGCTTTGCATCTGACATAGCCTGAGAATCATGAACTGCACATGCCGAATCATTCACAGATTTTTCATAGTCTATGAGCTTATACAGCCCACGACATAAAATGCCAGAAGCAATAATCACATCGCCATTTGAGAGATCATGGACTGTACACCTGTCATCAACGAATTTCACAACCAAGCCAATCTTGGCTAATGCAGAAACTGATAACAGGTTCTTTTTTATCCCTGGCACAAATAAAGCATCTGACAAAGTGAAAGAACTACCATCAGCAGTAGTCAGAATGATCTTACCAACTCCCTTAACAGGATAAGAGGAGTTATTGGCGCATGTGACAGTATTCCCTGTAGGGGCAGGCTCGAGTGAAGAGAAGAAACTGCGCTGCGAGGTAATATGTTTGGTTGCCCCACTGTCAAAGTACCAAACATCTGAGTCTACTACAGACATGCACTGATCATGAGAAGATGGGTCAAAACTGCAGACAGTAGTAAACGCCCATTCTTCTTCCTGCACAAGATTTGCAGACTCTGTTTTTGGTGTAGAGGCCTCTGCAACAACCATTCCAGCCTCTTTCTTCTTTGCCTCTTTAGCAGCCAATTTTGGACAGTTCTTTATAATATGATCATTTCCTTTACAGTACTTGCAGAACAATTTTAGCTTTTTTGATTTCTTCTCATCTTTATCCTGGTTCTTCGATTGTGCAGCATTTGCAGATTTCTGCTTACTAGTAGAAGAGCTCCATTTTCCTTTGCCCTTCTGACTAGCCAGGAAAGCTTGATCTGCAACACGCATAATGGACCAGTTCTGCCTGGACTGATCTTCCTGCAACAGAACAGAGACTAATTCCTCAAATGACAAGGCATTCGGATTGCCTTTCATCATCAATCAAAGAGTAGAGGCAAAACTCTGATATGAATCAGGAAGGCCATTCAGAACGGTCTGCACAAGTGAGCTATCTGGTATAACCTCATCAGCAGAAATCAATTGTTCCTTCAGGTCTTTGATCTTTGTAAGAAAACTGTCCATGGAATCACCTTCATTCATGTGCTCACTCTCCAACTGTTTTCGGAGGTAAGCAACACGAGCCTCATTCCTAGCCTGGTACAAAGTGGTAAGTGTATCCCAAGCATCCTTTGCTGTTCTGCAAGAGCGAATGTGAGGAATAATGGCACGTTTGACAGACAAAGCTATCAATGCATGTGCCTGGGCATCTCTGCCATCCCAACGAATCTGCTATGCAGTAGGTGCAACAGAAACAGCAGCACGAACAGGAATCTGCGGAATATCATCTTCGACACCATCTTCATCAGCTCCAACACCTGTATTTGCAGTACCTGTCGTTACAGGTGTAATAGGACGTCTTTCAACACCCTGCACAATGTTCCACAATCCTTTTGCAACCAGTACATGTCGCATCATATAAGCCCATAATGGGTAGTTGGTACCATCCAACTTATCCTCAACAACCAACATACGGAATACATCACTGCTTTCAGCCATGGCCGGTGACTAAAATACCTTGATGTAGAAAATTGACTGTATCTCAAAAAGTTGAACAGAACTGCCCAGACGAGTTCTGCTAGACCTGTAGCAGACTTCGAGACGCTTAAACTGGCGAACAGAAACTGGTATATACCTTTGGCACAAAAGGACGAAATAGCCTACACAAGCACTGCGATAGTGCGTTCGGAGGCCGAAACGAGCTCAGATCGCGATTTCGGCACCAGACAGCGAAGCTGTTTTGATCTCGGAAACACCCTGAGTATGCTTACCAAATTTTGTGCGAATCTGAGACTGCAAATGGAGGAGTGTCGACGGCGCCCTAGAAGAAGCAACGACCTGCTCTGATACCAATTGTTGGAGTTAGACGTCTGCGGAAGCACACGAACAGCACAAGGAAGAAGAAGAAGCTTGGAGCACAACACACAAGACTGAATGTATTACTAGAGAATGTACAAAGATAAGTAGCCCATTAGGGCAATAGGCGTATATACAAGCCGGGGGAAAAAAACCTCCTAAAGAGGGAAAAAAGTGCCCCGGCGGTCCTAGAGTGTTCACACACATCACTACCTAAATATATCAACAATGTCTAAGTTTGATTTATTCAATAAAAAAGTTCCATCATTATTTATTAGAACATATATTTTTCTTTCATGTGTATCATTCCGATCTACTATAAAATAGAATTTAGCGGGTTGCATGTCCAATGGGATATTTTACTTTAAGATTTTGAGTTTGAAATCATTGATCGACTTGCTTCTCAACATGTTATTATTGATTCTAGAGAAATACCAGAGAGAGTTGTGATGATTTTCTGGATGCAAAATTGTTAGATATTCAACATGTTCCAACCATAGATATCGAAGGTCCTACAATACATGGTACAAAGAATTGTTAATCCTTTTGTGTACATAGGATAAATGTCTACGCATCTATCTAAGTCTAAAAGAAAAAGACCAACCTTTCAAAGGAGGAAATTTTCTATTATTATGGAACAATAATACAACCAGCATATCTCTGGCACTTGGTTATGGTGTGCACCAAAAAATGAAGTGTTTGGTGTGTACCAAAAAATGAGTTGTTTTTAGTGATAATCAAAGCACACTCTAGTGTTGTTGGGGATCATTTTTCTTGTGATCTAACTATGAAGAAAATACTTCAAGCAGAATAATGGCCGACTTTGATTCTGAAATAGGGCCACTTATTAAACCATATTTTGGTGGTGATAAGAACTTAGAATGAGGAAGGTCCAAAAGAGAAACTAGTGTTCAAGATCCGATGGATAGCGGTGGGGTCTTTGTAGAATCTTTCAAAATGACGCAAGATGTCATGTTTTTGAAGCATTCATTTTCTCCCCTTATATGGTTGTCCCTTTCTGTGAGAAGTATGAACCATTTGTAAATTAAGAAGAGTTGATAAAAAAGTAAAGAGCTGTGTGGAAAGCTCTTTAAAGCAAATGAAATACTTAAAGAAGAGGTAAAATAAACGTTTGAAAGATACCCTAAATATTGTTGTTCTATGTCTTAGAAGATGCCTCATGGGTAACGGACTATTTCTCAAAGTGTCAAGGATGTTACCATTTTATTCCGTATAAATTAATGATTGGCGAGTGATTATTTTTGTAAAGATAGATACCTAACAATGTCAAGAGATGATACCTCATTTCAATGTCAAGAGATGATACCTCATTTCAACAAATTAGCTCTATTATGAAACGACAAAGTAGATAGGTAGATAGATAGATAAAACAATTGATGGATCACACACACCCATGATCTAATTTTTACATTGTGAAGTTTCTAATATATATATTATTATGAGATTCAAAATCGTGATGAATCAAAGACTCATATTAGCATTTATCAAATCAATTATACCTATTGTTTTTTTTAATGGAGGTTAAGTGTTGGGAATTGAACTCACGACCTCCCAGTTAGGAGTGCGATGGGCTAACCACTTGCCCCAAAAGTCATGGTTGAGGATTACTTCCTAATCCTCTCTCTTAAGGCGTGGTTCAACCATCTCCTACTAGGATTATGTGACATTCCTTCCCCCTTAGACTGAGCATTGCCCTCAATGCTCACTTGTGGACCCTTCTAACTCTTGGACCCACTTTCCATGCATGAGCGCTTCCACCAACCTCAAACTCTAGCACATGGACCAAATTTGGACCTATCCCAACCTTCGTGGGTGCCCAAATGCCCATGCGCCTTCATTCAAGGTCAGTTTCACACTCACCACGGATAAGCGCTTTTTCCAAGTGCCCACGAATGAGGCGCGAACCTCCGTCTTGCCCAATTTCTCAACTAGGCTCTGATACCAATGTTGGGAATTGAACTCACGACCTCCCAGTTAGGAGTGCAATGGGCTAACCACTTGCCCCAAAAGCCATGGTTGAGGATTACTTCCTAATCCTCTCTCTTAAGGCGTGGTTCAACCATCTCCTACTAGGATTATGTGACATTAAGCAAGCACCTACTGCCCTGAGTTCTAACTTTGAAAGAACAATTTTATAGATGAATGAGCATAGTACTCCTGAAACTCTCTGTATCTCACAAAGCAGGGGTAAGACAAGGTCACAATTGGTTACAACTAGTTTAGTCTGGCCAAAGCCGTTACATGTCCAACTCAAAGATTGAAGATAAGACCTCGAACTCAAAAGGCTACTGCTTAACAATTATACCTATTGTTAATACCATCATGACACTAAGATTTATTACGTTTAAACATGCATAATAATCACTATTCAGTTCCTATACAATTGTGAATCTAAACTTGCATATTTTTTTATTTTTGAATATTATATCATATCCATGTAAGAATCACTTGGAAAAAAGTTGGAGGTTCAATCGAAGCCTACTCCCTCGGGCTTTAAATTTAAAATTATAATTGTACAGAGTGAAAATTTGGACATAGTACTCGCTAGACCCTCTTTATCTCACAAGAACAAGGGTTATACTGGTTTCAGCTGACTTCAACTAGATACACTAACCTTAGGTCCACAAGTTGTCCTGCCATAGGGAGGGGTTGAACCCTTGGCCCCGCCTCAAAAGGCAAAAAGCCCAACCACCTAACCTAACACACACGGACATAAGAATCACTTTTGCAAGTAGTAACATACAAACAATTTTATATAGAACATTAAAAGAACTACAGATAATAGTAATAAATTGAAGAGACGAATCACAAATATAATGTACCTCAAAAATCTTATTCATCTAAAGTACTCGAATAAATATATGGACGTTCGTACGAAATAAGTTTTCACAAAATTCTGTATAGAAGGCTTTCAATTTAAAGTGCTCTCAAATGAAAAACTTTTGATCGAAAAGTTTCGATCAAGAAGCTTTCAATCGAAAGTGATTTCTATTTTAAAATATTATTAGTTTTAAAAATATTATTCGATATTATTTTACTATTATATTGAATAAATAACACTCCAGACAGACGACTTTCTATTTTATAATATTATGAGTTTTAAAAATATTATTCGATATTATTTTACTATTCTATTGAATAAATAACAACCCAGAAAAAAGACAGTTTTTACTTTTTTTTTTTCCAATTTTATGTACTTCGTTATTCTACTATTGGAGGCCTTTCATGGTCGATAGATGCTGGTTTGTATAAAATGTCATGAGAGCTATGATCTCGTTGATTCAGACCAGAAAATCTGCCTCCGATCTTCCTGTAGCGGGCACAAATGTCATGGACCGTTTTTCGCTTCGATCAATGTCGCTCTGTAGTTATGCACGATATCTCTGTTAATTCTGATTGCTACGGTGATATCTGCTGGAAACTTAGGTATGACAACTATACCTTTTAGCTTTTGAATTGATTTATGATTGGTTATCGCTCATTTCTTTATTTTGAAACACTGAATATACTCAGCTGTATTGTGATGCGCTATAACTATAATATCTATATGATAGAGGGAAGAACACAGGCATAATAATTCCACCTTAGCACTCCCTTGCCTTCATGTGATTTCTGTAAAGAACTTGTCGACTATCGGGTACCTGCTTGGGCTTATGGAACCCTGTACTCATTTCATAATCATTCTAATCAGATCCAAGGCAGGATGAACATAAGAGAGAATGACAAATTTCCGGAAGAACTAAATGTCTGTTTTTTTTTTAAATATAAAGGAAGTTCGGCATTAGCCTACTCTCCCGGACTTGAATTAAATAAAGAAAGAAAAGTATAAGAGAAGGGGACTAGAGCCCACGGGACCCCCCAAATCCCACAAAGCCTACTCTCAACTTCGGTGACTCCCCAAGGAGTGGTCAATTGAGAAATCATTATTCCTCCTTGGCAAAAGGATTGTTAACTGCAAGAAATCCCCCCCTTAGGCATCATCAAGTTCTCCTTTTGATCAATAACAAGCTTAAACCAAGTGGGCCCCGCATGAGGGTGACGAGAGGGTGATTAACCTTCTTTGTAACGCTATCTAAGCTTTGTTAACTAAATGTCTGTTGTTCGCATTCTCCAACATTCTCACAAATTGTGCAACGTACTGAGCACCTATGGTCTTATCTTTTCTGTATGATGGTTTCGGGATCTGGTGTTAAAAATCGATGAAGATGATGGTGAGCTCTTAAACCGCTGCAAAAGATTACCTTAATTCCAAAGGCTTCATTGTCTAACAATCCTTTTTCGTGGAGGATTGCGCTTCTTCTTAATCCAGGTTGGCTTTCCTCAACGAAAATCAGGAACGCCAGTCTACCTTGTTACATCTTTCACGTTTCTCCATGTGAAGACTGAATTAACCCAAGCGGGACACTGATACCTCCCATCCGCCTTACTGACTTAGCTGCTGACTCCTGAAAAGACTGCGTTTTCAGGTTCTGCTGAACGCCATCATGACGGTAAACTTCTTGCGGTACTTGCTATTGAAGGAATGCAACGGAGACCTAGGCCGTATGTCCTCATCAACCATACTCTTTGGATTGATTTCTTCTTTAATCCGTCTAGAATTATCGTGGGGTCACCAACCATTCCGGGTCTTTATAAACCCCTCAAACTCGATGAACTCAAGCATGTGGTGTCTTTGCTCAGGTTGTGTGCTAAGAACAAGGATCTGCACACGGGCATCCGTATACATGTCCACATTCAGAATCGCGGTGGAGAAAATTTTCTTCATAAATGCTCCAATGCTTTGATCACTATGTATGCAAGGTGTGGTGCTGTTGTAGAAGCTATGGAACTGCTCCATAAATATAGAAGCAGCGATGTCTTTGCTTGGACTGCTGCCATTGCAGGCTATGCTCAAAACGGTCAGTGTCAGGATGCAGCTGCTCTCTTTGAGAAAATGTTACATGCAGGTTTGGCACCGGCAGCAATGACATACACTTGCATCTTAAAAGTTTGTGGCAGCATGGGAGCAACGGACAAAGGTAAGCAAATCCATGATGAAATTGCTAAGCAAGGGTTGCTTGAAAGCAATATGGTAGTTGGTAACGCTCTTGTGACTATGTATGTGAGGTGCAGTGATCTGAATCTTGCACGACAAGTTTTCGAGGAGCTTCCTTATCGAAATGTTGTTTCATGGAATGCCTTGATTGCAGGCTATATACAGCATGGGAAACATGCACAAGCACTAGATTGCTTTGAAAAAATGCAGGCGGAAAATATTTATCCTGATGCAGTGACCTTTACTTCCATCTTGACAGCTTGTGCTAGCATGAAAAGAGTTTACTTGGGGGAACAAATTCATGATGAGATTTTGAAACAGGGGTTACTGTCCAAAGACATTGCACTTGGAAATGCTTTAGTGAGCATGTATGCTAAATGCAGTGCTCTTGGAAAGGCACGGAGAGTGCTTGAAGAAATGCTTGTAAGAGATGTGATCTCCTGGTCTACACTTATTGGAGGTTATGCCCAAAATGGTGAAGACAAGCAAGCTCTAGATTGTTATGATGAAATGCAGAGTGATGGGATCCCCCCCAATACAGTGACATTCCTAAGCATTATAGAAGCTTGTGGTAATCTGGGGCTAACTTTTAAGGGAGAGCAGGTCCATGAAGAAGTTAAAAGGTTGCGGCTTCTTGACAACAACATAGTGCTTGGCACTGCTCTGCTGGATATGTACATGAAATGTGGTTCTTTCAGGAAGGCATGGCAAGTCCTTGAAGGGCTTCCTACTCAAACTGTGGTTTCTTGGTCTGCTATCATTTCAGGGTATGTCAATAAAGGAGAATATAGGAAGGCAATTGCTTGTTTTGAAAAGATGCAGACTGAAGGGGTCCCTCCAAATCAAGTGACCTTTGCTTCTATTTTGAAGGCTTGTGGATGTTTAGGAGATGCTGATACTGGGAGAAGGATTCATCACGAGGTTGCACAACATGGATTGTTGAGAGATGATGTTGTGCTTGCTACTGCCCTAGTGGACATGTACGTCCAGTGTGGTGCTCTCGGTGCAGCTCAACAGGCTCTGAGCGAGCTTCCTTTCAGGAATGTGATAATGTGGAATTCGTTGATTGCTGGGTATGTTGCACGTGGTCAAAATAGAAAAGCTGTAGCATGCTATGAAGAGATGAATAATGAAGGCCTCTCCCCGAATGCAGCAACCTTTGCTTGCATGCTGAAAGCTTGTGGGAGCTCAAGAGTGATAAAGAAAGGCACACTCATACACAGGGACATTATGCAGCAAAGCCTACTGCAGAAAAATACTGTATTGGGAAACGCTCTTGTACATATGTACGTTAGCTGTAGTGCTCTTACAAAGGCACACCAAGTGCTTGAGGAACTTCCTATCCGAAATTGTATCTCTTGGTCTACGCTAATTGCAGGATATGCTCAACATTGTGAAGTTGAAAGGGTCTTTATTTGTTTTGAACAAATGCTGCAAGAAGGATGTTCTCCAGATGTAGTTACCTTTACTTGCATCTTGAAGGCTTGTACGATGTTAGGAGCAGTAGAAATAGGGGAGAAAATCCATTTGGAGGTTGCTAGGCAAGGGCTACTGGAAAATGTGTCACTTGGCACCGCTTTGGTGGATATGTATGCCAAGTGTGGTGATATTGTAAAAGCGCATCAAGTGCTTAATGAGACCTCTATTAAAGATGTTGGTTGTTGGAACGCCTTAATTGGAGGCTACATTCAAGAAGGTAAATTTCAACAGGCCTTCAGCCTATTTGACTTTATGTTGCTTGAAAAACTTACTCCAAATGCAATAACTTTCTTAGGAATGCTGAGAGCATGTAGTCTGTTAGGTCTCTTGGATGATGCTAAGGTGTTTGTGGACATCATGAGCATGAGATATGGTATTAATCTAGAATTTAAGCACGGTAGTTCTATAGCTGATCTCTGTTGTCATCTTGGATATCTGGACAAGGCATTGAAAGCGATTTAAGGTCTTTATTTGTCCACGAGGTCTGCTCCATATTGTTTGGCTGTAAAACTTTTGTAGAAAGAACCATTGTGAATGTTTGGGAGAATGGTCTTTCACTGTAGGTTATCTATTTCTTCCTTGATGGCAATGATCAGCTGGAGATGGAAGCGAGGATCATAGAGCTGTAGAGCCAAGGAACAGGCTCCTTAATGGGCATGCTCTTTATCTAAAAGCCATGTAAGATTTATGTTCCCGACTCCCTATGATTTCTGAATCATATGATCTGTCAGTTAGGATTTGACTAACCAATATATCCCTATGCAGTTGTCTACAGTGTGAATAATTCCATGCCAGCGCATAATCAACTTGATGACTACATGAATAGAGGATTACCGTTTGCCAATGATGTTTATTTTCTTACTGAAGACGTAAGAGAATCAAACATAAAGCCAGTAAACAGTGTTGATATATTTAGGTAGTGATGTGTGTGAACACTCTAGGACCGCCGGGGCACTTTTTTCCCTCTTTAGGAGGTTTTTTTCTTGGGCTTATGTATACGCCTATTGCCCTAATGGGCTACTTATCTTTGTACATTCTCTAGGAATACATTCAGTATTGTGTGTTGAGCTCCAAGCTTCTTCTTCTTCCTTGTGCTGTTCGCATGCTTCCGCAGACATCTAACTCCAACAATTGGTATCAGAGCAGGTCGCCGCTTCATCTAGGGCGTTGTCAACACCTCTCCGATTGCAGTCTCAGAATTGTACGAAGTTTGGTGAGCATACACAGCATGTTCCCGAGATCAAAACAGCTTCGCTCTGCTGTCCCGAAATCATGATATGAGCTCTTTCAGCTTTCGAACGCACTATCGCAGCCCTTGTGCAGGCTATTTTGTCTTTTTGTGCCAAAGGTATATATCAGTTTCGGTTCGACAGTATAAGCTTTTCGAAGTCTGTTACAGGTACAGGTTTAGTAGAACTTGTATGAGCAGTTCCGTTCAACTTTTTGAGATGGAGTCAATTTTCTGCATCAAGGTATTTTAGTCACCGGCCATGGCTGAAAGCACTGATGTATTCCGTATGTCGGCTCTTGAGGATAAGTTGGATTGTACCAACTACCCCTTATGGGCTTATATGATGCGACATGTATTGGTTGCAAAAAGATTGTGGAACATTGTGCATGGTGTTGAAAAACGTCCTATCACACCTGCAACTGTTACAACTGTAGGTACTGAAGCTGATGGAGAAGGTGTCGAAGATGATGATATTCTGCATATTCCTGTTCGTACTACAGTTTTTGTTGCACCTATTGTAGAGCAGATTCGTTGGGATGGCATAGATTCCCAAGCACATGCATTGATAGCTTTGTCTGTCAAACGTGCCATTATCCCTCACATACGCTCTTGCAGAACAGCTAAGAATGCTTGGGATACACTTACCACATTGTACCAAGCTAGGAATGAGGCTCGTGTTGCTTACCTCCGAAAACAATTGGAGAGTGAGCACATGAATGGTGATTCCATGGACAACTTTCTAACAAAGATCAAAGACTTGAAGGAACTGTTCATTTGAGCTGATGAGGTTATACTAGATAGCTCACTTGTGCATACCTTCCTTATTCATATAAGAGTTTTGCTTCTACTCTTCGATTGATGATGAAAGGCAATCCAAATGCCTTGTCATTTGAGGAGTTAGTCTCTGTTCTGTTGTAGGAAGATCAATCCAGGCAAAATAGCTCCATTATGCATGTTGCAGATCAAGCTTTCCTCGCTAGTCAGAAGGGCAAAGGAAAATGGAGCTCTTCTACTAGTAAGTAGAAATCTGCAAATGCTCCAGATTCGAAGACCCAAGATAAAGATGAGAAAAAAATCAGAAAAGCAGAAATCGTTTTGTAAGTACTGTAAAGGGAATGATCATATCATGAAGAACTGTCCAAAACTGGCTGCTAAAGAGGCAAAGAAGAAAGAGGCTTGAATGGTTGTTGCAGAAGCCTCTACACAAAAAACGGAGTCTGCTAATCTTGTGCAGGAAGAAGAATGGACATTTACTATTGTTTGCAGCTTTGACCCATCTTCTCATGAACAGTGCATGTCTACAGTAGACTCAAATGTTTGGTATTTTGATAGTGGGGCGACCAAACATATTACCTCACAGTGCAGTTTCTTCTCTTCACTCGAGCCTGTCCCTACAGAGAATATTGTTACATGCGCCAACAACTCCTCTTATCCTGTTATGGGAGCTGGTAAGATCATTTTGACTACTGCTGATGGTAGTTCTTTCACTTTGTCAGATGCTTTATTTGTGCCAGGGATCAAGAAGAACCTGTTATCAGTTTCTGCATTAGACAAGATTGGCTTGGTTATGAAATTTATTGATGATAGGTGTACAGTTCATGATCTATCAAATAGCGAGGTGATTATTGCTTCTGGCATTTTATGTCGTGGGCTGTATAAGCTTGTAGACTATGAAAGATCTCTGAATGATTCAGCATGTGCAGTACATGATTCTCAGGCTATGTCAGATGCAAAGCTTTGGTATACACGCTTTAGTCATCTGAATTTTGCTAGTTTGTTACTCCTTCAGAAATCTGAAATGATGTCCTCTTTGGCCAAACTTGAGGCACCTGGAAAACATGTTTGTGAAGGTTGTATTTTGGGCAATATGCAGCGTTCCTCATTTCCAAAAGATGGTTCAGTTCGTGCTACTAAGAAATTGAAGCTTGTACATAGTGATGGCTGTGGTCCTATACAGATACCTTCTTTTGGAAATTATCTTTACTTGGTGACTTTCATCGATGATTTTTCCAAGCATGCATGGATATATCCATTGAAGGAAAAGATCGAAGTGTTCATGTGCTTCAAACAATTTTTTGTTTTGGCTGAAAATCTGTCAGTATGTAAAATGGGCACCCTCTGTTCAGATCAAGGGGAGGAATATATGTCTTCTGAATTTAATGCATTTCTGGCTGAACGTGGGATAAAACACCAGTGTACAGTGCCATATACACCTCAACAGAATGGAGTTGCTGAACGAAAGAACAGGTCACTCATGGAGATGGTGAGGTGTATGGTCAAGAGTCAGGCTTTACCACATAGTTTCTGGCTTGAGGTTGTCATGTGTGAAGCATATGTATTAACAGGTGTCCCACTAAAGCACTGCAATCTATCACTCCATATGAGGCTTGGCATTATCACAAACCATCTCTTTCACATCTGCGTCTTTTTGGTTGTTTGGCATATGCATTAGTGCCTGAATAACATCGTAGAAAATTGGATGATAAAGAACTAAAATGTATTTTTTTTGGGTACAGTTCTAAAAGTAAAGGCTATCGTCTGTATCATCCACAGAATAAACACATTCTGGTTAGCCGTGATATTGTTTTTGTGGAAGATGCTATTCAGCCATCGCTTTCATGTACTAAGGAGACATCTGTTAGCTCCAAAGACATGTATAATACTTTACTGCCTCTTTTTACAGATGGACGGTTTAGTGCTGGTCCTAATGTGGCAACTTCTCAGCCATTGCAAGTTTCATGTCATGATGCAGATCATTCCATTTCTGATGCAGATTTACATGATGCACTAGTTGATAACAGAGCTGAAATTGAGCAGGCAAAAACTATGCTAAAATGAATGGTGCAAACTTTGCGTGACAACAAATTAGATGCACATCTGTCATATTGTACTCGTTCAGGCTCTCATAGTGCCTCTTTTGCATCAGATTTCTATGCTATGGCTGCATCTAGTCTCTGTGATGAGAATGAGCTTGTTTCATTTGATGAAGCACAAAATTCAGAAATTGGATGGCTGCTATGCAATCTGAGTATGATGCTATACTGAAGAATGGTACTTGGTCTTTATGTGACTTGCCTCTTGGCAAGAAGGCCATTGGGACTAAGTGGATATACAAGCTCAAGCGTAAGCCTGATGGTACAATTGACAGGTACAAGGCTAGGCTTGTTGCAAAGGGTTATGCGCAGGAAAGAGGCATTGATTTTGATGAGATCTTTGCACCTACTTGCCGAATGACTACAGTTCATAGCATCTGTGCACTTGCAGCTCATCATGGTTGGAATGTACATCAGTTGGATATTAAAACAACATTTTTGAATGGTGACTTGCATGAAGAAGTGTATGTTTTTCAGCCTCGTGGCTTTATGCAAAAAGGGCATGAAAATCAGGTCTGCAGGTTAAAGAAGGCATTATCATGATGGTTGGAATGTACATCAATTGGACATTAAAACAACATTTCTGAATGGTGACTTGCATGAAGAAGTGTATGTTTTTCAACCCCGTGGCTTTATGCAAAAAGGGCATGAAAATCAGGTGTGCAGGTTAAAGAAGGTATTATATGGTTTAAAGCAAGCACCACGTGCTTGGTATGGGAAGATACATGCCTATCTCATTGTGAACAGTCCAACGAAAAGCACCTTATATGTTAAGCGTGCGAATGATGTGCTTCTGATCATTGTTGTCTATGTTGACGACATGCTGCTAAGTGGACCTATTGAGAAGCATATTGATGATTTTAAGGTTGATTTGCATGCCTCATTTGAGATGTCTTATTTGGGACATTTGCATCACTATTTGGGCATTCAGTTTATGCAAGTTGATGATGGAATGGCTTTGTGTCAAACGAAATATATTGACACATTATTGCAGAGTTTTGGGCTGAAGACTATAAGCCTGTTGCCACTCCTATGGAGACAGGTTTACGATTAACTCTTCACGATGCTGGAGATGCATTTGATGTTGTACTCTATCAAAAGGCATTACTTATGCATTACTCATCCAGATATTCAGTTTGCTGTCTCAAAGATGAGCAGGCTTATGCATTGCCCAGGAGTCAAGCATTGGCAGGCGATTAGGTGCATCTTTTGCTACTTGAGTGGTACCCGGCTACTTGGTTTGTTTTATCTCAAGGGGAGATCACTACTGTTAGATTTGCATGCTTTTTCTGACTCCGATTGGGCTGGTTGCTATGACACTCGTGTGTCCACTGGTGGCTTTTTCTTCATGCTTGGTAGCTCATGTATATCTTAGTTGAGCAAGAAGTAGCCTACTCTGGCCACTTCTAGTTGTGAGGCTGAGTATAGGGAAGCTTTCACAGTGACTGTTGAGTGTGTGTGGCTCAGACGCTTTATGGTTGATTTGGGTATTGGTCAGTCTTCTACCACCACCATCTTCACTGACAATGAGAGTGCATTGGAAGTTGTGAGGAACCTTGTGTTCCATGCTCGCACTAAGAACATTGAGGTGCATTATCATTATGTCAGGGAGAGGTTCTTTGCTCGGGAGATCAGCTTGGCATATGTACCCACACATGAGAACATTGCAGACCTTTTCACGAAGGCTCTGCCTAGGGAGAAGTTTGAAGCTTTCCGCAAAGCTTTGGGCTTACTTCCTTTTGTGGAGTGATCTTCACATAGCTTTGCACTTTCTTATACATGAGTGCTAGCTACTTGTTCAAAGCATTTCTTTGTGAGCCGCCGGAATGGAATTCATAATTTCTATAATGTAATTCTAAAAAGTCGCACGCGTACCGAGAGGGCGTAGTGCAAACAATTGTAACCCTTTTTCGATTAATGAAAGAGGCACGCATGAGACAGAAGGTGACGATGCCGGACTATGGTCTGGGCAAATGCCTGAAGTGGAGTGTAGCGTGCATTGTTGATATTCTGAGTACTCTGAGTATTCTATTACTTTGTTAATTAAGTCCCACAATTAGTTAATTCTTTGATGAAGTATTGAGTTAAGCGACATTGCGATAAAGTGACAAAGTTGTGCAGTTAGTTGTATTGCGGTGAAGAGTGTTGTAATGTGCAGAACAGATACATATTTGAAAGATAGTTTAATTCGAATCACTAAGTTGGTGCAGTAGTATACATTGAATTTGTAGATTTTGGGAAAATATAAACAAGGCCTCTGTTTTACAGAACCCCTAGCCATCCCAAGAACCCAAATTTCATAACAATTTAAACATTAGTTTAACACTGGCGCCGTTTGTGGGAAATGGAGTAGCCTGTTGAAGAAAGGATTAAGGATTGAAGAAGAATTCCTTGATATATGCCAGTAACATGTTCCGGCGAATCGTACCCCAAATATCGAAGTGATCAACGTCCTTGGGCAGTTCCGAGTTCGTTAGGAACACCCTTTGGTGATAGAAGTGAAGAACAACCAAGTTCAGTTGCAGAAGGTTCAATCTAGCAAGCTAGTGATAATTTCGGTGGCAGTTCGGTGCTGTGTAGAAGCAGTTCGATAGAGTACCGCGATAATCTGCTACGTTCCGGTGATAGTCTGGTACGTTCTGAAGATAGTACATTAGTTTCTGGTTGTACTTCGGCATAGTGCAGTGATAGTTTAGTGTTATTCGAGGAGAATTCGGCAATTTTCGGTGAGAGTTCAGCATTACCCGGTAACAATTCGGTGATCTTCGGTGATAGTGCGCTATTATTCGGCAAGAATTTATTGCATTCACCGTTTTTAGGTGCAAGTCTAGCCAATTTCGACACTAAGGGTGAGAAAGGTTGTTAGATTTGGAGCTAAATAATCGGTTCAGAGACATCTTTGGATCGGAAAGTTGGCAAAGTGACCATACGGTCCAGGAACATCAAGAAATACTTCCCCAAAATTTAGGCAACATGAGTAGTTCACAACAACAACAATAGCAACAACAACAACAACAACAGCAACAACAACAACAACAATAGCAACAAATTATTCCACCGTGTCCGGTTCCAGTCGGAGTCACGTACACAAAATTTGGAGGTTTTTCGGGAGATGATCCCGACGCGCATGTGCGGAGATTTGAAATTAATTATGCAGTTTTGAATTACCCAACAAACCCTACTTATAAAGCCATTGTGTTCTAGTCAACTTTGGTTAATGAAGCTACATGCTGGTTAACCGAGTATGACTTGAATTATTTCTAGCAGTATGATTATGTGAAGGATGCATTTCTGCAACGATTTTGATTAAAGAAAAACCAGCAAAAAATTTTTATTACCTGCAGAATAACAGGCAGAAGCCACACCAGAATGTACAAGACTATGCCACTCTATTCCAGACTCATTTACGGTAGTTACCACGAGCGCATGCTAATTTACCAGACGACGTCATTACTCAATGGTTCATAAACGGATTGAATCCCCAATTGAACAGATCATGATTATACGATGTGTGGGAGGAATGACCTTGGATGTTGTAATCGCTATGGCTTTACAGTTAGAAAATAAAGTGGGCGGATTCACTGAAGATTTAGAGTGGTTGAAGGCGTCCAAGCATTTGAATGAGGATCCTCTGAAACAAATTTACTGTACTAAATGTAAAAACACAGGACACACTAGCTCGCTCTGAATTAGATGAGCTACGCTATTTGCCATACAACGAACCGCACTACGCAAACCTGTCCTTATAATGCAAGGGTACAGAGCAGAGTGACTCTCAATGCTATTATTCAGGAACAAGGGCAACCGGCCAGACACTACGTACCACCACAAATGAGGAATACTCCTTACCAAGGATACAAGAATTATAGAGGAGCTCAGTCAACTAACTTTGGACAAAGTCGGTGGAATGCGGGTCCATCAGGTGAAGGTGCATCTCCTCCACCACCTAAATGTCATTTTTGCGGTGAAATAAGGAATATACGTAGGTACTGTAAAGATGCGGCTGAGTACGATAAAAGGAAAAAGGAACAACAACACCTGATAGCAAACATGATGTACATTTCAGCAATAGACACTCAAACGGCAGTGGTGCAAACACGCTCGAGAAATCAATTATAGCCAGCTGCAAAATTTCTGAACCTGGAATTCGTGAATAGTAGAAGGTGTTTACTAAAGCAAGCAAGTGGGCAACCCAGGAACAAACTATTTTCCTGACTCAGTTCCGGTGATGCAGCAAAGCATACCACAGGCAGTATCGGAAGGAAGAAATCTGACCCAAATAATACCGGAGTCCTAACCAGACACCGTACCGAAAACAACAAAATTTGATCCGGTGTGGGATGTCTTATCCAAGGCATCCATTACACTACCATTGGGACAATTATTGGCTTTGGTTCCTGACCTACGCCAACAGTTCAAGCAACAGGTCAGTCCAGTACCTTCATGTGTTCTTCGACAGCAACAATCTAGCCCGAACTTGACCCGATGGTGGATCATACGGTGCCCTTGATTCGGTCTGGTATAAGAATCACAAAATAACACAAGTATTAATTGATGGAGGTTCTGGAGTAAACATTGCAACAATAGCACTTTGTCAACGAATGGGATGGATGCAAATTGAACCTGTCCAATTTTTTGTACGCATGGCTGATCAATCTCGAGTTCATCCAGATTGATGCGAGACATTCCTAGTACTCTTCAAGGAGCTGTATTTAAAATGACCTTCGTTGTTCTGGACTTACCAGAATCCAGCTTGGACTATAACCTATTCTTTGGACGACCATGGTTAAAGCAAGCTAAGGTAGTTCAAGATTAGTCAGTGCATGAATTGATTTTCAAGTATAACCACCGGAAATATGTCATTCCACTGGACGACATAAAGCCTTGTGACTTGCATGCACGACCATATGTAGCAGAACCTGTACACATGCTGGATGGTCTTTCAGATGATGAAGAGAAAGCTTTTCTTAAAGCCAACACGGATCTGATGGCTCTGGGAACTGTGGACTTACAAACAGTTGCAGATAACTGGAGTTTGACGGCTTGTACGGTAGTACCACTGATCGATGAACTGGAACCAAGTACACCACCGACCTTGGATGATACGACTATACATCAATTGCTTCAGCCAGTTGATGACTTTACCATGCCCCGGAAGTTCTACGTACCGGAAGACCAATTGATTACCTGCAACTTAGGTGATGAAGCCAATCTACTGCCAGTGAAGATTAAGGCGGGACTATCAGAGACCTTCCAAGATAACTTACTGCAGTTACTACATGAATTCTGTGATGTATTTGCTTGGGATTACCGTGATATGAAGGGGTTGGATCCACGCATCTATCAACACCGGGTTATGCTGAAACCAGATGCCCGGCCTATTAAACAACTCAGCTATAGAATGAATCCTCACTATGCGGCTCAGGTCAAAGCAAAATTGGATCGATTGCTGAAGGTTGGATTTATTGTCCCCATCAAGCATGCGGAGTGGATTTCCCCCATTGTCATAGTCCCTAAGAAGAATAAGCAATTACGAATTTGTGTGGACTACCGGAAATTAAATGCAGCCACAGTACCTGATCCATTCCCTCTACCGTTTTTGGACACAATGTTAGATGATGTGGCAGGTCGTGAGATGTACTCCTTTTTGGATGGATATAGTAGTTATATAGATAAACAAGATGCAATGATTGCGTTAGGCAATGAACTCCATGAAACAAAGGATAAGCTTAGTATATTAGAAGAAGCTTCTCACATTGAGACAGAACTCAAGGAAGTCACCGAAGAGCTTTTCCACAAAATTCGTTCTTTGGAAGATGAGATTGGCCGGAACATCCAATTAAAGAAGGAGATTGACACCATTAAAAAGGAAAGGCAAGATTTTTATAAGACAATGCAGTTCCAATATGAAGAACTCAAATGCAGAGAAAAGCAGTTAGGCATTCAGGCTGAACGTTTATCAAGGATAGATGCTGAAATTGCCGAAATGAAGTTGCACCGAGATGTTGCTCTCGCCAATGACTTCTACTTACAAGAAGCCTTCCTACAGAATCAGGGTGAGTCATTAATAAGTCAGGTGGTCACTCCCAGTTCGGTTAGAACTGATGCATATTTAGTTGAGCCCCAAATTTTGAAAGATATGTTAGATTCCTTAAAGCAGAAAATAGCCCGCACCTTTAAGTTAGCCCGCTCCATGTATGTATAGGGCATTATAGATGAGTCCGAAATTTTGTATTATCATTTTGGGTTCGAGTCCACCATGCGTGCCAGTGTGAGCCACCAGAATGGAATTCATAATTTCTGTAATGTAATTCTGAAAAGTTGCACACATACCGAAACGGCGTAATGCAAACAGTTGTAACCCTTTTTCGATTAATGAAAGAGGCGCATGTGAGACAGAAGGTGACGACGCCGGACTATGGTATGGGCCAACGCCTGAAGTGCAGCGTAGCGTGCATTGTTGATATTCTGAGTACTCTGAGTATTCTATTACTTTGTTAATTAAGTTTAGTAATTAGTTTTTGATGAAGTATTGAGTTAAGCGACATTGCGATAAAGTGACGAAGTTGCGCAGTTAATTGTATTCCAGTGAAGAGTGTTGTAATGTGCAGAACAGATACATATTTGAAAGATAGTTTAATTCGGATCACTAAGTTGGTGCAGTAGTATACATTGAATCTGTAGATTTTGGGAAAATACAAACAGTGCCTCTGTTTTACATACCCCTAACCATCCCAAGAACCCAGATTTGATAACAGTTTAAACATTAGTTTAACAACTCCCAGGGGGGATTTGTTGATATATTTAGGTAGTGATGCGTGTGAACACTCTAGGACCGTTGGGGCACTTTTTTCCCTCTTTAGGAGGTTTTTTCCCCGGCTTGTAGATACGCCTATTGCCCTAATGGGCTACTTATCTTTGTACATTCTCTAGTAATACATTCAGTATTTTGTGTTGAGCTCCAAGCTTCTTCTTCTTCCTTGTGTTGCTCATGTGCTTCCGTAGACATCTAACTCCAACAAACAAGTGGGAAAAAACTTTTCAATTATATATGAGAAATATAACTAGGTGTAAATTAAGGAATCAGCACACAAGTTTTCCTCTCTGCAACTCTGGAAGGGATACAATACTAGTGAGAGCAGCGTGATAATTTACTAGGAGAAGGGGATCAAGCCCCAGAGTCAATCAGTGTGAGAAAAGGCTGGTCTTATTATATGCATTTGGAACAATGCAAGACCAGCCACAAGAAAAATTGGAACTCCTTGGTGTGCTCGATGCAAAATGAAAAC
Source organism: Ceratopteris richardii (assembly GCA_020310875.1). Classification (NCBI taxonomy): domain Eukaryota; kingdom Viridiplantae; phylum Streptophyta; class Polypodiopsida; order Polypodiales; family Pteridaceae; genus Ceratopteris; species Ceratopteris richardii. Next base: position 123,594,716 of record CM035419.1, read on the forward strand.
AGAACTAGGTCATCTCTTCTACTTATGCCGCTTGAATTTCAAAGTCTTGAGAACCTTAGGGAAGATTCTAATGCTAAAAAGGATAGTCACTTGGTGGTAAAAGACCTATTTGTGGGAAGTAATCTTTGTTTGACACAATTCATAAATGAATTCAAAAGAAAATAATTGTGGAAGAGTTGGCTGCAAAGGGATGTAATGAAACTTGGACAGATGTCGATAAAACTCTCTATAAAGTACCCTCAGGATTTTCTACTAAAGGATCAAGAACCTTGAAAGCAAGAATACATTTATTATGAACCTTGAATGGATCTATTGAGTGGGGGGCTGAGAGGCCACAACCGCCTTTGCATCCCCTCTCTTTATTGCAATTGATTTTATCTTATTAATTCAATTTAGAAGTTTGTTGGAGAAAGAAAAAAGTATGTGCACATGTAAACCAGATCTTGTAAATGCACGTATGCAAATATAATACGATAACGAAATCTCACAAGACCACACAAAGAATAAAGAGAGACAAGTCTGAACACAAGACTGGGTACAATCTCCCTCCACATACTTTGATGGACGAGTCTTTCAGAATATGTGTATTTATAGAAATTTTCATTACGTCTCTAATAGAAGATACATAAGAGTGGCGCTTCGAAAAGCATGCGTTTATGAAAAATCTGCTCTATTTACAAAATGTCATTTTTTAAGTGATCTATTATTTTTACAAAAATATATAAAATACTATCTTTTAAATATCTTCAAAATATTTGAGTCAATCCATATGCATTCACACCCTCATGATTCTTTGCTTGCTAAATCAAAACACAATAACATTTAATTCTTTTCATATTAGTTTAATGAAATCCTTTAAAGGAACTTTACCACTTACTCCTATTTTAGATGATCCTCCTTTACTCGAAGAGGATGCTGAAATTTTAGTTTGAGATAAAATACTTGATTATGATGTTAGATGCACTAGTAAGCAATATCATAGATATTTAGTTAAATATAAAAATCAATCACTTGAAGAATCTCAATGGATTCATAAGACATCATTAACTCCACATTATGACTAGTTAATTTCTGCATATCATTCACAGTCACATTAAATTCGAGTTTTCCATTTCCATGCATGTGTTTTTTTAATATGGAATATGCTTATGATAGTTCAATGATGGGACATGTGACTGACCATCCATGTCTATTTCATTCTTACAAACTAAGGTCAGTTGCTTGTTTCAATTGGAAGGTTATAATTTATGGAATAATAAATATTAAATGGATTTTAATATCGAAAGTTTAACTTTAGGATGTTGTGAAATGTTTTTCAAACATCTTTTAATTATTCGTAATCATACCAAGTCATTTTTATTAAATTGTTTAGCTATTCAATCCTGATTTACATTACACATGTAACGTTCTTGACTCTTCTTAATGTGTTCATGAATCTCATGAAATGTAGAAATATGAATCATCTCCATGTTGTGTACTTAATCTCCGACAAGTTTCATATCGTTATGTCGCAACTTATATTTAGCTTTAGTATGATCAAACTTATGACAATGCCAGCAAGTGATACAGGGCCTTTTTTTTTAGCATCCATCATCGTAGTTTGAAGGATTGGAGGTTTTGTAGGTTGTAAGGGGGGTTGTATTGTGCACTATTGATAAATTGGATTGAAGAGGATATTAAAAAGTAGGAGAAGAAAAAGTAGTGAAAGTACACTTGATAGGAAAATTGGGTTTGATTGATCTTTTTCGTTGATGCGTTTGTTGTAAGTGAATGGACTTGTTAATGGACTGAAACTCCTTCTCAACATTGTGTGCAAAATAGATAGCTTCATAGAGGATCGTACGATGTAGTGTGTTGAGTTTGGCTTGGATTTCCATCTTCAAATCATCTTCATAATTTTGTTGCAAGGTATCTTTAGGAACCGTTTCAAGCGAACAAACAAGTAGTAGTCATTGCCAAAAGCCTTCAGCGTAGGTAGATACAATATCTTCTTCTTTCCATCCAAAAGTTTCGATAATTGACGAGCATGTAAGTGGAACTGGGGAGAAGGAAGGACTCCTTGATTTTTTCTTGAAATGTGATCCATGTGGTGAGGCAGTTGGTGGTATGTTGCAAAACATTCCACCATAATTGAGCTTTACCCACCAAATAATTAGTAGCAAATTCTACTTTTTTAATTTTAGAATATGATTCATCACAAGAAAAGTCATCAAATTGGGATATCCATGAAAGAAAAAATTGGGCATCCTTTTGCCCATCGAATCAAGAAAATTGGAAATAATTTTAGCATCAATCTTGGAATGTGTGCCTTCTTGAGCGATGATAATGGCCTTCACCACCCTAAGTAGGTTGTTATTTTTGGAGTTAGATGTCTGCGGAAGCACGCAAACAACATAAGGAAAAAGAAGAAGCTTGGAGCACAACACACAATACTGAATGTATTACTACTAGAATGTACAAAGATAAATAACCCGTTAGGGCTATAGGCATATATATAAGTTGGGGGAAAAAAACCTCCTAAAGAGAGAAAAAAGTGCCCCGACGGTCCTAGTGTGTTCACACACATCACTACCTAAATCTATCAACAAATCCTCCCTGGGAGTGATGTGGTGAACAAGGAGCTGGCACTCATGTATAAGGAAGTGCCAAGCTATATGGAATCAATACACAAAAGGAAGTAAGCCCAAAGCTTTGCGGAAAGCTTCAAACTTCTCCTTAGCCAGAGCCTTAGTGAAAAGGTCTATAATGTTCTTCTGCATGGGCACATATGGCAAGCTGATCTCTCCACCAGAGAACCTCTCCCTGACATAATAATAATGCACCTCAATGTTCTTAGTGTGAGCATGGAACATGGGGTTTCTTGCAATTGCCAATGCGCTCTGACTGTCATTGAAAATGGTGGTGGCAGACGACTGACCAACACCCAAATCAGCCATAAGGCGTCTGAGCAACACACACTCAACAGTCACTGTGAAAGCTGCCCTATAATTAGCCTCACAATTAGAAGTGGCCACAGTAGGCTACTTCTTTCTCAACTAAGATATGCATGAGCTACCAATCATGAAGCAAAAACCACTAGTGGACACACGAGTGTCATAACAACCACCCTAGTCAAAGTCAGAAAAAGCATGCAAATATGTCGATATGTTGGCTCTTGAGGATAAGTTGGATTGTACCAACTACCCCTTATGGGCTTATATGATGCGACATGTATTGGTTGCAAAAGGACTGTGGAACATTGTGCATGGTGTTGAAAAATGTCCTATCACACCTGCAACTGTTACAATTGTAGGTACTGAAGCTGATGGAGAAGGTGTCGAAGATGATGATATTCTGCATATTCCTATTCGTACTACAGTTTTTGTTGCACCTATTGCAGAGCAGATTCGTTGGGATGGCATAGATTCCCAAGCACATGCATTGATAACTTTGTCTGTCAAACGTGCCATTATCCCTCACATACGCTCTTGCAGAACAACTAAGAATGCTTGGGATACACTTACCACATTGTACCAAGCTAGGAATGAGGCTCATGTTGCTTACCTCCGAAAACAATTGGAGAGTGAGCACATGAATGAAGGTGATTCCATGGACAACTTTCTAACAAAGATCAAAGACTTGAAGGAACTGTTCATTTGAGCTGATGAGGTTATACTAGATAGCTCACTTGTGCAGACCTTCCTTATTCATATCAGAGTTTTGCTTCTACTCTTCGATTGATGATGAAAGGCAATCCAAATGCCTTGTCATTTGAGGAGTTAGTCTCTGTTCTGTTGTAGGAAGATCAATCCAGGCAAAATAGCTCCATTATGCATGTTGCAGATCAAGCTTTCCTCGCTAGTCAGAAGGGCAAAGGAAAATGGAGCTCTTCTACTAGTAAGTAGAAATCTGCAAATGCTCCAGATTCGAAGACCCAAGATAAAGATGAGAAAAAATCAGAAAAGCAGAAATCATTTTGTAAGTATTGTAAAGGGAATGATCATATCATGAAGAACTGACCAAAACTGGCTGCTAAAGAGGCAAAGAAGAAAGAGGCTTGAATGGTTGTTGCAGAAGCCTCTACACAAAAAACGGAGTCTGCTAATCTTGTGCAGGAAGAAGAATTGCCATTTACTATTGTTTGCAGCTTTGACCCATCTTCTCATGAACAGTGCATGTCTACAATAGACTCAAATGTTTGGTATTTTAATAGTGGGGCGACCAAACATATTACCTCACAGTGCAATTTCTTCTCTTCACTCGATCCTATCCCTACAGCGAATATTGTTACATGCGCCAACAACTCCTCTTATCCTGTTATGGGAGTTGGTAAGATCATTTTGACTACTGCTGATGGTAGTTCTTTCACTTTGTCAGATGCTTTATTTGTGCCAGGGATGAAGAAGAACCTGTTATCAGTTTCTGCATTAGACAAGATTGGCTTGGTTGTGAAATTTATTGATGATAGGTGTACAGTTCATGATCTGTCAAATAGCGAGGTGATTATTGCTTCTGGCATTTTATGTCGTGGGCTATATAAGCTCGTAGACTATGAAAGATCTCTGAATGATTCAGCATGTGCAGTACATGATTCTCAGGCTATGTCAGATGCAAAGCTTTGGTATGCACGCTTTAGTCATCTGAATTTTGCTAGTTTGTTACTCCTGCAGAAATCTGAAATGGTGTCCTCTTTGGCCAAACTTGAGGCACCTGGAAAACATGTTTGTGAAGGCTGTATTTTGGGCAATATGCAGCGTTCCTCATTTCCAAAAGATGGTTCAGTTCGTGCTACTAAGAAATTGAAGCTTGTACATAGTGATGTCTGTGGTCTTATACATATACCTTCTTTTGGAAATTATCTTTACTTGGTGACTTTCATCAATGATTTTTCCAAGCATGCATGGATATATCCATTGAAGGAAAAGATCGAAGTGTTCATGTGCTTCAAACAATTTTTTGTTTTGGCTGAAAATCTGTCAGTATGTAAAATGGGCACCCTCTGTTCAGATCAAGGGGAGGAATATATGTCTTCTGAATTTAATGCATTTCTGGCTGAACGTGGGATAAAACACCAGTGTATAGTGCCATATACACCTCAACAGAATGGAGTTGCTGAACGAAAGAACAGGTCACTCATGGAGATGGTGAGGTGTATGGTCAAGAGTCAGGCTTTACCACATAGTTTCTGGCTTGAGGTTGTCATGTGTGAAGCCTATGTATTAACAGGTGTCCCACTAAAGCACTGCAATCTATCACTCCATATGAGGCTTGGCATGATCACAAACCATCTGTTTCACATCTGCGTGTTTTTGGTTGTTTGGCATATGCATTAGTGCCTGAATAACATCGTAGAAAATTGGATGATAAAGAACTAAAATGTATTTTTTTTGGGTACAGTTCTAAAAGTAAAGGCTATCGTCTGTATGATCCACAGAATAAACACATTCTGGTTAGCCATGATATTGTTTTTGTGGAAGATGCTATTGAGCCATCGCTTTCATGTACTAAGGAGACATTTGTTAGCTCCAAAGACATGTATAATACTTTACTGCCTCTTTTTACAGATGGACGGTTTAGTGCTGGTCCTAATAAGGCAACTTCTCAACCATTGCAGGTTTCATGTCATGATGCAGATCATTCCATTTCTGATGCAGATTTACATGATGCACTAGTTGATAAGAAAGCTGAAATTGAGCAGGCAAAAACTATGCTAAAATGGCTAGTGCAAACTTTGCGTGACAACAAATTAGATGCACATCTGTCATATCATACTCGTTCAGGCTCTCATAGTGCCTCTTTTGCATCAGATTTCTATGCTATGGCTGCATCTAGTCTCTGTGATGAGAATGAGCTTGTTTCATTTGATGAAGCGCAAAATTCAGAAATTGGATGGCTGCTGTGCAATCTGAGTATGATGCTATACTGAAGAATGGTACTTGGTGTTTATGTGACTTGCCTCCTAGCAAGAAGGCCATTGGGACTAAGTGGGTATACAAGCTCAAGCGTAAGCCTGATGGTACAATTGGCAGGTACAAGGCTAGGCTTGTTGCAAAGGGTTATGCGCAGGAAAGAGGCATTGATTTTGATGAGATCTTTGCACCTACTTGCCGAATGACTACAGTTCGTAGCATCTGTGCACTTGCAGCTCAGCATGGTTGGAATGTACATCAGTTGGACATTAAAACAACATTTCTGAATGGTGACTTGCATGAAGAAGTGTATGTTTTTCAGCCTCGTGGCTTTATGCAAAAAGGGCATGAAAATCAGGTCTGCAGGTTAAAGAAGGCATTATCATGATGGTTGGAATGTACATCAGTTGGACATTAAAACAACATTTCTGAATGGTGACTTGCATGAAGAAGTGTATGTTTTTCAACCCCGTGGCTTTATGCAAAAAGGGCATGAAAATCAGGTGTGCAGGTTAAAGAAGGCATTATATGGTTTAAAGCAAGCACCACGTGCTTGGTATGGGAAGATACATGCCTATCTCATTGAATTGCATGGTTTTCAGAACAGTCCAACTAAAAGCACCTTATATGTTAAGTGTGCTAATGATGTGCTTTTGATCATTGTTGTCTATGTTGACGACATGCTGCTAAGTGGACCTATTGAGAAGCATATTGATGATTTTAAGGCTGATTTGCATGCCTCATTTGAGATGTCTGATTTGGGGCATTTGCATCACTATTTGGGCATTCAGTTTATGCAAGTTGATGGTGGAATGGCTTTGTGTCAAACGAAATATATTTACACATTATTGCAGAGTTTTGGGCTGAAGAATGTAAGCCTGTTGCCACTCCTATGGAGACAGGTTTACGATTAACTCTTCACGATGCTGGAGATGCATTTGATGTTGTACTCTATCAAAAGGCATTACTTATGCATTACTCATCCAGATATTCAGTTTGCTGTCTCACAGATGAGCAGGCTTATGCATTGCCCAGGAGTCAAGCATTGGCAGGCGATTAGGTGCATCTTTTGCTACTTGAGTGGTACCCGGCTACTTGGTTTGTTTTATCTCAAGGGGAGATCACTACTGTTAGATTTACATGCTTTTTCTGACTCCGATTGGGCTGGTTGCTATGACACTCGTGTGTCCACTGGTGGCTTTTTCTTCATGCTTGGTAGCTCATGTATATCTTGGTTGAGCAAGAAGTAGCCTACTCTGGCCACTTCTAGTTGTGAGGCTGAGTATAGGAAGCTTTCACAGTGACTGTTGAGTGTGTGTGGCTCCGACGCTTTATGGTTGATTTGGGTATTGGTCAGTCTTCTACCACCACCATCTTCACTGACAATGAGAGTGCATTGGCAGTTGTGAGGAACCTTGTGTTCCATGCTCGCATTAAGAACATTGAGGTGCATTATCATTATGTCAGGGAGAGGTTCTTTGCTCGGGAGATCAGCTTGGCATATGTACCCACACATGAGAACATTGCAGACCTTTTCACGAAGGCTCTACCTAGGGAGAAGTTTGAAGCTTTCCGCAAAGCTTTGGGCTTACTTCCTTTTGTGGAGTGATCTTCACATAGCTTTGCACTTTCTTATACATGAGTGCTAGCTACTTGTTCAAAGCATTTCTTTGTGAGCCGCCGGAATGGAATTCATAATTTCTATAATGTAATTCTAAAAAGTCGCACGCGTATCGAGAGGGCGTAGTGCAAACAATTGTAACCCTTTTTCGATTAATGAAAGAGGCACGCATGAGACAGAAGGTGACGATGCCAGACTATGGTCTGGGCAAATGCCTGAAGTGGAGCGTAGCGTGCATTGTTGATATTCTGAGTACTCTGAGTATTCTGTTACTTTGTTAATTAAGTCCCACAATTAGTTAATTCTTTGATGAAGTATTGAGTTAAGCGACATTGCGATAAAGTGACAAAGTTGCGCAGTTAGTTGTATTGTGGTGAAGAGTGTTGTAATGTGCAGAACAGATACATATTTGAAAGATAGTTTAATTCGAATCACTAAGTTGGTGCAGTAGTATACATTGAATTTGTAGATTTTGGGAAAATATAATTTAAGTTCCATTTAGTTTTATTTGATTTCTATCATGGCTTGGGATAGAATCAAGTAAGAGTGTTCATATCTTTCTAAGTTTGTTAGGATTCTTTAAGTAACTCCTGAACTTAGATTCATCATAGAGTGGATAAGTTTCGAATAGTGGTTGGAGTGATCTCAGCCACTACTTTAGTACCTTCCACTAGAGTCCACTAGTGGTTGGTATACTCGCCACTTGAGTTAAGGCTCTCTGGACTCTAGTTAACTCATGTTAACTTGAGTTACAAGTCTCTAGAGCTCCTTGAGCAACGAGCTCTCCCCATGCTACCCATGGGGGTTCAACCCAAGACCTCCTCCTTCATAAGCTTCAGACTTAACCACTAGACTAAGTGGATTACTTATTTAAGAGAGAACATGAATGTATGCTTAAGTCTAGTCTCGAGATCTTTGGCCATACACACAAGTGACCAAATGGTGTCTGATTTCAGATCTATCTAAACTGGCTAGACCCTTAGATTATAGACTTACTTTATTACATTAGTAGATGAGAGAGTCTTTATTGCCACTCCTTAATTGAGGAGTATTTACATGTATCCAATGATCTCCAATGATCGTCGATGAAACCATGCGTGCCAAGGAAGCCAAAGTTATGCCAAATTTCTATGCCTTAGAGTAAATATAGGTGTAAACATATGTAAATTGTAGGTTCAAGTTTAGGAATTGGAACTAGATATGAAAGAGGAGCATGAATCGGAATCATATTGGGAACGGGAATAGGAATCGAAATGGGAATCCAAATTGGAACATGAATAGGAATTGAAACTGAATAGAGAATGATCGAAAGCAAAAACAAAGTGTTAGGACCCATCTCCAGTGATGTGCGCAAGCTCTGATACCATTGTTGAAAGATCTTATAGATATGTGTACATAGAGAGCAAAAAAATTGAAAACACACAGATACAGAGTTGCACAATAGATGAGACAATACATAGTATTAGCTTCAATCTCCCCCCATGCACTGTATTTGACGAGTCTATAGAGTGTGTGTATTTATAGGATTTTTATTACGTTGAAATACAATGAGGGCGACACTTCAAAAAGCAAGTGTGAAATTAAAAAGTTGTTCAATAATATAATTCATATCGTCTAAAATATTTTTTTTTTCAACTTATGTTAGTTGGTGATGGAGGAGAATAAGATTCATATTTTCTTTATTCCATGACTACATTTTTCTTTAAAACTCCTAAATTACTTGTGTTAAACAAAGAGATCCTTTTTTTTGTATCAATTAATTGTGATGTCACAATGTCATGTTCTTTTAGTAACAATAATTTCCATTGCTTTCATGAAGTGAGATTTTTTTTTTGGTTTCAACGATGTTCGATCTGCTTCTTTGTTGTAAATCTAACAATTTCAACAATGTTGCGTCCTTTGCATTACTTGATACTCGGAATATTACATCTTCAATAAAGCGATTGGGATACAACTTTATGAATTCCTTCATGGATAATGTTTTTCCTTCTAAATCCCGTGACTGAAGGGTTGTTGAAAAATACTTGTCATATTATCATGGAAAAATATTGAAATTCATATTAGATAATTCTTTTTGGAAATTTTCATGATCTTGTTATCGAATAATATTTTTGCAATATAAGATGAGAGGGAGCTTGAAACTTTCAATTATTTTTCTTTATCGATTGCTTAGAGAAGTGCAATAGAAGTTTATTTTTCTTTCTAAAAGGCCTTGTATATAAATCTCGTTAGGATCAATTCCAAAAAACTCAAGAAAAGTTCTTTGATGTAAAATTTTAACATTTATCCTTATCTATCCATGTAAAAAGTGGTACAAGAGAGTGGCCATTGTGGAAGAATGCATATCCCTCATTTTCAAGGACTTTTTGAGCCCCATTTGTGAGAACCATAGAAAAGAGAGAACTTCTTCAAAATCCGCACTTGTGTCTTTCTTGCATTTTTTTGAGTGATTCCATGGCTTTTACATGGTTATGACTGGAATTTTTGAGTACCATTTCTACTTACAGGGTTTCTATAGCCTATTAACAATTCGTTTGAGTCTATCTATTATGTGAGTTTGGACTTTTGGCCCATGTTTCCTTGTATTATTTGAAGAGAGTTATATAGTGTTACCAAAATTGTTTAATTTGATGTATTTGGATGAAATTCATGTGGTTTTTTTGTGCATGTTTCTAAGATGCATCTGGTTGTAATTAAGAGATTGAATCAAGTTAATCACTCGTTTTAAGCATCCCTTCACACTTACCTCAAGCCTATGACTGCAATTACTTTGACTATAATCCTTGGATTTCTATAACATTCATAGAATGTTGAAATTTGGAGTTCAATTTATTTATTAATGTGCTTTGTGTTTTGATACAACAATTGAAGGTTCGTGAGGGCGTGGATGAGCATGGATATATTCGGATGTGTCTGGACATGAATAAAATACATTATATTTTCTATATATTTTTTAAATAAAGACCCACATAGAGGGTTCTTTCTAGAAACACATAAAAATAGTAGTTAGGATAAGGATCCATGTAGATCATGATTTTTGTAAATAAAAGCAAAGGCTTTCCACAACAATTTTAATTCCTCACATAGCACACGTACCATGTCATGAACTTCTTCCAATTTTAGAATCATCATTATAAAGTTCTATATCTAGTTTTTGTTAATCCATGTATCATTTGAAATTATTTTCACTTGCTTGTGTAGTAGCTATCTTGGTGGAGCATGAAGTAATTGCATATTACATAAGATCTATGTTGAATTATTGGTGCATTGATGGTCAAAAATAACCAAGATTATGAAGACATCAAAGCTTTTTGCACTTTTACTTTTTTTTTTTGTAGAGGATTTATGATGTGATAAAATAAGGTATTCTTGATTGAATCACGTCTAAGGTATCCAACATCAATCTACCTCCATATGGATTTAAAATTAAGATTATCACCCTAAAGTGAAAAATAATAGGTGAGTGGTTGAAGAAAAGGTCTCCTTACACACAGCAATTTCGACATCAAGAAAGTTAGTAGCATTTCTATTCGAATCGAAGAAGTCAAGTGTCGCCTCTCTAAAATAATTACCTACCAAATTAACCTATTAGGGGATACCTTTTCTTAGAAAGAACTGAAATAAAGCATGGTTGGATGTCATATTACACCAAGAAATCTTCTCGAGGTCACCAATGGCAAAGCCCCACTTATGTCACCTATCTTCAATATTTTCACCATGTTAAAATCATAAAAAGGGTTCATGGGGCCTTGGAGATTAGAGAGATAGTTGTAGAGAACCTACACTCTCGAGGGAGAATAGGAACATAAACCAAAGTTATCCAATGGTCAAAGGAAGTTTAGAGCATATGATAGCTTATAGTCGTACAAAGCTATCTTCCATAAAAAAAACTTGATAAAGAAGTTGATTTATTTGAGGGTTTTCTTCTTGATGGACGAAATCTACTTAACTTGAGGGTAGGATGAGAAACAAGAAAATTTCACCTTCCATGATGATATATGATGGGGGAGAGAAGCCTTTACCATATCTTCCTCTTAATCAAGCTCTTGTATAAAATCATTATCATTCGTTTTATTATCAATGGGAGAAACCGAAGCATGTGGTTCACTTTCTTGAGGTAGGGGATTTTCTTGAAGCTTGTGTAGAATATCAAACTTTTTAGTAGAGTTTACACAAGAAAAACTAGTTAGGAAGATTTTTGCACATTAGTTCTTGGCTAACATCGATTAAACCCTCGTCATCTCCTAGGTTGTTGAAATGTGCAATCAATTGGTCGAGATTGACTTCTACCAAAATTTAAAGTTGCCATATTGGGTTACTTGAGGGAGTGGAATTCTAACCTAGGGCTTTGCCAATAAGCCCTCCAATTTCACCAATAAAATGGTACCATTGCATCAAAAGATTGGGCATCTCTAGCTCTATCTGGATCGAAATTTTGGATGGCTTATCCTTGAGAGGCTTAAAAGTAGAATATTAATGGACAAAGATCAATGGGGTGTATCTTATTAGCCATTGACTTCGCACAAAAATGGGTTCAACCCTACAAAAAGCAAGTAGAAGGATCCATTAACTAAATGCTGGAATCTCGAATACGAGCTCCAATATCGGAAAAACTGTCATACAACGATTTATGTAGGACCTCATCGAAGGCCTTGGTCCTTGACAAAAAACCAATAAGCATGGTACCTTCAAGCACTTTCATCAAGTCTAACATACTGTTTTTCGAGCCACAAAAATATTTTCTTCATGTTCGAAGGTGCATCGTCCCATGAAGAACTCTCTTTATTAAGATGACCATCAATTCATATGATGTATGCTAAATAAGCTCATTCCCAAACGGAGGTCCTTTATGGGGAATGCATATCTTGTGAAGGGGTATTTATAATATAAGATAAATCATGTTCTCATATCAATTTTTTGCAACACTTTTTTTTCATTCCATGTTAAGAAGGGGTTAGTTATTCTTTGTATGGATTCTTAATAATATGTACCTACTCAGCAAACCGTGTGCTATTATTGTATGCTACTGTCATAGTTTCTAGAGGTGTGCCACCTTGATCGTTGTTGTGTTGGCTCCGGGGATCATCCAGTCATAATATGTCCCTACATGCAAACTGTGTGCTATAACTATATGCTACTCATCATGGTCCCTAGAGGTGTGCCACCTTGCTTGCTCTTTTGTTGGTTCCATGATGTTCATCATATTAACTAAAAAACAACATGTTATCCTAAAAGTTTTCCATTGGATTCAAGCTAGTAAGATAAGTTTCGTAATCTTTTTTTCTTTTCGGTTATCTTCTCATGAACCCTTGCTTGCATGTATAAGGCCACATAGATATACATAATGTGATGTGCTATTATACTTTATCGAATAATGGAATGTTAAATGGATTTTAATGTCTTGAGGTTTTTAATGTGATTGCGTTTTGATTTAGTAGGTGAAGAATCATGAGGGCATGAATGCACGTGGATTTACTCAGATATTTTTGAAGATATTTAAATGATTTTATTTTATATATTTTTGTAAAAATAGTAGATCGCTTAGAAAATGACATTTTGTAAATAAAGCAATTTTTTTGTAAATGCATGTTTTTTGAAGCATCATCCTCATGTATCTTCTATTCAAGACGTAATGAAATACCTATAAATACACATACTCTAAGGGACTCTTCCATCAAAGTAGTGGGGGAAGATTGTACCCAATCTTGTGTTTAGTTTTATCTCTTTCTATTCTTTGTGTGTTCTTGTGAGATTTTATTATTGTGTTATCTTTGCATACATGCATCTACAAAATTCGGTTTACAATGGTATCAAAGCTTATATGCATATATAGAAGTGTACTTCTCAACGTCCATTTATGATCCAGTACCTGTTTTGGTTCGTTTATTCTCGTTCGGCATCCGTTTATGATTTGGCACGTATTTCATTTCGATTATTTTCATCCGGTCTAGGTTTGCTTTTTTCAATTCACTTTTTTTTTTAATCATGTTTGGGGGTGTTTCTTGAATCTGCTACTGTCTACTGTCACGTTGTCACACTGTTCACAATGCATTGTGCCCTGTCCTTGTAACACTATCGTACTGTCACACTATGCACTATGCCATGTTCTAGCTTCGGTTCGATTCATTTATCAATTCGGTTAATCCACGCGGTTAATCTATGGGGTTACCCCTACGGATTACTCCAAGGTGTTGATTAAGGCATCAATTAAGGCATTGACTAAGGCATAGAACTATGGCATAACTATGACATCTTTGACTTCTCTAGCACTCATGGTTCTCTTGGTTCCCTTTGGTTTCCTTTGGTTTTGTTGACGGCTGTTGGCTACACACGAACCCTCTCTAACTAATGAATGGCAATGAGAACTTACTTATTTTCCTAATTAGCATATAGTGGATTTGTAGCCACCATTTTTTACTTGCACGGGATATGCTTTAACACTAGCCTATTCTCATGTGTTGATACTCCGTTTCTTTTAACTTATATTTAGTATTACATCTATCTCTCTCTTCTTTTTCACATTTCTAAGACAAAACTTTTCCTTTTCTATTTCAATTCCAATATTGTTAAAAAAAAATTCACATGTTTAGTAATAGGTTTTGATTCTATATATGGCCATGGACCCTACCCATAATATAGAGGATTTTGGTACATCACCCCTATCCGAGATACTACTTGAACATCAGTTAGAGCTTTTGCATCACGAACTCCAAGATTCTCAAAATGAGATAAAAGAATGCAATGTTTTGCTCTAACAAATGCAAAGTGAGGATAACTATTGATATATTTAGGTAGTGATGTGTGAAAACACACTAGGACTGTCGGGGCACTTTTTTCCCTCTTTAGGAGGTTTTTTTCCCCCAGTTTGTATATACGCCTATAGCCCTAATGGGTTACTTATCTTTGTACATTCTAGTAGTAATACATTCAGTATTGTGTGTTGGGCTCCAAGCTTCTTCTTCTTCCTTGTGTTGTTCACGTGCTTCCGCAGATGTCTAACTCCAACAATTGATATCAGAGCAGGTCGTTGCTTCATCTAGGGCGTCGTCGACGAAGGGTCACAGTCTCATAATCACATGAAATTTGGAGAGCATACTCAGGGTGACTAGGAGATCAAAGCAACCTCCAAATGCACTATCATAGTGCTTATTCACACTATTTTATCTTTTTGTGCCAAAGATATATATAGGTATTGGTTCGCAAGTATAAACGTCTCAAAGTTTGCTACAGGTTTAGCAAGACTCGTCAGGGCAGTTCTGTTCAACTTTTTTAGATACAATCATTTTTCTGCATCAGGGTATTTTAGTTAGTGGCCATGGCTGAAAGCAGTGTTGTATTGCATATGTTGGTTGTTGAGGATAAGTTGGATGGTACCAATTACCCATTGTGGGCTTATATGATGCGACATGTATTGGTTGCAAAAGGACTATGGAACATTGTGGAGGGTGTTGAAAAATGTCCTATTACACCTACAAATATAAGTATTGAAGTTGATGCAGATGGCATTGAAGACGTTGATATTCTTTAGATTCCTATTCGTGCTGCGGTTTTTGCTGCACCTATTGTAGAGAAAATTTGTTGGGATGGCAGAGATGCTTAGTCACATGCATTGATAGCCTTGTCTGTCAAATGTGCCATTATTCCTCACATTCGATCTTGCATAATAGCTAAGGATGCTTGGGATACACTTACCACATTGTACCAAGCTAGGAATGAGGCTTTTGTTGCTTACCTTTGAAAATAGTTGGAGAGTGAGCATATGAATGAAGGTGATTCTATGGACAATTTTCTAACAAAGATCAAACATTTGAAGGAACAATTGATTTCTGTTGATGAAGTTATACGAGATAGCTCACTTGTGCAGACCGTTCTGAATGGTCTTCTTGATTCATATCAGAGTTTTTCTTCTACTCTCCATTTGATGATGAAAGGCAATCCAAATTCCTTGTCATTTGAGTTCATCTCTGTTCTGTTGCAAGAAGATCAATCTAGGCAAAACATGTCCATTATCCATGTTGCAGATCAAGATTTCCTGGCTAGACAGAAGGGCAAAGGTAAATGGAGCTCATCTACTAGTAAGCAGAAATCTACAAATGCTGCATATTCAAAGAATGAAGACAAAGATGAGAAGAAATCAGAAAAGCAGAAATTCTCTTGTAAGTACTGTAAAGGAAATGATCATGTCATAAAGAACTGTCCAAAACTAGCTACAAAAGAGGCAAAGAAAAAAGAGGCTAGAATGATTGTGGTAGATGCCTCTACACCAAAAACAGAGTCTACTAATCTTGTGCAGAATAAAGAATGGGCATTTACTATTGTTTGCAGTTTCGACCCATCTTCTCATGAATAGTGTATGTCTACAATAGACTCAGATGTTTGGTACTTTGATAGTGGGGCAACCAAACATATTACCTTGCAGTGTAGTTTCTTCACCTCACTCGAGCCTATAGGGAATACTGTCACATGTGCCAACAACTCCTCTTATCCTATCATGGGAGTTGATAAGATCATTTTGACCACTCCTGATGGTAGTTCTTTCACTTTGTCAGATGATTTATTTGTGCCAAGGATCAAGAAAAATATGTTATCAGTTTTTGCATTAGCCAAGATTGGCTTGGTTGTGAAATTTATTGATGAGAGATGTATAGTTCATGATCTGTCAAATGCCGACATGATTATTGCTTCTGGCATTTTATGTCGTGGGTTGTATAAGCTCATAGACTATGAAAAATCTATGAATGATTTAGCATGTGCAGTACATGATTGTCAAGCTGTGTCAGATGCAAAGCTTTGACATGCATGCTTTGGTCATGTGAATTTTGCTAGTTTGCTACACCTACAAAAATCTGAAATGGTTTCCTCTTTGCCAAAACTTGAGGCACCCACAAAACATGTCTGTGAAGGCTGTATTTTTGGCAAAATGCAGCATTCCTCCTTTCCAAAAGATGGTTCAATTCCAGATACTCAAAAATTGCAGCTTGTTCATAATGATGTTTATGGTCTTATGGAGACACCCTCTTTTAGAACCTATCTCTACTTCGTAACTTTCATTGATGATTTTTCCAGGCATGCATGGGTATATCCATTGAAAGCAAAGTCTGAAGTGTTCACGTGCTTCAAACAGTTTTTTGTTTTGGCTGAAAATATGTCAGCATGTAAAATGGGCACCCTCCATTTTGATCCAGGGGGGAAAATATGTCTTCTGAATTTAATGCATTTCTGGTTGAACGTGGTGTAGTGTCATATAGACCTCAACAGAATGTAGTTGCTGAACGGAAGAACATGGAGATGGCAAGGGCTTTACCACATAGTTTCTAGCTTGAGGTTCTCATGTGTGCAGCATATGAACTTAACAAGTGTCCCACTAAAGCACTGCAATCTATCACTCCATATGAGGCTTGGCATAGTCGCAAGTCATATGTTGCTCATCTACGTGTTTTTGGTTATCTAACATATGCATTAGTGCTTGAACAACATCACAGGAAATTGGATGATAAAGCAGTAAAATGTATTGTTGTTGGGTACAGTTCTGAAAACAGACTAAACACATTTCGGTTAGCCGTGATGTTGTTTTTGTGGAAGATGATATTCAGCCTTTACTTTCATGTACGAAGGAGACATCTATTAGCTGCAAAGACATGTATGATAGTTTGTTGCCTCTTTTTACAGGTGGACAAGCTAGTGCTAGTCCTATTGAGTCAACTTCTCAGCCTTTATAGGTTTCATGTGATGATGCAGATCATTCCATTTGTGATGCAGATTTGCACGATGAGAGAGATGATATAGAGGAGGCAAAAACTATGCCAAAATGGCTAGTGCAGACTTTGCGTGACAACAAAATAGATGCACCTTTGTCATACCGTACTTGTTCAGGCTCTCATAGTGCATCTTTTGCATCAAATTGCTATGCTATGGCTGCCTCTAGTCTCTGTGATGAAACTGAGCCTATTTTTTTTTATAAAGCACAAAATTTTGAATGTGGATGGCTACAATGCAATCTAAATATGATGCTATCATGAAAAATGGTACCTAGTCTTTATGTGACTTGCCTCCTGGAAAGAAGGCCATTGGCACTAAGTGGGTATACATGCTGAAGCGTAACCCTAATGGAATAGTTGACAGGTATAAGGCAAGGCTTGTTGCAAAGGGTTAGGCGCAAGAAAGAGGCATTGATTTGATGAAACCTTTGTAGCATATGTGCACTTGCAGCTCATCATGGTTGGAATGTACATTAGTTGGACATCAAAACAACATTTTTGAATGGTGAATTGCAGTGTATGGTTTTTGGCCCCGTGGCTTTGTGCAGAAAGGGCATGAAAATCAAGTGTGAAGCTTAAACAAGGCATTATATGGTTTAAATCAAGCACCACGTGCTTGGTTTGAAAAGATACATGCCTATCTGATTGCACATGGTTTTGAGAACAGTCCAACTCAAAGCACCTTATATGTTAAGCGTGCTAATGATGTGCTTCTCATAATTGTTGTGTATTTTGATGACATGCTCCTCACTGTTCCTCATGAGAAGCATATTGCTGATTTCAAGGATGATTTGTATGCCTCAATTGAGATGTTTGATTTGGGGCATTTGCATCATTATTTGGGCATTCAATTTATGCAGGTTGATGGCGGAATATCTTTGTGTCGAATGAAATATATTGATACATGACTGCAATGTTTTGGTCTTGAAGACTGTAAACCTATTCATATGGAGAAAGGTTTACGATTGAGTCTTCATGATGTTGGAGATGCATTTGATGTTGTTCTCTATCAGCAGGCTGTTGGATGCTTGATTTACTTATGCATTACTCGGCCAGATATTCAGTTTGCTATCTCACACATAAGCAGGTTTATGCATTGACGAGGTGTCAAGCATTGACAGGTAGTTAAGCGCATCTTTTGCTACTTGAGTGGTACCCAGCTACTTGGGTTTTTTTATCCCAAGGAGGGATCACTACCGACATATTTGCATGCTTTTTTTGACTTTGACTAGGGTGGTTGTTATGACACTCGTGTGTCCACTAGTGGTTTTTGCTTCATGATTGGTAGCTCATGCATATATTAGTTGAGAAAGAAGTAGCCTACTGTGGCCACTTCCAATTGTGAGGCTAATTATAGGGCAGCTTTCACAGTGACTGTTGAGTGTGTGTGGCTCAGACGCCTTATGGCTGATTTGGGTGTTGGTCAGTCGTCTGCCACCACCATCTTCAATGACAGTCAGAGCGCATTGGCAATTGCAAGAAACCCCGTGTTCCATGCTCACACTAAGAACATTGAGGTGCATTATCATTATGTCAGGGAGAGGTTCTCTGCTGGAGAGATCAGCTTGCCATATGTGCCCATGCAGAAGAACATTATAGACCTTTTCACTAAGGCTCTGGCTAAGGAGAAGTTTGAAGCTTTCCGCAAAGCTTTGGGCTTACTTCCAGTCTTTATTCTTGTTGTGAGGTCAACAAGAATTGACCAAGCTTGGCAATGTTTATCCAAGAACTTGCGATTGGAACTACTCCAAAGTTTAACGAAGAATTGGTAATCGAATTCATTTCGTGAATTTTTCACTCAAGTTCCAGTTATCCAATGGAAAGTGAGAAATGAGTAAGTTGTTCCAAGTCTAAAGAGATTAAAAGCTCCAAGTATGTAGGTTACAACCATGATAATGATAATCAAGTCCATGGAAGGTACAACATAAAGTTTACCTATACTTAAAGGGATTTTGATAAAATAAAAAAGCATGAGCAGATGCTAAGATGTAAGCAGTAGAGAGATTCCTATTAAGTCCCATCCAGGGTAGGTATTTAAGGTTTAGGAAAAAAAGGAATTTAAAGATAAGAAGTGAACCACTCTTGTCACTATGAATTGGTTGTGTATGAATCAGACTTGAATTTGTGAAATTCAAGTACTTGGAATTTTAACTGGTTTTCATTTGAAAAATCTAGCAAATAAGAATGGATGTTTCATCCAAAGGTTTTCAAGTTCCTAAAGTAAAAGCACAAGATCGTGAAATGATTGTATGAAGGAATCAAAACTTAGAGTATCAAGTTAGAGGTAATGCCTAGAACTTCTAATTCTTTTAAAGAATTGAAGTGAAAAGGTACTCTATCAAGATATGCTTGGACTTTAGGATAAGTATCACTCACATGTTGATGTGAATATAAAATAGGGTGGTATGGGACACTAGATTTTATGCTCAGATTGATGTAGGAAAGATGGTATGGGATGTTAGACCATGGGATGATAATTATCTTTATCTTTTAGTCCTAGAATGAACCTTGAAGTTAGATTTGATCATGAAGGGAATTAAAACTTCAAAGGAGAAGTTTAAATTCAAGGAGGATAAAAGCATGATCTCAAGATACTTCAACATTAATAAATAATGAAGTAGCAAAGTAAGTAACTTCCAAGATTGTCTTTCAAATAGGGAAAATACTCTTATTTGAATGACGAAACCTTTCAAGTTAAAGTATTGTTGATTTAGAAATATTTAATAAATTTTTGAAGAAGTAGGAATTTGATAATTGAAATGATCTTTTCAACTAAGGAATAAACTAAGTAAGTCAAGCACCAAGTTCCTAGTGTAACTCGATAAATTCAATCCTTTGACTCAAAGTAATGCACAAGAGACAGATTGAATATAAACATAAACTTAGTCTCAATTGAAGCATTATTTGAGTAAAAGCTCATCAATAGAACCTCAGTGGGTCAACACACTGATGTTGGGTAAGTATCTTATGGTTGGATGATGTTTATCTTTACTCCAATAATCTTTTTGAGAAACTTGTTTATTTCTCTTAAAGATAGATAAATTGTGTCAATACCTTTTTGAAATAGATCTTTGCGAAGTTAAAGTCTTGAGGCATCTCGAATTTGACTCATAAAAAGTTTATGTATCTTTGAACTTTGAATTGGTTGTATAGAGTTTTAGTTCTTTCTTTCTGCTCTCCATATCTTTTGGAATTGACTCAAATATGGTACCTGATTCTTTTCACAAAAATCCAGGGTTAGTGAGTTGGAACAAGATAACTTAAGTAAACATCCCAAATAGATGTTTTGTACAAGTCCCCTTTCAATCTTCAAAAAGATGATAAGTCCAAGTTGACTTATTCATTTGCATTTGCTTCTAGTTATCTAGCAAAACTTTACTCATGACTTTTTAGAGTTCAATACACTCTAGAACAAAGAAGTTAGAAATTGCTCATGAGATTGACAATTCCCAAGAACTTTTAGCTACAAACTTTTGCAAAAATTATCCTAAATTGAATAAGTTTTCATTTTGATTTGATTTGGTCCAGTCAAAATAAGGTTCATCACAGGCAAATGGCAAACTTTCTCCTACACTTAACATAGAATTTTCAAGCCTATTTGGACATAGTAGTCCTCAAGTCGGGTGAAAAAATCAAGTAAAAGTTGGTTGAGAGTAAACCATTGTGCAGACATCCAAGTTAGATGTTTGGGACAACCAAAATTCAAGTTTCCCAATCAGATTCAAGTGAATCAAGAGCTCCCAAAGTCTTGATAGGGATAAGAATCTCCCCTTAGTTATGCCTAGAAATGGACTAGTAATTGTAATCCGTCGAGTTCACATGTTCGTGCCCCTCCAGACAATGTTTTAAATCATTTGGGTAGGGATCCCACCACAGAGATGAGACATGTTCTTCTAGTTTTGGAACATGACCATGTTCTTCCAGTTTTAGAACATGAGTCTCGAGGGTTGCCTATGGTTACTATATATAGCTTTATTTTTTAGGACAAAAATCTTTTCCAAGGGGGCAAGAATGTAATAAAGTAAGTATACGATCTAAGGGTTTGATTGGTTCAGATAGATCTGAAATCGGACATCGTTTGGTCACTCATGTGTATGGCCAAAGATCTCGAGACTAGACTTAAGCATACATTCATGTGCTCTCTTAGACAAGTGATCCACTTAGCCTAGTGGTCAAATCTCAAGGTTATGAAGGAGGAGGTCTTGGGTTCAAACCCCACAGGGAGCATGGGGAGAGAGTTTTGCCCAAAGAGCTCTAGAGCCTTCTAACTCAAGTTAAGGTGAGTTAACTTGAGTCTAGCAAGACTTAACACGAGAGGCGAGTACGCCAACCACTAGTGGACTCTAGTGGAAGGTACTAAAGTAATGGTCGAGATCACTCCAACACTAGTAAATTGTAGTGGAAGATATGAAAGGAGTGGAGGAGATTGCACTCCATAGAGCATGTGCATAGACATTGAGGATAATATAGGGGAGGAATTAGAGCTCTCAAATATCTATAAAGATTCAGATAGTTCTACAAGCCTCACTTCCTCACAATCCACATCAATTGAGGATCTAGCAGAAAAGGTAGCTCAGAAATTAGGTGTTTCTAGCAAGAAAATTCCTAGATTTTCCACGGGAAAACGATGCTATACCTGTGGAGGAGACCATATGGCTAATGTGTGCCCTATCATGGCTCAACCCCAAGTGAATCCTAACATCCAATACTGCACCATAGAAAGGAGATACACCAACCACACCGCACAAGACTGCCCATATAACAAACAAGCCATTAGGCAAATTTATCCTCAGACTTATCCACAACAAGGAAAATACCAGAATCAGTACCCACAAGAGCAGTATGGCAGGCCCTAGCAACCCTATCAACCACCCTATCAAGGGCAGCAAAGACTGCAACCAGTCCTAACGCAGCAACCCCCTCCTCCAGCCAATGTGATTCTAGTAAAGTATGCAGCTGCAGAAGAAAATCCAAATAGAGCTTTAGTGCAAGTGACATCATTGCTTTTAGAAAGCGATCCAAGTGATCATAGTTTTGACTCTACCCATATTGATAGCCCACATGCTTACTACGTGCAGTCTTCTGAGCATAATGAGTCATACTATTATGAAGAACTGAGTGAATCTAGTTGGGAGCCAGAATATGCGAATGTCATGTACGCAAAGCCCAACTCTAGACCTCAGCCTAGGCAAGTAAGACCTCCATTTCCTAGAGGGCCATGCTACCAATGTCAGGGAGATCATCTCATTCATGATTGCCCTTTATCCACACCTACACAAACCCAATCTGTGACAATTCAAGGCTTTTTTCCCGATTGTGGGAAGGAGCACTTGATACGAGAGTGTCCCAAGAACCTTAGCAATATGCCAAAAATTGCTCCTATCAATGTTATTGGCTTAGTGGTAGACTCCACAAGAAGTGTGACATCCACGATTGCGGTGCAAGTCATCACGAGAGCTCAGGCACTTAAGCAAAACCAAGACTTAGGCCAAGAAAAGAATGTGGAGGTTAGCGAGACTGAGAGCCAGAATAAGAAGAGGACAAGAGCTTGGAGAGATAGCCATGAACGTATGGAAAGGCAATGGGCAAAGAAGATTAGTGAACTCGAGGAAAGCCTGAGAGGAAAAAAAGCCAAAATAATAGAAATCACTTCTCAAACGCACTCTCACACATCACCCCCACTACCATCCCCATCAACTTCCATTCCGCAACCTTCTAATCCACCGCACGTAACCCACCCACCACCTCGAGTAGGATCAATCTTAGCAGATCCCACTCCCGAGGACATAGATATGATGCTTAGAGCATATCAGGGCAGGATCCAGGAAGGGCCAAATGTAACGGATCATGAAAGATGTTACCCTAGAGCTGACCTAGAGCTTGAACGAACTAAGTTGTGTACCAAGATGGTGGAATTGGCTCAAGCTATGTTTGAGGCCAGTCGCCTTTTCAATTGCTCTAGCTCCACTAGAACACCATTGCATTTTGATGGTCTATTAGACAGATTGGAGATGATAATTGCAAAGTCTGGAAAAGGAGCCAACTCCTAGGCTAAGGAGAGCACGATCAATTCCCACAAGACATTCCTTCCATTTATGGAGAGCAGGAGAGTGCCCATTCTCAAGAGAGATTCGACTGCGAGTCTAATTCCTTACAGGAACTACCCCATTTCACAGGCCCATGGGAAGCAAAGTCTACTTGTATGAGAGCACCCATGGTCATGATAAGAAACGAAGACTCAATCATACCTAGGAACATAGGGGTAGTGAAGAATACTAAAGTGAAGTGCAATCTCACTTTAGAAGATCTACTCAAGGTTAAGCTTGAATTGTGGAAACATGTAGCCAAGCAAGTGCCAGACATAGCAAAACCTCGTTCTGGTAGGATCTCATAGAACGGTGCCAGAGATACCCTTGGACAAGATAGGAGACATCAGCAAAGGAGAAGAATGAAACACCTCCCTATCACTCATCAGGGTTACACAACCAAGGAAATTCTGGACTTAAGCACAGGAGTTGCAATTGCTACCACTTCCCTATGGAAGCGTTGGGGCAAGCCAGCACTGAGGCCCACCAGAATGAAGCTACAAATGGCTGATGGTCACATTGAACGACCCCTAGGGCTACTAGAAGGAATAACTCTCACCACTTGTGGTGTAGAGTTTGAGCATACTTTTGCTATATGTGACTTTAGCAAAAATCAAGCCTATGAGATGAATATGGGAAGAACCTTCTTGAGGCAATTGCAAGTAGTACAGGATTGGGGTACAAATTCTTTGTATTTTCAACACTTGGGTATCACTACCAAAGTAAATCTCAAAGATTTCTCTCATAGAGACGTGCCCCCTATTCAATGCAATCCCATCCATAGAGCTAAAGACGATAATGAGTCAGTGCATTCCATAGGATCAGGATCCTCCTGAATGCATGAAGACACTCACTTGTGGATGTGTAAAGTAGCAGTAGAAGAAGAGAAGAGAGAAAAAGCAAGAGAGGTAGGTGCAAAGGAAACTCATAGATCAATTCAAGACCCAGCCTATGCACCTATAGTTTTTCCTGACGAAGAATTTGAACCTCACGGTTGGGCAGAAATTTTAGCAACAATGGATGTAGCCATCAATGAAGAACAATGGACACCCCACTGCGACGAGGATGGCTATGACATTTCAGTCTTCTCCATAGAGCCAATCATGGGAGATTCGGTTCTAGAAGAATGTGAACCTAATACAGATGCATTTGAGGATGCAAGCGACTCAAATTTAGAGTCAATTATTATGGACCCACCTTTTGCATCAGATGAGGACTATTTCTACGAGGTAGAAACGCACCCTCAGCGATATGAAGAAACTACGAACGAGGTGAGATTAACCACACAAGTGACCACTAAGAACGAAGGCAAGAAGAGAAAGAAGAGAGAAGTCCCACTAGAGGAAGAAGAATCTTTGTTTGACGTCCCCGAAAATTTCAAGAAGTATGAAGTTGAAGATAGGAGAGTCATGATAAGAATGCCTAAACGTGAAGCCGTCATAGGAGAGGCCTATGATAACAAAGAAACTACAAAGAAAATCATAGTGACCATAGAGGAAGGTGAAGAGCGATGCACATACATAGGACACGACCTAAGTGAGGATAAGGTTCTCCACCTTTGAAAACCCTGTCTATCAGACCACCACCATCACAACCACATCAACTGAACCGCTCATGGAGATAGCCATAGGACAACCAGCCTCCACAACCTCTGTCATAGGACATCTTGACACTAGATCCATATTTTTTGGACTCCCTACCACCACACTCCCTTTTGTGACATTCCCGCCTCCTATCTCTCACTTCCCACCCCCCATACCACCATTCCTTCAACCAGCCCATGACTACTTTTGTAGAATGTTTCAAGCCACCAACCCACCCTCCTCGTCAATCGCATTCCCACCATCCACACAACACTTATTCACCACTATCACACAAACACCACCTACCATTTGGATATACATGGTAGACACTACACTCACGTCCACCCCTCAGGGCATGGACATTTCGCCACCCATAGCACCTCCACCACCCCCAGACTCCCACCTTCCCCTATCCCCCCTCCACCAATCTCACTGGCACACACATCACCTGTAGACACAACATTCACTCTTCCCATTCCCCAATTCCCTCCTCTTGCATCTTCTGTTGTACAAACCACACCTTCATCCATAGGCAATGCATTTGACACCATGATTGCATGTATGTCGTAGTTAAGGACAGAATACTATTAGTTGTAGGCACATAATCAAAGGTTACAAGAACACTCCGAAGCACTACATCAATGCCTCGATACACTAGAGGAGGACAAAGCCAGTCTCCAAACTCAATTTCAAACCTTACAAGAGGCTCATGGCATTTTGGAGACACAATTTCAAAAGGTGGATCAAGAATCAATCCAAGGGTTAGAAAGCCATTTGCAGATACAACTAGAAAGAAATTCCAAACTCCAGTGCAACATGGCCTTGCTCAAATGACACCTTGAAGCAGCACAGGAGGAAAATAGACGGCTTCAACAACAGAACCAGGAAAACTTAGAAGCAGCTATCGAAAGCACACTCGGGGCTCCCATTCGTCCTTCCAAGTTTCAAGCAATGACCCTAGAGAGCATCAAAATCATTCTTGAAGACTATGCCACTTTACTCGATGCACATGACCAGTTATCAGAAGAACTAGGTCAGCTGAAGCAGACAAGAAAGAAAGAAATGACAGCGGGTCCCCAAGCTACAGGTTCAACTACTTCTCTTATCACGGACTCAAAGGCCCTTCAAGATCTCCAAAAACAAGTCGTAGAATTGCAAGCATGTCTACTCCAATATGAAAGACCACCATCCCCCCTGAGGCACCCATAGATGAGGAGACAGTCTCCATTCTGGTGGAACAAATGTTTGAAGAGGAATATGATCCACAACCCTTCCCAGGGGGACAACAACCGAAAGAAGGACGGGATATTTTTGAAGCACCACGACCACCATGGCTACGACAAGTGAAAGAAATGGGGGGTTCTCATGAAGGGCACACAGTAGTGCAAAATCAGGCCATGAGAGTCATAGAAGAAACTGTGTTACAATCTGATTACTTCAAGAACTTGTCATCTAGACGCCTTATCCTCTCATCAGAACTCCAATATAGGCCTTACTATGTTATCCTGACCGATTATAATGCAGAAATATAGAGAGTCACGGGTAAGAGTCCTTCCTTTGCTACCTAGTTTCAACCCGCAGATCTTCCTCCAGCGGTGCAAAAAGGCAAAATCCATCAACCAATATGGCAGCAAAAACTTCTAGAGACATATCCTGAAATGCTATGCACATGGAACAATGCACCTTTACATCTACTTTACAATCCATGCTACGGCCCCGTTCCACGATGCAGATCATGGAAAGCATTCAACATAAAGGTACAGAATAATGCTCAATGTAAGGAGTGGCTCAATTATCCGTACATAGCGCAACCGCAGACACCACCATCGATAGCATACATGATGGCCACAATTCAACATTGGATGCCTCAACTGAAGCCATGCCAGATGTGGTGGCCCAAATGATGCTTAAGATTTTGGATATGATGTAGGTAGTACTCAAAACCTTTAGAAATGCAGCAGCACCACAGGTACATCTACCAAGGTTTACCAATGGAAATTATGATTTGGTGTATGACATGAGCACACCCCCGGCATTCGGGTAGCTTATGCTTGGCATGCACGAATCAAATATCTTCCTGCATGCTATAAACAAACATTTGAGGACATGTTCAGAATAGGTTTCTGGGAGTATCACTCAAAGGTCTTCGCACCTAAGCCCACACACCTGCTTCATCTCTTTGCCTGTGAACAAGCCATGTACTCTGAGTACTACACAACACCGCAACCGGATGTCCTATGTGCAATTAATTGGGATGCATTGGAAGCTGATCTAGCAAGAGGTCTATGCCTAGGTGAACATGAGCTAGCCACGAATGTCCTACAATACTATATCGACCACCCTATAACAGAATAGAGATCTGTCAGGGGTGATAGACACTAGGAAGGGGGGAGTGTTGGCATACAAGTCATAAGAAGAGCATACAAGCACAAAGGAACACTCATGCACAATATGGCAACAAGGCCCAATCATTTTTTCATAAACAATTTCCAACTCAAGTGATTTTCATCACTACACACACATTGTAAATCCCGTTTTTGGTAGAATAGACTCCATTTTGTTCAAGCCGAGGAGTCCTCAAGCTTGAAGAGTATTAGAAGTAGTTACATACCAATTTTCATAATTTTTAGACTTTGTTTGAGCCCTCAAATAGGCTCTAGAACCTAATTTTTAACTAGGCCGGACACTAGGTCTGGACAAGGCCAAAGCTAGTCAAAAAACTATAAAAAGAGCTAGAGAGCTCATTTTTGGGGGGAGATTGTTTGTGAATTGAGCTTATGTAAGAGACTTTTTGACTAATGCAAAGAACTCCATTGTTCCTCTCCTTCTTCTTGCCTTGTGTGCACGTGTGTGTGTATGTGTGTGCATGTTTGTGTGCTTCTCACTCACACACTTGTGCCATCACTTGCTCATAGTCTTCATACTAGTCCTCACATCTCCATGGATTGACAATTATGAGGTGGATCTCCTCACGTTGGTACTTGCCATTGTGCTAGAGTGACACTCAGGGAGACCTGACCCTGAAGAGTTAGTAACTACACGAAGAGGTAACTCAGTGGTGACTCGAGTCTTGAGAGGGGATTTGATACCTCAAGATGACTACCTGTTGGATGCATACCTGATCCACGGGTCATATTTACTGTTACAAACCGATTCACCTACACGAGGACAAGAAGTAAGCCCAATGACTTTCTATGAGGTGAAGGATCTCGAAGATGAGTCTAGAGTCACCTACCTAGAACAAAACCAAAGAAGGTATTGGCCAGTAGATGAAGTTGATTGGTCTCAATTGAAGTATATGGGATTGCTTGTATTCCCTCCTCGAGAGCAAGCAACTACCTCACACAATCCTTTTGGGAACGCATCAAGAGCCAGAGAATACAATGTCAGGACAAACAAGCCAACGAAGTGTTCCCAATCGGACTCATGTGCAATTCACAATGCTAGGAATGCAGTCACACAATCAAACCCACCTAGGAATAGGCATCAAGAATCGCCCACCCATTAGACCAAGGCCACAATCAGGTGTGCAACCTGGAATACCTCCATTTAGACCAGCAATTCTGGTGATGGCCAGACCACTAGAACCTATAAGAAGGCTGAGACCGATTCAAGTTGCCAAATGCATGAGGAATCACTATGATGGAATGGGAGAACCATATGACCACATAGCAGAGTTTGAACAAGTATTATGATCCGAACAGGTGGATGACTTCTTTGTGTAGTATGCAACCTCTACTGCCATATAGATAAAAAATACACTAACCACACTACAATAAATTGCCCATTCAACTGGTAGCCAAGGCCCATGAATCAACCTTATTATAGGCCTTATACCCTCCTAGAGAACAAAGAAGAGATATTCCAAGATACAACCCCTATCCACGCCCACAAGGTGCATCTAGACCTTATGAGCAAGGTGGATATGGACACACGTAGCTAGTATTAGGAGAACAACCACGCCTTCCACAGAATGTAGTGTCAGTTAAATATACTCAACTAGAGGAAAACATGGAAAGAGCCATAATGCCAACTACACCTTTAGCTAGTACCAAAACAATGAATCAGGGATACGAGCAAACCCAAGGAGAATACTACCCCTATGACACCAGTCTGATGGAGTATGACCAAACTTATGACCAACAATACTATGGTTATGACGGGTATGATAGTTCCTATGGGCCAAAATATGCAAATCTAATATACAATGCACCTAAAGCACCAACACCCAAGAGACCACCCATTAGACCGCCTATGCCAAAAGGACCATGCTATAAATGCAGAGGAGACCACTTCATAAGAGAATGCACTCTGCCATATAACCCACCACCTCCTAGAACTTGGGAAGGGTACAACAATGGATGTGGAAAGGAACATCTATTTAGAGATTGTCCAAAGAATCTCAATAAGACTCATAATACAGCACAAATCAATGTGATCGAAGTGATTGAATCATCAGGAAGTGATAAGGAGTACACATTACCATTAAAAGCTATCACACAAGCGCAAGCCAAAGGACAAGAGAGAAAGAAAGTAGACTTTGAACAAGAAAAGGATAAAGACCTAGAACCCAAAATACAGGTAGTGGAAGATTCGAAAGACCCACGTGAGAGTACCCAAACAAAGAAGACAAAAGTTGGAAGGACATAATGGAAAACTTTAGAAACAAATGGATGAAAAATAAAAGTAAGGAGGACAAGAAGGATGTAAAAGATGGTAAGAAACTTGAGAAACCGGAAATACAAGAGAATACACCACTTAAGTCTCAACCCAAAAACTAGATAAGTCAGGATCAATCCTAGCAGACCCAAGACTAGACGACCTAGACATGTGGTTGAAAGCGTATAAATATCGAATCACAAGTGGACCAAACATAGAGCAGCATGAAAAATTCTACCCATAAGGGGAGATAGAAAAGGAGAGATTGGTGATATGCCGAAAGCTCATAGAGGTAGCCCAAGCCACTCTAGAGAAGACTATCCCAGTCCTCGCACAGACAAGAATATCTGAGAATAAATTCAATGAATGGTTGGAAGAAAACAAGCTAAAACCCATAGTTACACCCAAAGAGAAAGACACTAAAGAAGAAAAACGGGGAACTCAAGGCAAATCAATTTTGATAGTCCCTGAACTAGAAGCTGATTGGCCACAAGAGTTGTGGGCTAGATTCAGGAAGAAGATGGAAAACGAATGGGAATTCAAGACCACCCTTTGAGGAATTAGACAATGAGGAAAACCAATCAATTCCAAATTTGGTGAAGTATATGAAGAGGTTTCTATGTTAGATTGAAATAGGGAGGAAGTACGCATCATTTCCACCTTACCGAACTACATGGGGGAATACGAGAAAAGATGTATGGTTTTCCATGCTCCCACAATTCGAGGCAAGGAAAATGAGTTTTCAGGTGAGACTTCTCATAACTTAGGAGAACTTAAAAATACCAAGGTACACTGTCTGCTGACCATGGAAGAATTACTACGAGCCAAACCGCAATTATGGAAGCAATTGGTAGGACAGTTGAAATTGGAAATTGAGGTGAATAACAAGAAAAATAAAGAAAATGAAGCCCCTTCTACCATACAAATCCCTGTAGATAAAGTTGGAGAATTCAGTGAGGGAGATGAAGGTAACACATGCTTTTCCATCACCTATAATGGATACATGACTAAAGCCATACTAAACACGGGAGCGGGTATAGGCATAGCCACCAAAGAAATTTGGGAGAAATGGGGAAATCCAACCCTGCAACCAACACGTATGAAGCTTCAATTAGCAAATGGCCATGTAGAGAGACCCTTAGGAATACTGGAAAAGATTAAGTTGACTATCTGCGGAGTAGAATCCAAGCACACGCAAGCCGTATGTCAATTTGGAAAACCAAATAACTGTGAAATGATATTAGGAGGACCGCTCATGAGACAGCTCAGGGTAGTACAAGACTGGGAAGAGATGTGTTATACTTACAACATCAGAGAACTACTACCAAGATCAATTTGCATACATTCTCATATAGGGACGTACTCCCACTAAAATGGAACCCCATACACAAGGAAGAATACGATCTCTCAATTCATAGTGCGGGTTCAAGTGACCAATCATGGATGCACAAAGATGCTCAACTATGGATGTGCAAGGAAGCTAAGCAAGAAGAGAAAAGACCTCAAGTATGGACCATTGGACATCAAAATTACCAACCTGTAGAGGATCCTATGTATATGCCTCAAGTTTTTTTGGATGAAGCTTTTGAACCACACGGTTGGATGGAGATTCTAGCCACATTGGATGTGTGTGTAAATGAGGAGGTATTAACCACAAATGGATGTGTGGACGAAGAAGGTTATGATGTAAGGTTTTACATGGTAGTCCTTCAAGAAGTAGAGGCAGTAGAAGTATTAGAAAAAGAATGAAAGGAAGAGTACGAAAGCATAGAGATGGAACCCGAATTTGATTCGGAGGAGCGATACTTAGAAGTTATTCAAGCCAATGAAAAAGAAGGAACACCCAAGGTGTTAGCAATAGAAGCAACTCAGATGAGACTAAACAATGAGGAGACGTTAGATAAGGCTGAACCAAACCTAGACCTTTTTGAAGTCCCAGAGCACTTCGAAAGATATGAAGTAGAAGAGAGGAGGATAGCTATTCATATGCCTAAGAGAGAGGCAAGAGAACGAGAAGCATATGACAACAAGGAACAAACGAAGAAAGTAATAGTGACCATGGAAGATGGAGAAGAAAGGTGTACATACATAGGAAAAGATGTTTCACCAGAAGAGGAAGAGGAATTAATAAGCCTCATTCGAGAATATCGAGATGTGTTTGCATGGACCTACAAGGACCTCAAAGGCGTAGATCCATCCATCTGTTCTCATCGAATCCCAATGACACCTGAGGCCAAACCATCAAAACAACACCCTGATACTTATAATGAGTCTATTCAGCAAAAATTAAGCAGGAGATAGACAAATTGTTAGCAACCAGACTCATTTACGAGATAGAACACACCGAATGGGTGTCACCATTAGTGGTCGTACCCAAGAAGAATGGGAAATAAAGAGTGTGTATTAACCTAAAGAAAGTGAACGCAACCACAATCCATCATAGCTACCCATTACCTATCACTGATCATCTCTTGGAAAGAGTCTCAAGTAAGGAAGTCTATAGCTTCCTAGATAGATTTTCTAGGTACAACCAAGTAGCAATTGCTACGGAAGATCAGCATAAGACTGCGTTCGTGACTGAATGGGGAGTCTATGTTTTTAGAATGATGCCTTTTGGACTCACGAACGCCCCCGCTACTTTCCAAAGGCTGATGTGTCATGTCTTTAAAGAATTTCTAAGGAAGAGTGTGGAAGTATATGTTGACGACTTGTGCACTTACTCTAGACAGGAGCATATTCCGGAGTTATGAAGGATATTTGAGAAGTGGGGACATTATAGAGTGTGCCTGAATCTAGAGAAATGTGTCTTTATGTTGAGACAAGGAAAAATCCTTGGGCACATCGTATCAAGGAACAAAATTTTCACTGACGAGGATAAGGTAAAGGTGATCCTAGAGCTTCCAAGACCGAAAAATGCTAAGGAAGTGCAAGGCTTTTATGGGTCATTGTGGATACTATCGTAGATTTATTCACATGTATGCCATAATCGCCAAGCGATTATATGGATTGTTGACCCAATTTACATGGACACATGAGTGTGAGAAAGTGTTTAATGAACTAAAAAGACGATTAAGCACAACACCAATTTTGAAGATACTCAACTGGAATAAGCCATTCCACATCCATGTAGATGCCTCCAAATACGCAATAGGATGTATATTAGCTCAACCAATTGATGAAGGAAAGTTACACCACCCTATTGCTTATGCCAGCAGGCAATTAAACCAAGCAAAAAGGCATTATATGACTATAAAATGAGAGGGTTTAGGATGGTGTATGCGGTTAAGAAATTTAAACACTACCTTCTAGCTAACAAGTTCAAGTTCTTCATTGACCATCAGGACCTATTGTACCTAGTCAATAAGCCTTGTAATACGGGAAGGCTAGTAAGATGGTTTCTGTTGTTGATGGAGTTCGACTTTGACGTAGTGGTCAAAAATGGAAATACACATGTAAGAGCTGATCATCTATCTAGGTTAACACATGGAGAACCACCTAACGGAGTGGTAGATGACCTACCAGATACTTATCTATTCAACTTGGAAGTATGTCCTAAGTGGGCAGAGAAGTTAATTCCAACACTCACCCATGGACCACAACATCAAATTAACAAGGATGTTAGGAAAGGATTTTTGCAATCGTGCAACTTGCACATTGTGGCAGGAAGTGTGTACTTTAAAGAACCCAATGGTGTATTATTAAGGTGTGTGGAAGAAGTTAAACAAAACTTAATTGAACAAGCTCACATAAATCGATAGAGAATGCAAACGGGAACTCATGGAACACTAAGGGAATTAAAATGATTGGGAGTTTTTTGGCCCGATATGCCAAAAGATGTTCATGAGCATATTAGCAATTGTTCAGATTGCCAAGAGAATACTCTAGCAGACCAGAAATCATTACAATTCTCTACGATAGCACCAGACTGGAGTAGGACATTGGTGAAGTTCTTAAAAACATGCGAGCATGAGGAAGGAGCAAGTCTAGCTAGAAAGTGATCCCTAGAAGAAATGAGCAGGGACTACGTTATATTGGGAAGACAACTTGTTGGCAGTAGCCAAAGGCATAGAGTCAAGGAAGCATGTAAAGATAGAGCATAATGAAGTAGCAGGAAGCCAGTTGAATCATTTTTTCAAACAAATATATTTCAAAATACTTTTCAAAAACCTCCAAGAGTGATCTTCATCACTTTTGTACCATATATAACATAGAGAAACCCTTTTTGTAAATTATAGCTCCATTTTGTGCAAGCTGAGGAGTCCTTGAGCTTGAGGAGCTTAGGTAGAATGAGCATACCAACTTTGGTTATTTTTAGATACCGTTTACCCTTTCAAATAGCGCCTAGAACCTATTTTTTAACTATGCCAGTCACTAGATATGAAACCGGTCAAAACTAGTCTAGAATCTATAAAAAGAGCTAGAGAGCTCATTTTTGAGGTTGGCTTGTTTGAGTAGAGAAGAGCTTAGAGCTATTTTTGAGCTTGTAAGAGTGTTCTTGAGTAATAGAGTTGATTTCCTACCTTCCATTGTGTCTTGCTTGTCTCTTCTTTGTGTGTGTGTATGTGTGTGTGCATCTCTATGCTTCTCACCATCACTCACACTTCATCTCATATTCAAGATCTTCATATCACTCCTATCTCTTCCGCGGATTGACATTAAGGAGGTGGAGCTTCTTAACGTGGTCCTCACCATTGTGCTAGAACCAACACCAAATTTGGCGCCATTGCCGGGGATCGAGTCTAGGACGAATGTGTGATGGTAAGAGTATAGAAAGAAGTGGCGTTGGAAGGTAAAAATTTCAGTTTTTGTTGTTATTTTTACTTAGTTTTTGGTGTTTTTCACCTCCCCCACACTCCATCTTCATCACCGCATCCTCATCTTCCACTCCAAAAAATTCAGAAAATTCACCATATCCACCCATTCTCCTCATTTCTCCTCATTTGTGCATGCGAGAGAGAGAAATAGCTTTTGTGCTTGTATGTGCTTTTGTCTTTTTTATTTTTCTTGCAGGTACAGTGCTCTAGGGCATCAGGAAAGCTGCAAAAAGGTAAGAAAATCACTTTTTGTCAGAAAATGCCGGCTGTGTGAGACCATCGCGATGGTTTGCCAAGTTCAGAATTTGAGGTAAGTGAGTTCACCATGCTGTAGAGCATCCTAGCGCATATAGGAATCCACATTTGCATTTTGGTGGACCATCGCAATTGACTCACGCCATCGCGATTGTGTCACACCATCGCGATTGGCTCACGCCGTCGCGACGGCTCGACCGGACCATCGCGACGGTCTCACACCATCGCGACGATTTACTTGAACCATCGCGATGGTCCTTGAACCATCGCGATGGTCCTTGAACCATCGCGATGGTCCTTGACCATCGCAACGATCCCCTCGACCCTATGCCATCATGATTGGCTCACGCCATCGTGCTGATGCTGCCACGTGGCAAGCTAGACCATCGCGACGATACCCTCAGACCATCCGGACGCCTTGAAATTTGAACCATCGTGATTGGCTCAAGCCATTGTGCCTCGTGACCATCGGGATGGGCTCACACCATCGCGATTGTCACGTTGACCATTGACCAGCACCATCGTGATTGCTCGTCGTTTTGACCATCGTGACAGTTCATTCACGCCATCGCGATTGTTCACTTCAGACCATCGTGACAGTTCGCACCTTCAAGCCATCGCGATTGTGCCACGCCATCGTGATGCTTCATCTGCACCATCGCGACGGCCCCAGACCATCGCGATTATCTCAGACCATCGCGATTATCTCAGATCATCGCGATTGTCCACCCCAAACGCAATTTTTAGGGTTTTATTTTTTGGGCAAATTTGAGGCTATTTTTTGAAAATTTTTAGGTGATTGCACTCATAAGAGACCCCTTAGCTCATATTTGGAGAAAAACCCGTTTGCTAGTTTTTACCCCGGAGGGCCTGAACGGTCATATCTTTTTCATCCGAAGTCTATTTTTTGAGCTTTATAGCTCGTTAGAAAGCTCTTTACGAGTACTACGTGAGCTCAACTATTTTTTTTTTAAGAAGACGTTTTTTTTTTAGAGAGGATAAATTGAGGTTGACCATCTTTGGGACTAGAAAGTCAGGGGTAGCATTGAAATTTTGGGCAAAAGGGAAGGGACCTTTAAAGGTGTATATACTCAAGTGCTTGATCATCCATTTGAGAATTGGTCTAATAGTGGATTTTTGCAGGTCTAGCAAGGACAAACAAAGCAAGGTAGTGAAGAACGCAGGGCTTGGGAAGTGCAACTTCTTGAGCATCAGAGCACTCAAAGCAACTGACTTGAGGTTGGAAGAATACTCAACCCCCTTAGTCAATTATTAGCTTAGGCTAAACAGTAGCATTGTGGATTAACGCCGATAGGAACGTATTAAGTTCAAGAGACTTAAATTTCTCAAGTCCAAGTCTAAAGTAAAGGTGTGTGATACGAAAACCTAAAGGAAAGAACCTAAGTCTGACGGAACGAGAACTCAAAAGTACCATGGAAAGTCGATTCCTCACACATACAGTAAGACAAGACAAGAATCTAAAGAAATTAAAAAAGAAACAAGCAAATCAATAACAAGGAACCATGGACGATCAGAGAGTGCCGCGAAGAAAATTCATGAACCTTAGATCGGGCAAACACATAGGCAAGTTAGACCGATGAAGCCTTAGATCATTAGAAGCGAGTGTAGGAACTACTGCATGTTC
This sequence comes from Ceratopteris richardii, assembly GCA_020310875.1. Classification (NCBI taxonomy): domain Eukaryota; kingdom Viridiplantae; phylum Streptophyta; class Polypodiopsida; order Polypodiales; family Pteridaceae; genus Ceratopteris; species Ceratopteris richardii. The sequence goes on from CM035419.1 coordinate 123,631,025, forward strand.
ATGGGCACAACAGTTGAATAATAGTTATCCCTATGAATTGAGCTCAGATACAAGTGAATCGGAAATGGCTTTTAGCATGGAAAGACCAGGAGGGTCAAACATAGCTTATTTGGAAAGACCCAAAGGACCCTATAGAACTCAGTTAGAATTTCTTCGAACCAACCGCTTAGGTGCTCGCATCTATGAGGATGGTTTGCCAAGAGAATTACTCGCAGAGCCTCATCCCATGGAACAACCGCCAGAATTTCAAGGATTTCTAGGACCTATGCCAATTGACGATCCTCCTAGGGGATATACTGAAAAAATTCATCGCAATTCTCATTGGTTCCAAGGTTTAGCACACCCATTGGCGGATGCGGATTTCCTTTTTGAGGCCAATTTGACTCTTGATACCCGAACATGGGGCAAGTACCAGTTTTTCTCAAGAGAGTTTGAAGCATTACAAAACACAGAAGACTTAAAGCATGTGTGGGCTAGAGCAGACTTCACTGAATACTTTAGTGATCCTTTGCCTAAACCAGATTTCTACAGATGTTATTATCTAGTAACCACTTTGATGGCTTCTGAGAACAAGGATCTACCAAGCACATTCATTTTGCCATCATTGATGAATGACCCCCCATTCAAAAGGTTTTATTTGACAAAAGATTTGATTAGAGCTACAATCAAGATACATGGAACTTGTTTGGGAGAAACTCGAGGCAGATCTGGCCCGAGGAATTCGCATATCAGAACACACCCTCGCTCAGGAACTACTCAAGAATTATATCTGACAGACCTCACAACCAGGTTCTATCGCGGATGACAGAAGCGAGAGGGAGGGGGGTGTTGGTAGTAGCCAGAGGCATAGACGTCGAGGAAGCATGTAAAGACATAGCATAATGAAGTAGCAGGGAGCCAGTCAAATCATTTTTTCAAACAAATATATTTCAAAATACTTTTCAAAAACCTCCGACAGTGATCTTCATCACTTTTGTACCATATGTAACATAGAGAAACCTTTTTTGTAATTTATAGTTCCATTTTGTGCAAGCCGAGGAGTCCCCAAGCTTGAGGAGCTTAGGTAGAATGAGCATACCAATTTTTGTTATTTTTAGATACCGTTTACCCTTTCAAATAGCACATAGAACCTATTTTTTAACTATGTCGGTCACTAGATGTGAAACCGGTCAAAACTAGTCTAGAATCTATAAAAAGAGCTAGAGAGCTCTTTTTTGAGGTTAGCTTGTTTGAGTAGAGAAGATCTTAGAGCTATTTTTGAGCTTGTAACAGTTTTCTTGAGTAATAGAGTTGATTTCCTACCTTCCATTGTGTCTTGCTTGTCTCTTCTTTGTGTGTGTGTATGTGTGTGTGCATCTCTATGCTTCTCACCATCACTCTCACTTCATCTCATATTCACGATCTTCATATCACTCCTATCTCTTCCGCAGATTGACATTAAGGAGGTGGAGCTTCTTAACGTGGTCCTCACCATTGTGCTAGAACCAACACAACTGTTGGGGGATTCTTGGACAAGAGGGGATTTGAGTGTTTGTAGGAGAAAAGGGAAAGAAAAGAAGAAAGATACACACTGGAAGCCTCTGCCGATTGATTATAATAAGAGAAATACAATGTGAAGCACAATACAATCCAATGCTTTAGTGTAAAATCCCACAGAGTGCTCAATTACAAAATACCAAATACCCAAGGGGCTTGTTGTTGTCGGCCTCCTCTGCACCAAACCTTCACCTTCTCCAAGCCTGCACTTGTGCACACCTTGCACCAAGCTTCCACTAAGGGGGAGGGATGGATACCTTCTGTCGACGCACACACACTTCAAAGAGACCTTGGGATCCTTGGGGGACTAGATTAGCACTCCTCTGCACACTTCCTTAGTCACTCTCCATGCACACCTTGCACTTCACTGCTCTGCGTCGCACACTGGGGACTCCTGCACTTCCCTCTCTTGCTCCACTTAGACTATGCTCACTCTTGCTTACTCTTAGGATTGTCCAAGAATAGTCCTTGCCTTCATTTGAGTGTCGATTCACGTACGCTCCTAACTGCAAGAGTATCTTGGTGCTCACTTTGACGTTCCAAGATTGTCTTCACAAGTGGGCAGCCAACAACTCCTTGTGTTTTCATGTAGTGACTTTAGACTAAAACAAAAAATTTTAATTGGTGGGCCATACTTTCACTTCTGCTTATGCTGCCATTTCACATACCTTCACATTTTCCTTTTAAGTCTTCACTTTTGCACATAAGAGAGGGTTCACTTGAACCTTCCAAAACACTTTAAAACACTTTGAACCTTAGGGAAATTAGAGAAATACCTCTGCAACCTGCACCCCACTTTCTCCAATTTACCCTTTGTGGACAATTAATTGTGCACTACCTATGCACTTTGACACCTGCACTTTAGCACTTTGACTTTGCACTTATTGAATTTGACCTTGACTTTGTTGACTTTGACTAGTTTGACTTTGACCTTTTGACTCTGACCACGGTTGACTCTGACCAATATGACTTTTATGGGCACAATAGTTGCCCACCACCTAATGTGCTCTCCGTCCCTGAGAGCTACAGCCAAAACTTTGAGCAGAGAGGACACCACGATTATGGAGCTGCAAAACTTCAAAAAGACACTTGAGCAGCCACCAAGTCCACCAGGAGCAGCAGAGAACAAGCATAAGAGAATAACTAGCAGTGTAGTTAGGGCGGAATGTAGAAGGAAGGAAGGAAGGGTGAAAGAATGGGTGAATTGGTGAGATATGTAGAGTATGAGGACAAAGGACCGGCAGGGCAGAAAGTGAAAGATATGGAGTTGTAGATGTACTAGAATGGGAATTGTATGTGGATGTTGGCAAAAGAGGTGGGGGGAGCGGGGGTTGGTGGGGGGAAGGGGCGGGGGGCGGTGTTTGGTGGGGGGAAGGGGGGCGGGGAAAATGTGGAAAAAATGGAAAAGCGAAAAGAGGGAGTGGGGAGAATATGGAGGGGTGGCAAATAAAGAAATTCACAACCATAGAGAGACCAACCTATACACATGCATATTAACAAAATGACCAGCAAACAACCATAGAATGCACAAGGAACACACAAATAACAGAGAACCAGAATCTCATATATAATAGCAAAAAAATACAAGGAAACCTATGTCCAGTGGTAAGTACATGAAGTGCCAATGAATGGCAAAGAGCTGCTTAGCAGAAAGTACATGATGAGCCAATGAATGGCAAGGGAACCAAAAGGACAACTAAATGCATCCTACGAACTGAGCCTCAACAACAAAAGGAGGCAAGGGCAGACCAAATGATGCTAGTGAAAACCGAAGGGGTATGAATGCCTAGAGCCTAGGGGAAAGACACTAGTGACGAGTGTCTAGCTGATGCGTCGCTGGAGAGTGAGACCCGTCCCCAGGTGGAACATTGCTACGAGGTGGAGGTAAGTCGGGTGAGGTGGGTGGAATGATGGCTGCCTCCTCAGTCCATGTAGCAATCCTGCTCATGTACCTGCACAGGTGATCGTGCTCCCCACGGACCAGCCGACATGCAGGACTATCACATATGCCTGAGGACGCATGCTGGCGGATCTCCAAAAGAGCGCGAGTCGCAGCATCAGCCTCATCTCGATACCGGTCTCTGTCTTGTTGCATGGCCCGCAACGCATCTCGCGATGTCTGCCATTGTGCCGCTGCAGCAGCAGGAATGCACTCTATCGTCAGAGCATACTACTGATGTAGTGCAACTGTTGTTGAGACGGAATAAAGGGAGAGACGGGCAGCATCGGCTCCATCGCTCGTGATGAGGCTTGCATCACGAAGAAGACCCAGGAAAGGAGGATCATCGTCGAGGCAATCAGGGATGGAAGGCTACGAGGCAGGTGGGGGTGGGGCCGAGGTAGGCTTGGGGTAAGTGGGAGAAGCTGGAGGTGAGTGATGAGGATGGGAAGTGGAGGCAGACTCAATGGATATGGCCAGAGATGGACGAGGCTGAGTGGCACCAGTCGGCGGGGGTGACGGAATGGGCGAGGGAGGAATAGAGGCAGGAAAAGAATCCATCAACCGTGTACGGACTCTCCTAGCGGGTGGTGGAGTGGAGGTTGCGATGGGAGTAGACTCGTGAGGAAGGGAGCTAGGGGGTGTGGGCACGACTATGGCCAGTGGTGGAGGGGGATGGGGACAATGGGCTATAGAATGTGGAGGGTGGGAAGGGGCAATGTTATGGCTGGGTGAGATGGACTATGTACTAGGCAGATGAAATTTCCAAGCGAAGACCGGGGCAGAATATACGGAGAATGAACACGTGCCGTAGTGGAGGGCATCATGGAAACGGCGAGAGCGAAGTAGGAAGGACTGGAACATGAGGGAGCCATAGGGATAAGGGCAGCCATGTATAAAGCAGAATAGAGAATCGGCAATATGGATGTCATGCAACGAAAGGTCCGAGGAGGGGCTACAAAATAAGAAGAAGAAAATGAACAAATGAAGTATGGCTAGCTGGTAATGTGTGGGCATGGCATCAACGCCATATAACGATATGCAGAATGTTGTTGTCTCTTCCTGAGACAACCCAGAGTAGAGAGATGGTGGAGCATGATATGAATATATGCTAGAAGCTATGCCTGTAGCTTTGACCGCAGGGGTCAGCGAGCCGGAGGGAAAATGGGGGAAGTCGAGGAGCGTTGTGCGAATATTAGCACCCTTAGCCTCGGATAAGAGGAGGGAGGCTAGTCGCCAAAGACCAGCCTGATGAAGCTAGCCCTCGGGAAGTAGGTCGATGACCGTGGACGTGGAACAAGAGAGGTGGAACGACTGTCCGAGCTACGTCCAGGATGGCCACTAGAGCCAGTGGAGTGCGTCGGAGCGGTCGTGGGAGCTGTAGTGGGAAGGTGGTGACTAGGTGGGAGAGCCCCTGGGCTATACAGTGAGGACCCAGAGATGGATAAACAGGGAAGGGAAACCGCAAAAGGATGGCTACCCTGGAAATGGGGGGGGGTGGGAAAGGGGAGAAGGGCGTGGGAATGGGGCGCAAGGGACGGAGTGGACGGGGGTGGTGAGGATAGAGGCCGGGGTGGCCATAGGTGCTGGGTGTAGGGGGGCAACAGGGATGGTGGGGGTGGAGGCCATAGGGGTGGAATGTGACGAGGCCATAGGGAAAGTAAGGCCTACCTCTGAAGGGATGGGGCCTAAGACCAAGGCCAAAGGTGTAAGCTCCGAGTACGCCTCGGTGGCCATGGATGAATCCTGCTCGGGTGCTGAAGACGCCATGGATGCAGAAGCAATAACGTGGAACGCAACTGAGTGCTGCAACCATAGAGAGTAGGTATCTATGAAGTCCGTACCGAAGTGGACATGGGTAAAACATATAGAAAAAATCTTAGATGGGAGAACTGAACCCAAAAATCGGGTTTGACACGGTTGAATACCCTAAAAACGACTGTGAAAACGTCAAAAACGGAGTGGTACATGATGAAAAAAAAATTATATACATAAAATAAGAAAAAAAGAAGGGAAGAGGAAATAAAGAAAGGAAAATAAACCAAAAATAAAAATAAAATAATTATTAAAAAAAGAGAAAAATTAAAATAAAAATTGCTGAAAAAGAAAATATATAAAACAATAAAATACAAGAGTTATATAAAATATTATATATTAAAAAAATTAAATAAATAAATAAAAATAAACAAATAAAAATGGAAATAAAAATAAAAACCTCGAATGAGCTCGACGTTGGTTGTGAGATGGAAGAGGGGGAGTGTGGGTTTAAATTAAAAAAAGGAGAGGGGGGGAGGGGCGGGGGGGGGGGGGGGGGGGGGGGGGGGGGGCGGAGGGAGGGGGGGGAGGGGGGGGGGGGGGGAGGGAGGGGGGTGGTTAGGGGGGGTGAGTGGGAGGGGAAAGGGGGGGTGGGGGCGGGCGGGAGGAGAGAGAGAGAGAGAGAGAGAGAGAGAGAGAGAGAGAGAGAGAGAGAGAGAGAGAGAGAGAGAGAGAGAGAGAGAGAGAGAGAGAGAGAGAGAGAGAGAATTTTCAAAAAAAATTTTGTGGAAAAAAAATTTCCCAAGGGGAGGAGTTTTTTTTTTAGAAAATGCCTAAATTTAGAGAAAATAAAGAAAAATTCCAAAAAAATACCAAAAAATTATCCAAAAAATGCTAAAAAAAATTTCAAAAATTCTTTATAGGCTCTAGGGCAATTTTCTCCATCAAAACCACAGAGAGCTTTCTTTATTCCTCTAATTTGGCAAGAAAATGACTATTGAAAGGGATGCAAAATGCTAAAAAAAAAATTTAAAAATGTTGAAAATTTCCCAAAAAGGCTCAAAAATTTCCAAAAATTGCATTTCTACAAAGGTTTTGATATGGTTGCTTAATTTTCTAACAACTCAAGGAACAAGCATGAAATGGATAAAGAAAACTACTAAAACTTAACTTAGGCAAAACGAAATGAGTAGGCTATGTACAACCTGGACAGATTTTGCAGTTCCAGGTGATCCATACGATGATAGGCTTTGAGCCTTGAAATGTTGACCAGTGGCAAGGCCTCTCCTTTTAGCGTCTCTAACTCCACAGCACCCCAGTTCAGCCTTGTTTTAACTCGATAATGTCCTTCCCAGTGTGGAAGCCATTTTCCTCTTACTTGTGTTTGAAGATGAGGTCTATGGAGAAGAACAAACATGTCTGGCTCTATGTTGTTGTTCCATAGATTTCGATCATGTGCCTCCTTCCTCTTCATCCGAGTCTCAATCAATTGTTTTGTTGCTAGTAGACGTATCTCCTCCACTTTATGCAATGCTCCAAGCCTCTGAGAGACACCACAATCTTTCTTTCCCTGCATGAATGCCACTTTAGGTGATCCATGTAAAAATTCAAAGGGCTCAATTGGCAATATGCCATAAACCAGTTGGAATGGAGAATATCATGTGGCCTCTTTGTAAGCTAACCTGTATGCCCATAAGGTACCTTGATAAGCAATGCCCCAAGAGGTCGGCTGTAAGATACATTCCTTCCTTAACATGGAAATTAATACCTTATTTGTTGATTCAGCCTGCCATTAGCTCTTGGATAGTAAGCACAAGAGGTCCTATCTAGAATTCTATACCTGTTGAAAATTTCCTGTAGGACCTTATTCACAAAATGAGTACCTTGATTTGTACAAATTTCAAGTGGACATCCAAACCTGCAAATGATGCTACTGTAAATGAAATCAGCCACAGTTTGGGCGGTGCAGTCAGGTGATGCAATAGCTTCAGCCCATTTCGTCGCATAGTCTGTGGCTATCAATAAATACTTCTCTCTTTTTGGAATCGACAGAGGGTAGATGGGCCCAACAAAATCTAGCCCCCACTTCTCAAATGGTTGCATGAAGTGGAAATAATCAAGGGGTTATGCCTCTGTTTTGATGGCTTAGATCCACATCTCTGGCAAACGTCACATGCTTTTCCCCATTCATCTGCATCCTTAAATAGTGTAGGCCACCATAAACCAGCATCACGTATCCTCTGACTCATAATATGCCCTGGAAGGTGCCCACCACCTGTTCCTTCATGTGCAGATTGAAGGACTTCCCTCACTTCTTCTTCTTCCAAGCACTTCCTAAACCTGTCATCCTTTCCCTGTCTATATATTTATCTTCAATGAAGGTATAAGGTCTGCTCTTGATTAGCAGTCTCTTTCTTTACAAAGCACTAGCCTTCTCTGGATACACGCCAGTTTTAATGAAATTCTTGATATCATAATACCAACCTTGAGCTTGTACAGCGAACAGATTGGCATCTGTAAAATCATGATTGACTCCACTAGCTTGATCCATCATATCGATCCTGGATAGGTGATCTGCCATAACATTTTCTTTACCTGGTCTATGGACCACCGAAAAATCAAACTCCTCGAACAAAAGTAGCCACCTCCATATCCTTCCTAAACCTGTCATCCTTTCCCTGTCTATATAATTTATCTTCAATGAAGGTATAAGGTCTGCTCTTGATTAGCAGTCTCTTTCTTTACAAAGCACTAGCCTTCTCTGGATACATGCCAGTTTTAATGAAATTCTTGATATCATAATACCAACCTTGAGCTTGTATAGCGAACAGATTGGCATCTGTAAAATCATCATTGACTCCACTAGCTTGATCCATCATATTGATCCTGGATAGGTGATCTACCATAACATTTTCTTTACCTGGTCTATGGACCACCAAAAAATCAAACTCCTCGAACAAAAGTAGCCACTTCCATATCCTCCCAGTTGCTTGTGGTTTGTTCAATAAATACCTGAGTGGCTGATGATCAGTGATGATGACAAACTTCACACCTAGCAAATAATGACGAAATTTTTGTACTGCAAAAACCATTGCTAGAGCTTCCCTTTCTGTTGTGCTATAATTCTTTTCAGCTTTAGTCAAAATTCTACTAGCATACTAAATAGGCCTGTCAAGTTTGAATTCTTCACTATTTTGAGTCAATACTGCACCTACTGCATATGAAGTGGCATCCACATGCACATGAAAAATTTTTTACCAGTCTGGGGTGATAAGAATTGGTGCAGCCACCAATTTGGACCTTAATGTCTGATAAGCCTTTTCTTCTTCCTCTTCCCATTTAAAGGGCACCTCTTTACCTATAAGTCTAGCCTGTGGCCTGGCTATCTCTGCATACATTTTTATAAACCTTTTGTGGTATCCAGTATGCCCCAAGAAACTCTGAATCTCTTTAGGAGATTTAGGTTTAGGCAACTTCAATATAGAAATAATTTTATCAGGATCTGGGGCCATACCTTTAGCCGACACCACATGTCCCAAGAGAGTTCCTTCTGTCACAAGGAAATGACATTTTTTTGGGTTGAGCTTTAGCTTAGTCTCCCTGCATATCTTAAAAACATTCTGCAGCTATCTCAAATAATGGTCCAAACAATCTAAAGGGGTCTCATTGTGAGAACCTGAAAATGAAGAGAAGTCATCCATGAAAATTCTAAGTGATTCCAGCAATAAGGGACCAAAAATGAGGTTGACAGTTCTGTTAAAGGTGGCTGGAGCATTTCTGAGTCCAAATGGCATTTTTACATACACGTATGTTCCCCAAGGTGTGATAAAAGCAGTCTTTTCACGATCCTCTAGGTGTATTGATATTTGATTATAGCCACTAAAGCCATCCATAAAGCTATATAATGCATGTCCAGCCACTTCTTCAATGACTTGCTCTGCAAATGGCATTGGGAATCTATCTGGAATGGTCACTTTGTTGAGTGCTCTAAAGTCAACACAAATTCTAATTTTATTGGTATTCTTCTTTGGTACTATAACCATAGGTGAGAGCCACTCTCAGTGTTCCTGCATCCTCCATCTTCTGTATTTCCACATAGACAGCTTCAGCATATTTTGGGTTAAGTCTGTAACTCTTCCCTCGAATTGGTTTGGCTCCCTCAACCAGAGGGGTTCTATGCTCTCCATAATTGGCAGGCACTCCTTCTAATTCTTTATAATGCCATGCAAAAACATCTGTATAGTGGGTCAAGAAGGATTTTACCTTTTCAAGGAGCCCTGGGTGGCTCCACAACCAAGTGGCCACCAAAACTGGACGATTATTGTCTTGAGTGCCTAATTGTATTTCTTTGACATGGTTTCTCTCTACCATATTATCTTCGTGCTCATCTCCATCCTTATTTTCCTCCAGAAGCTTTTCGTGCATTGTTTCATAAGCAGGGGTATTTTGGATCTCAATGCATTCCTCCTTATCCTGCATCCATCCTGCAGGGATTTCTTGAAGTGGCAAAGAGCATTCTTCACTAGCATGTTTTACCTTGTCTTTAGCTTTATTAACTTCCTTTTCTATTGTTGTTACATCCTCCTCCAAGTTGTATTTGAGGGGTGTCTTCCTGCCCCTTCTATGGTCTGTAGTAGGCTCTCCCAATCCATCAACCTGAACTTTCTCCTGAATTTCATCATAACCTTCAGTTGTGCAAGAATTATTAAGAAAATTTCTAAAACAAGAGGAAGATTTGCCTGCTTGTAGCCAATTTAGAATATCCTCTTCTTCCTCGAAATCTAGTTGGGGTTGGTCCTCTGTTTCTGTTTCCATGCAAATGCCAACTGTTTGCATCATGCTGGTGTTCCCTTGATTATCTGGGCCCTCTTCTAAATGTATCTATGTCAGCTCTTGCCCTTTCTTTTGTACCCACATAGTGTCTTTACCCCAATCATGTATGACACTTGCATGCCTCAGCCATGGTCTTCCAATTAACAGGGGAAATCCTCCTTTGACCTGGGGCAGTCTTAAAACCACAAAATCCAGAATGAATAGATTACCTTGTACTTCAAGTGGAACTTTTGGGATCACTCCCAAGGGCCTTACTTTGCTCTGATATGCCAAAGTAACAGTGAAATTTGCAGGCCTTGAAGGGTGGAGTCCAATCTTTTCCATTGTATGTTCAGGCATCAAGTTAATGTCATAACCACCATCCACAATAACTCCTTGAAACTCATGACCTTTGATAGATACTGTCAGCTAAGGACTCTTATAATATGTAAGGGGTGCTTCCCCTACAATTTCACCTTTATCTATAACGGAAGTCTTTGCCACCAAACTTGTAGTGGAAGCCTCATCAATTATCTGCAAGAGTTTTGACCTAAATTTCCCATCCATCTTTATTAAATAAAAAATACTAACCTCCTTTTTCATGGACTTGAGTAGTTTTGAAGCCTCTGTTTCCTTAAGAGCATGGGCTCCGATTGACTTATCAAACTCCTCATGAGCTCTGTTGAATGCATGCCCAATGGCATCACTGGTACATATGAGATCTCCTTTTTGCCTTGTATCTGCACATGCGTTGGCTTTGTCTTCTTCAGATGTCTCTTTGTCTTTGTTTAATCCATTAATTCTTGATTCTTGAACTATATCTACTTGAGCCTTTCCCTTGTTTCTTGTTTGCACTGTAAAAGACTCAATTTCTTCTAACTGCACCACCCTGGTAGATGGTGATGGCTCAATTACTTGATCTAACATTTCTTCTTTGTGCACAAAAATCATTTGAATATGGGGCATGGATGAAGAGGCTTGATTCTTACGACAACAATTTGTATAGTGGTCTCTGGCCTCTGGGCAGTTTCTGCAAGGAGGGGCATTTTTTGGTAGAGTGCACCTACTTTGATAGTGCCCACATTCTCCACATCTGAAACAAATGATTGGCCTTCTAGGCCCATTTCCAAAGTTATTCCTCTATCTAGGGTTGTGATTTTTACCTTGATTGGGTGAAGCCACCATTACATTTGCTGGTGGTAGGGGTCCTCCTTGTGTCCAATATGTTGTTGCAGGTATTCCCCTTGATTGTCATTCCTCGGCCTCATGACCAGCTTTCCTGCATAATTGGCAAGTCACACTTAACAGAGGACATTCACTTACTATATGCCCTTGCTTGCTGCACATGGAACACCAAAGTCCACTCTTGATGCTGTTGATATATTTAGGTAGTGATGTGTGTGAACACACTAGGACCGCCGGGGCACTTTTTTCCCTCTTTAGGAGGTTTTTTTCCCCCGGCTTGTATATACGCCTATTGCCCTAATGGGCTACTTATCTTTGTACATTCTCTAGTAATACATTCAGTATTGTGTGTTGGTGCTCCAAGCTTCTTCTTCTTCCTTGTGCTGTTCGCGTGCTTCCACAGACGTCTAACTCCAACAATTGGTATCAGAGCAGGTCGTCGCTTCATCTAGGGTGCCGTCGACACTCCTCCGTTTGCAGTCTCAGATTCGCACGAAATTTGGTGAGCATACTCAGGGTGTTTCAGAGATCAAAACAACTTCGCTCTGTGGTGCTGAAATCGCGATCTGAGCTCGTTTCGCCCTCCGAATGCACTATCGTAGCGCTTGTGCAGGCTATTTCGTCTTTTTGTGCCAAAGGTATATACCAATTTCTGTTCGCCAGTTTAAGCGTCTCGAAGTCTGCTACAGGTCTAGCAGAACTCGTCTGGGCAGTTCTGTTCAACTTTTTGAGATACAGTCAATTTTCTGCATCAAGGTATTTTAGTCACCGGCCATGGGAGATGCCCAAGCACATGCATTGATAGCTTTGTCTGTCAAACGTGCCATTATTCCTCATATTCGCTCTTGTAGAACAGCTAGGGATGCTTGGGATATACTTACCACATTGTACCAAGCTAGGAATGAGGCTCGTGTTGCTTACCTCCGAAAACAGTTGGAGAGTGAGCACATGAATGAAGGTGATTCTATGGACAGTTTCCTAACGAAGATCAAAGATTTGAAGGAACAGTTGATTTCTACTTATGAGGTTATACCAGATAGCTCACTTGTGCAGACCGTTCTGAATGGTCTTCCTGATTCATATCAGAGTTTTGCTTCTACTCTTTGGTTGATGATGAAAGGCAATCTGAATGCCTTATCATTTGAGGAGTTAGTCTCTGTTCTGTTGCAGGAAGATCAGTCCAGGCAGAACAAGTCCATTATGCATATTGCAGATCAAGCTTTCGTGGCTAGTCAGAAGGGCAAAGGAAAATGGAGCTCTTCTACTAGTAAGCAGAAATCTGCAAATGCTGCACATTCGAAGAACTAGGATAGAGATGAGAAGAAATCAGAAAAGCAAAAATTGTTTTGCAAGTACTGTAAAGGGAATGATCATATCATAAAGAACTGTCCAAAACTGGCTGCAAAAGAGGCAAAGAAAAAGGAGGCTGGAATGGTTGTTGCAGAAGCCTCTACACCAAAAACAGAGTCTGCTAATCTTGTGCAGGAAGAAGAATGGGCGTTTACTACTATTTGCAGTTTTGACCCATCTTCTCATGAGCAGTGCATGTCTGCAGTGGACTCAGATGTTTGGTACTTTGACAATGGGGCGACCAAACATATTACCTCACAGCGCAGTTTCTTCTCTTCACTCGAGCCTGCCCCTACAAGGAATACTGTCACATGCGCCAACAACTCCTCTTATCCTGTCATGGGAGTTGGTAAGATCATTCTGACTACTATTGATGGTAGTTCTTTCACCTTGTCAGATGCTTTATTTGTGCCAGGGATCAAGAAGAATCTGTTATCAGTTTCTGCATTAGCCAAGATTGGCTTGGTTGTGAAATTTGTTGATGACAGATGTATAGTTCATGATCTGTCAAATGGCGATGTTATTATTGCTTCTGGCATTTTATGTCGTGGGTTGTATAAGCTCATAGACTATGAAAGATCTGTGAATGATTCGGCATGTGCAGTTCATGATTCTCAGGCTATGTCAGATGCAAAGCTTTGGCATGCACGCTTTGGTCATCTAAATTTTGCTACTTTGCTACGCCTGCAGAAATCTGATATGGTGTCTTCTTTGCCCAAGCTTGAGGCACCTGGAAAACATGTATGTGAAGGCTGTATTTTGGGCAAAATGCAGCGTTCCTCCTTTCCAAAAGATGGTTCAGTTCGGGCTACGCAGAAATTGCAGCTTGTACATAGTGATGTCTGTGGTCCTATGCAGACACCCTCTTTTGGGAATTACCTTTACTTCGTGACTTTCATTGATGATTTTTCCAGGCATGCATGGGTATATCCACTCAAAGCAAAGTCCGAAGTGTTCATGTGCTTTAAACAATTTTTGGTTTTGGTTGAAAATTTGTCAGCATGTAAAATGGGCACCCTTCGTTCTGATCGAGGGGGGGAATATATGTCTTCTGATTTTAATGCATTTTTGGCTGAACGTGGGATAAAATACCAGTGTACAGTGCCGTATACACCTCAACAGAATGGAGTTGCTGAACGGAAGAACGAGTCACTCATGGAGATTGCGAGGTGCATGGTCAAGAGTCAGGCTTTACCACATAGTTTCTGGCTTGAGGCTGTCATGTGTGCAACACATGTACTGAACAGGTGTCCCACTAAAGTGTTGCAGTCTATCACTCCATATGAGGCTTGGCATGACCCCAAGTCATTTGTTGCTCATCTGCGTGTTTTTGGTTGTTTGGCATATGCATTAGTGCCTGAACAACATCGCAGAAAATTGGATGATAAGGCAGTAAAATGTATTTTTGTTGGGTACAGTTCTAAAAGTAAAGGCTATCATCTGTATCATCCACAAACTAAACGCATTCTGGTTAGCCGTGATGTTGTCTTTGTGGAAGATGCTATTCAGCCATTGCTTTCATGTACTAAGGAGACATCTGTTAGCTCCAAAGAAATGTATGATACTTTGATGCCTCTTTTTACAGGTGGACAGTCTAGTGCTAGTCCTAATGAGGCAACTTCTCAGCCTTTGCAGGTTTCATATGATGATGTAGATCATTCTATTTCTAATGCAGATTTACATGATGCACTTGTTGATGAGAGAGCTGATATTGAGCAAGCAAAAACTATGCCAAAATGGCTGGTGCAAACTTTGCGTGACAGCAAATTAGATGCACCTTTGTCATATCGTACTCGTTCAGGCTCTCATAGTGCCTCCTTTGCATCAGATTGCTATGCTATGGCTGCGTCTAGTCTCTGTGATGAGAATGAGCCTGTTTCTTTTGATGACGCACAGAATTCAGAAAATTGGATGGCTGCTATGCAATCTGAATATGATGCTATAATGAAGAATGGTACATGGTCTTTATGTGACTTTCCTCCTGGCAAGAAGGCCATTGACACTAAGTGGGTATACAAGTTGAAGCGTAAACCTGATGGTACAGTTGACAGGTATAAGGCTAGGCTTGTTGCAAAGGGTTATGCGCATGAAAGAGGCATTGATTTTGATGAGACCTTTGCACCTACATGCCGTATGACTACTGTTCGGAGCATTTGTGCACTTGCAGCCCATCATGGTTGGAATGTACATCAGTTGGACATTAAAACAGCATTTGTGAATGGTGACTTGCATGAAGAAGTGTATGTTTTTCAGCCCCGTGGCTTTGTGCAAAAAGGGCATGAAAACCAGGTGTGCAGGTTAAAGAAGGCATTATATGGTTTAAAGCAAGCACCACGTGCTTGGTATGAGAAGATACATGCCTATCTGGTTGCACATGGTTTTGAGAACAGTCCAATTGAAAGCACCTTATATGTTAAGCGTGCTAATGATGTGCTTCTGATCATTGTTGTCTATGTTGATGACATGCTTCTCACTAGTCCTATTGAGAAGCATATTGCTGATTTCAAGGCTGATTTGCATGTCTCATTTGAGATGTCTGATTTGGGGCATTTGCATCACTATTTGGGCATTCAGTTTATGCAAGTTGATGGTGGAATGGCTTTGTGTCAAACAAAATATATCGACACATTATTGCAGCGTTTTGGCCTTGAAGACTTTAAGCCTATTGCCACTCCTATGGAGACAGGTTTACGATTGAGTCTTCATGATGCTGGAGATGCATTTGATGTTGTTCTCTATCAGCAAGCTATTGGATGCTTGATTTACTTATGCATTACTCGGCCAGATATTCAGTTTGCTGTCTCACAGATGAGCACGTTTATGCATTGCCAAGGAGTCACACATTGGAAGGCGGTTAAGCGCATCTTTCACTACTTGAGTGGTACTTGACTACTTGGGTTGTTTTATCCCAAGGGGGGATCACTACCGCCAGATTTGCATGATTTTTCTGACTCAGATTGGGCTGGTTGCTATGACACTCGTGTGTCCACCAGTGGTTTTTGCTTCATGCTTGGTAGCTCATGTATATCTTGGTTGAGCAAGAAGTAGCCTACTGTGGCCACTTCCAGTTGTGAGGCTGAGTATAGGGCAGCTTTCACAACGACTGTTGAGTGTGTGTGGCTCAGACGCCTTATGGCTGATTTGGGTGTTGGCCAGTCTTTTGCCACCACCATCTTCACTGACAATCAGAGCGCATTGGCAGTTGCGAGGAACCCTGTGCTCCATGCTCGCACTAAGCACATTGAGGTGCATTATCACTATGTCAGGGAGAGGTTCTCTGCTAGGGAGATCAGCTTGGCATATGTGCCCACGCAGGAGAACATTGCAGACCTTTTCACGAAGGCTCTGCCTAGGGAGAAGTTTGAAGCTTTCCGCAAAGCTTTGGGCTTACTTCCTTTTGTGGAGTGATTTCCACATAGCTTGGCACTTCCTTATACATGAGTGCCAGCTCCTTGTTCACCGCATCACTCCCAGGGGGGATTTGTTGATATATTTAGGTAGTGATGTGTGTGAACACACTAGGACCACCGGGGCACTTTTTTCCCTCTTTAGGAGGTTCTTTTCCCCCGGCTTGTATATACGCCTATTGCCCTAATGGGCTACTTATCTTTGTACATTCTCTAGTAATACATTCAGTATTGTGTGTTGGTGCTCCAAGCTTCTTCTTCTTCCTTGAGCTGTTCGCGTGCTTCCGCAGACGTCTAACTCCAACAGATGCCACCCCCTTTGAGTTCCTGCAGCTCGTGTCATAGTTGGGCCAATTCCTCTGCTTGGGCCTCCTCCTCCTTTTGGAGCTTTAATGATTCAATCTCCCTTTACAACTGAGTGACAACATTCTCCTCCTCTTTGTGGGGCTTATTGCTTTTTAAGCCCTCCAGATCTTTCCTTAGCTGGATTATTGGATCCTCCATTTTTGTGGAATATTGTAGTTGAGAAGAAGTTGCTCCATACTATTGCCATATCTGCTCCAGTCGTGTAGTTGTGTCGATGAACTCCTCTATGGAGGCTGTAGGCAACACTAATTCCTTGATTTTGCATTGGGTGGCCATTGGAAGTGGCTTAGCTAACCATTTCTCAACAAAAGAATCGTGTGGTGGATCTGGCAATTTAGCCATTAGTGCCTTGGCCCTAGTCAAATTTTGTAGTTCTTCTATGATGATGTCTGCAGTATTTCCATGCTGGAATTGATTTTTGAATGCATCTTTCATCAAGTCCCAAGTTGTAAAATGGTTCTCAGCAAATTGGCTGAACCATTTATCTGCTAATCCTTCTAATGTGGCATGGAAGAGTATCAAAAAGGCATCCTTCCTCCCCATTAAGCCTCTAGTCTTGCATAGTGCCAAAAACCTTCTAATATGCTCGTCCCGATCCTCTTGAGCTAGGCCTTTGAAAGAAGGAATTTTTTTATTTAATCTTGAGAGTAGGGTTTCCAAGTCTACCTGACTAGCCATGCTCCTTACTGATGAAGTTGATGAAAGTGGACTAGAGGATCTTTTAACAGCCTTCCTTCTTGTTTGCTTGCAGGTGACCCTCAATGTTTGGGACCGCGTTGCCGTCATGTGCTGTTCATAGTCCTCTTAATATGAGATAATTGATAAGAATATGTACCTCTTAGTCCACTGAAGTAGTATTGTCGACACTTGAATATTGCTTCTCCAACTGCAATATACTTTCTCCTATGCTCAAATCTCCTTGGAGTCCCAATGTGTGTGCAAAAGTTTGTTGGGGGATGTTGGAGTTAGACGTCTACGGAAGCACGTGAACAGCACAAGGAAGAGGAAGAAGCTTGGAGCACAACACACAAGACTGAATGTATTACTAGAGAATGTACAAAGATAAGTAGCCCATTAGGGCAATAGGCGTATATACAAGCCGGGGGAAAAAAACCTCCTAAAGAGGGAAAAAAGTGCCCCGGCGGTCCTAAAGTGTTCACACACATCACTACCTAAATATATCAACAAATCCCCCCTGGGAGTGATGCGGTGAACAAGGAGCTGGCACTCATGTATAAGGAAGTGCCGAGCTATGTGGAAATCACTCCACAAAAGGAAGTAAGCCCAAAGCTTTGCGGAAAGCTTCAAACTTCTCCCTAGGCAGAGCCTTCGTGAAAAGGTCTGCAATGTTCTCCTGCGTGGGCACATATGCCAAGCTGATCTCCCCAACAGAGAACCTCTCCATGACATAGTGATAATGCACCTCAATGTGCTTAGTGCGAGCATGGAACACAGGGTTCCTCGCAACTGCCAATGCGCTCTGACTGTCAGTGAAGATGGTGGTGGCAGAAGACTGGCCAACACCCAAATCAGCCATAAGGCGTCTGAGCCACACACACTCAACAGTCGCTGTGAAAGCTGCCCTATACTCAGCCTCACAACTGGAAGTGGCCACAGTAGGCTGCTTCTTGCTCAACCAAGATATACATGAGCTACCAAGCATGAAGCAAAAACCATTGGTGGACACACGAGTGTCATAGCAACCAGCCCAATCTGAGTCAGAAAAAGCATGCAAATCTGGCGGTAGTGATCCCCCCTTGGGATAAAACAACCCAAGTAGCCGAGTACCACTCAAGTAGCGAAAGATGTGCTTAACCGCTTTCCAATGCGTGACTCTTGGGCAATGCATAAACCTGCTCATCTGTGAGACAGCAAACTGAATATCTGGCCGAGTAATGCATAAGTAAATCAAGCATCCAACAGCCTGCTGATAGAGAACAGCATCAAATGCATCTCCAGCATCATGAAGACTCAATCGTAAACCTGTCTCCATAGGAGTGGCAATAGGCTTACAGTCTTCAAGGCCAAAACGCTGCAATAATGTGTCAATATATTTCGTTTGACACAAAGCCATTCCACCATCAACTTGCATAAACTGAATGCCCAAATAGTGATGCAAATGCCCCAAATCAGACATCTCAAATGAGGCATGCAAATCAGCCTTGAAATCAGCAATATGCTTCTCAAGAGGACCAGTGAGCAGCATGTCGTCTACATAGACAACAATGATCAAAAGCACATCATTAGCACGCTTAACATATAAGGTGCTTTCAGTTGGACTGTTCTCAAAACCATGTGCAATCAGATAGGCATGTATTTTCTCATACCAAGCACGTGGTGCTTGCTTTAAACCATATAACGCCTTCTTTAACCTGCACACCTGGTTATCATGCCCTTTCTGCACAAAGCCACGGGGCTGAAAAACATACACTTCTTCATGCAAGTCACCATTCAGAAATGCTGTTTTAATGTCCAACTGATGTACATTCCAACCATGATGGGCTGCAAGTGCACAAATGCTCCGATCAGTAGTCATACGGCATGTAGGTGCAAAGGTCTCATCAAAATCAATGCCTCTTTCCTGCGCATAACCCTTTGCAACAAGCCTAGCCTTATACCTGTCAACTGTACCATCAGGTTTACGCTTCAACTTGTATACCCACTTAGTGCCAATGGCCTTCTTGCCAGGAGGCAAGTCACATAAAGACCATGTACCATTTTTCATTATAGCATCATATTCAGATTGCATAGCAGCCATCCAATTTTTTGAATTTTGTGCTTCATCAAAAGAAACAGGCACATTCTCATCACAGAGACTAGATGCAGCCATAGCATAGCAATCTGATGCAAAGGAGGTACTATGAGAGCCTGAATGAGTACGATATGACAAAGGTGCATCTAATTTGCTGTCACGCAAAGTCTGCACCAGCCATTTTGGCATAGTTTTTGCTTGTTCAATATCAGCTCTCTCATCAAGAAGTGCATCATGTAAATTTGCATCAGAAATGGCATGATCTGCATCATCATATGAAACCTGCAAAGGCTGAGAAGTTGCCTCATTAGGACCAGTGCTAGCCTGTCCACCTGTAAAAAGAGGCATCAAAGTATCATACATGTCTTTGGAGCTAACAGATGTCTCCTTAGTACATGAAAGCAATGGCTGAATAGCATCTTCCACAAAGACAACATCACGGCTAACCAGAATGCGTTTAGTCTGTGGATGATACAGACGATAGCCTTTACTTTCAGAACTGTACCCAACAAAAATACATTTTACTGCCTTATCATCCAATTTTCTGCGATGTTGTTCAGGCACTAATGCATATGCCAAACAACCAAAAACACGCAGATGAGCAACAGATGGCTTGCGGTCATGCCAAGCCTCATATGGAGTGATAGACTGCAACGCTTTCGTGGGACACCTGTTCAGTACATATGCTGCACACATGACAGCCTCAAGCCAGAAACTATGTGGTAAAGCCTGACTTTTGACCATGCACCTCGCCATCTCCATGAGTGACATGTTCTTTCGTTCAGCAACTCCATTCTATTGAGGTGTATACGGCACTGTACACTGGTGTTTTATCCCACGTTCAGCCAGAAATGCATTAAAATCTGAAGACATATATTCCCCCCCTCGATCAGAACGGAGGGTGCCCATTTTACATGCTGACAGATTTTCAGCCAAAACCAAAAACTGTTTGAAGCACATGAACACTTCGGACTTTGCTTTGAGTGGATATACCCATGCATGCCTGGAAAAGTCATCAATGAAAGTCACGAAGTAAAGGTAATTTCCAAAAGAGGGTGTCTGCATAGGACCACAGACATCACTATGTACAAGCTGCAATTTCTGCATAGCCCGAACTGAACCATCTTTTGGAAAGGAAGAACGCTGCATTTTGCCCAAAATACAGCCTTCACAAACATGTTTTCCAGGTGCCTCAAGTTTAGGCAAAAAGGACACCATTTCAGATTTCTACAGGCGTAACAAACTAGAAAAATTCAGATGACCAAAGCGTGCATGCCAAAGCTTTGCATCTGACATAGCCTGAGAATCATGAACTGCACATGCCGAATCATTCACAGATTTTTCATAGTCTATGAGCTTATACAGCCCACGACATAAAATGCCAGAAGCAATAATCACATCGCCATTTGAGAGATCATGGACTGTACACCTGTCATCAACGAATTTCACAACCAAGCCAATCTTGGCTAATGCAGAAACTGATAACAGGTTCTTTTTGATCCCTGGCACAAATAAAGCATCCGACAAAGTGAAAGAACTACCATCAGCAGTAGTCAGAATGATCTTACCAACTCCCATAACAGGATAAGAGGAGTTATTGGCGCATGTGACAGTATTCCCTGTAGGGGCAGGCTCGAGTGAAGAGAAGAAACTGCGCTGCGAGGTAATATGTTTGGTTGCCCCACTGTCAAAGTACCAAACATCTGAGTCTACTACAGACATGCACTGATCATGAGAAGATGGGTCAAAACTGCAAACAATAGTAAACGCCCATTCTTCTTCCTGCACAAGATTTGCAGACTCTGTTTTTGGTGTAGAGGCCTCTGCAACAACCATTCCAGCCTCTTTCTTCTTTGCCTATTTAGCAGCCAGTTTTGGACAGTTCTTTATAATATGATCATTTCCTTTACAGTACTTGCAGAACAATTTCTGCTTTTCTGATTTCTTCTCATCTTTATCCTGGTTCTTCGATTGTGCAGCATTTGCAGATTTCTGCTTACTAGTAGAAGAGCTCCATTTTCCTTTGCCCTTCTGACTAGCCAGGAAAGCTTGATCTGCAACACGCATAATGGACCTGTTCTGCCTAGACTGATCTTCCTGCAACAGAACAGAGACTAATTCCTCAAATGACAAGGCATTCGGATTGCCTTTCATCATCAATCGAAGAGTAGAGGCAAAACTCTGATATGAATCAGGAAGGCCATTCAGAACGGTCTGCACAAGTGAGCTATCTGGTATAACCTCATCAGCAGAAATCAATTGTTCCTTCAGGTCTTTGAGCTTTGTAAGAAAACTGTCCATCGAATCACCTTCATTCATGTGCTCACTCTCCAACTGTTTTTGGAGGTAAGCAACACGAGCCTCATTCCTAGCCTGGTACAAAGTGGTAAGTGTATCCCAAGCATCCTTTGCTGTTCTGCAAGAGCGAATGTGAGGAATAATGGCACGTTTGACAGACAAAGCTATCAATGCATGTGCCTGGGCATCTCTGCCATCCC
Source organism: Ceratopteris richardii (assembly GCA_020310875.1). NCBI lineage: Eukaryota > Viridiplantae > Streptophyta > Polypodiopsida > Polypodiales > Pteridaceae > Ceratopteris > Ceratopteris richardii. The sequence continues at coordinate 123,652,625 of CM035419.1, forward strand.
AACGAATCTGCTCTGCAGTAGGTGCAACAGAAACAGTAGCACGAACAGGAATCTGCGGAATATCATCTTCGACACCATCTTCATCAGCTCCAACACCTGTATTTGCAGTACCTGTCGTTACAGGTGTAACAGGACGTCTTTCAACACCCTGCACAATGTTCCACAATCCTTTTGCAACCAGTACATGTCGCATCATATAAGCCCATAATGGGTAGTTGGTACCATCCCACTTATCCTCAACAGCCAACATACGGAATACATCACTGCTTTCAGCCATGGCCGGTGACTAAAATACCTTGATGCAGAAAATTGAGTGTATCTCAAAAAGTTGAACAGAACTGCCGAGACGAGTTCTGCTAGACCTGTAGCAGACTTCGAGACGCTTAAACTGGCGAACAGAAATTGGTATATACCTTTGGCACAAAAGGACGAAATAGCCTGCACAAGCACTGCGATAGTGCGTTCGGAGGCCGAAACGAGCTCAGATTGCGATTTCGGCACCACAGAGCGAAGCAGTTTTGATCTCGAAAACACCCTGAGTATGCTCACCAAATTTTGTGCGAATCTGAGACTGCAAACGGAGGAGTGTCGACGGCGCCCTAGAAGAATCAACGACCTGCTCTGATACCAATTGTTGGAGTTAGACGTCTGCGGAAGCACGCGAACAGCACAAGGAAGAGGAAGAAGCTTGGAGCACAACACACAAGACTGAATGTATTACTAGAGAATGTACAAAGATAAGTAGCCCATTAGGGCAATAGGCGTATATACAAGCCGGGGGAAAAAAACCTCCTAAAGAGGGAAAAAAGTGCCCCGGCGGTCCTAGAGTGTTCACACACATCACTACCTAAATATATCAACAGGGGATTCTTGAACAAGAAGGGATTTGAGTGTTTGTAGGAGAAAAGGGAAAGAAAAGAAGAAAGATACACACTGGAAGCCTCTGCCGATTGATTATAATAAGAGAAATACAATATGAAGCACAATACAATCCAATGCTTCTGTGTAAAATCCCATAGAGTTCTCAATTACAAAATAACAAATACCCAAGGGGCTTGTTGTTGCCGGCCTCCTCTGCACCAAACTTCCACCTTCTCCAAGCCTGCACTTGTGCACACCTTGCACCAAGCTTCCACTAAGGGGGAGGGATGGATACCTTCTGTCGACACGCGCACACTTCAAAGAGACCTTGGGATCCTTGGGGGACTTGTATAGCACTCCTCTGCACACTTCCTTAGTCACTCTCCATGCACACCTTGCACTTCACTTCTCTACGTCGCACACTGGGGACTCATGCACTTCCCTCTCTTGTTCCACTTAGACTATGCTCACTCTTGCTTACTCTTAGGATTGTCCAAGAATAGTCCTTGCCTTCATTTGAGTGTCGATTCACGTACGCTCCTAACTGCAAGAGTATCTTGGTGCCCACTTTGATATCCCAAGATTGTCTTCACAAGTGGGCAGCCAACGACTCCCCGTTTTGTCCTCTAGTGACTTTAGACTAAAACCAAAAATTTTAATTGGGGGGCCATACTTTCACTTCTGTGTACGCAGCCGCTTCACATACCTTCACATTTTCCTTTTAAGTCTTCACTTTTGCACATAAGAGAGGGTTCACGTGAACCTTCCAAAACACTTTAAAAACACTTTGAACCTTAGGGAAATTAGAGAAATACCTCTGCAACCTGCACCCCACTTTCTCCAATTTACCCTTTGTGGACAATTAATTGTGCACTACCTGTGCACTTTGACACCTGCACTTTAGCACTTTGACTTTGCACATGTCAACTTTGATCTTGACTTTGTTGACTTTGACTAGTTTGACTTTGACCTTTTGACTTTGACTTTTTGACTTTGATTGTTGACTTTGACCACAGTTGACTCTGACCAATATGACTTTTATGGGCTCAACAACAACTATTCAAAAGAGGAAAGAAAAATCAGCTACAACTATGTGTAGGAAGGAGAATACTTACCTATATTAGAGATGGCACATGCAGGTGCCACAAGAGGAAATTTTTCAGTCAAAAGAACTGTAAAAATGATTCTCTTTGCAAGCTTATGGTGGCCAACTCTACATATGGATGCAGACACTTATCTAGGGAGTTGTGAAGTATGCCAAAGAGCCAAATATCCTATTAGAAGAGATGACATGCCTCTAAGACCCATGGTTTGTGCGACAGCCTTTTCCAAATGGGGTATTGATTTCATAGGTCTGATCAACCCACCAACCAAAGGATCACATGCTGAGCACATAATAGTGGCTACATATTATCTAACTAAATGGGTAGAAGCAAAAGCAACTAGAAAGAATGATGCTTAGACCATAGCCAAGTTCCTCTTTGAGAACATCTTTGCTCGCTTTGGACTACCCATAGAGATAGTAAGTGATAGAGGAACACACTTCATTAACGAAGTGATAGAGTCCTTGATGAATGAATTTCTAGTGATTCATAAAAAATCATCCCCCTATCACCCTCAAGCCAATGTTCAAGGAGAAAGTTCCAATAAAGTGTTGTATATGGTGTTGACAAAGATAGTCAACAATGGAGGGACAAACAATTGCACCATGCAATTTGGGCCTTCTGTGTGGCTTAAAGGCATCCATTGGAACTACTCCCAAGTAAGAATGCTTAGGAAAGAAGCCAAAAAATGAATCACTAGAGTGCAAGTTCTACGAATGCCCTAGTCTAGAATTGCTTGCAAATAGGGACGTGTTGCATGATGATATGACCACCTTTCCCATGAGAGATGAACCCAGAAGAGGAACTGAGGACAATGCTTTTAAATTCACCTACATCAAGAAAAGAATACCCACATGGAGGTTTACTCCTCGAACATCACTCCTATGTAATGCTTGTCTACAATGGGTTTAGAAGGATCGAATGACTAAACCACCTAGAGAAACATAGAAGCAGACCAGACACCCAGTGAAGAAAAAAAAAGAGACAACCATTACTCACAACCGTAATCAAAACCACAAAGACTTCTTTGTGTGTGGATTCCAAAGTCATTAATGGATGCCCAAACACAGCAGCATATATGGATTCTGGAGAAGGTATGACAAGCAACAACTCAAGAACTAAGAAAGCTTGGTGAGATATCATATCTACAGCATGAAGCAAAGAAGCCTATGAAGAATCGCCAAGGGCATCGAAGGAACACACCAACTAAAAATCAAATCACACTTAGAAAGGCAACGAGGACCAAAGATCAAGGAATGCGATAGAACCAAAGACATCAAGCACCAACTACAAAATGTATATGGAGACCAAAGCAGCAACAAGAAGAGAAAGAATAGACGAAGCTCAATTCCACTTGCACTCATGTCAAAACCAATGCACCTAGAGTATGCATGCAAGGGCCACATTACAAGGCCATGCACTCGGCACATTATCTTTTCAATACAATTAGTGGTGCACATTTCCATCATGGGAATAGGTCTTAGATTCTACTGCCATAGGAATGAACTTCCAGTGTAAATAAATCAGTGCTTCGGCTAGAACTAATGGTTGTTTTCTTTCAGGAGTAAAAATAAAAAAAAGTGTGGTAAGAGACCTTACTTACTTAAGCAAGGGGGAATGGAGTGATGAAGGAAACGACATATCACTAAGCCACACATACACATGAATTGGTTTCAACTAGAAGTTAATTCTCTCTTTATTACAAGTGCAGATGGCTTATGAGGATTTCGAAGCAAGCATTCATGAAGAGGTGTTGGAGTTTCCATTACAAAGCATGACCAAAGCCAAAGGTCATTGGTTTTGAGAGGACCAACCTGCTGGAGATTATCTTTTCCTAGTGACAATCAAGATTATGGACACCGGCCATCAATTCCTGGTCATGTCTCAAGATTTTAAAGTCTTGCATGACATCCCATCAACTATGGACATAATGACAAAGGCAGGTATTCATAAATACTTTGAGCTTCCAATTTATGAGTCGGACTTCCAATGGTGCACACAGGTAATGAATAGCCTCCAACTGGCTTTACATAACCCATTAGTGCGAGAAGCAAGAGTTCTAGATGCAACATGAGAATGGGTGATCATTTAATTCTCTCACGACTTGATTAAGGAAGTGTTTGGATGGGAAAAGGATGGAAACACAGTCTTAAAATATGAAAGCTGAGGGACTAAAACCCGAACATTCACGGATATCAATCGAATAGATGTACAAGAAGAAGTATGTTTGATTCACCAACATTTTTGTTTTCTGAATATGCATCAATACACAGCACCACAGAAAATCATAGTGCAGATGCTATCTCATGCTATCAAGTAGATCGGTAATCAAGTGAACATGATGTGATGCATCCAAGAGCGTCCTTGTGAAGCTAAGAAGCAATGGAACCATAAAATGTTCTTGAACGGAAGTGTCGCACTGACCATACTTATCTACCATGCATTGGGTATCCCGGAACATCTGAAAGAGATGCCCTCGTCTTCGGAGATGGCTAAGTATGCAAAATTAGCCACAGTTCCAAGGAAAAAGAAGGGACTAACAATGGTGGGAGAAGTTGAAACCAGCTTGCAACCAAGGATGAGAGGAACCAAGAGACTACGAGAGATGATGAAGGCATAAGAAGCACTTCCTACTTCAAAGAGGATACATGTGCTTCCAAAGACTAAAATTGAGGACCCCAAACCAATTACTGAGGAAGAGCTAAACAAAGCAATGGTGGCTACCCACCAATACATGGAAGGTCAAGTCAACCTGACCAATAGTCTCATGAAGACACTCGGCAAAGAAAGAGGCTGACAAAAGTTCATAGATGTAGAGAGTTGGAATTGACCAACTCTAATTCATCTTCCGATATGCAAGAAGAGCAAGAGCAATCCATGATGAATGTGGACATCAAAAGTGATTCAAAGGATGATGGCAATTGGGAGGAATTAAATGAGGTAACGGATTCCTTTGGAGTGGAAGGTATGAAGGTATATTAAACCCTTGGTGACACAATCATGGACACAACAAGGCAAAGATCATCTAAAGAAGAAATTCATGTATTCAAAATGAATGAAGAGACAAACACTCAAATTACGAAGACTCGCTTAGATGGGGAAGCCCTAGTAAAGAGGTCAAAGGAAGAGAAAGAACAAGAAGAAGTGGAGGAGCCTAAGCCATTCACACCAATCAGGGTTGTAGCAGAGCCCTCTCCATTAGATGTTACCTCTCAAGGAAGTGCTACAAAATTGACCACAAATGAGGAAGAAGAAAAAGAGAGAAGTGTATCTTCAAATAAGACAATCGCATAATGCAACTATACATGTGGATCAAGGAAAGGATGTACAAATGGGGGAAGAACCAAGTATCCCAAAAACATGGCTGAATGTGGATGTGGCTCAATTAAAGCCAGTAGTAAAGCAGATGATACAAATGCCTATGGACACTTAACAACAAATGCTCAAAGCCGATGCAAACTATGACAAGGCTCAACAAGCTCAACAAGCACTCTCGAAAAAGGAACTAGAAGCTAAAGAAGCCATGGAGAAGTGCACCATGTTAACAACGGAGAACCAGAAGCTCCAAGATCAACTAAAAGAACTCCAAAGTAAATATGAAGCAGGTGAAGTTGAGAAAGCAAGAATGAATGCTAGAAGTAAGCTACTTGAATCCCAAATAAAGGTATATATGGAGGAAGTAGACAACTTAAGAAATAGGAATAAAGAGGTTATGACTGCCATCCTATGCAACCAACCCATAGAAGCACAAGAAAGGACCGCAACTGACACAAAGGCATTGGAAGATCAAATTGTGAAGTATGAAGATCAACTGAAAGAAGAGCAAGCTATCAGAGAGGAATGGGAGAAGAGATATATGCATGACACTAATGAACTTAGGAAAAGATGGAAGATGGAAGAGAATAAACTCATTGAAAAATGCAATGAGGATGCTAATCAAATGGCTGCCATATGGGAACAACTATTGAGGAATAAAGAGACAATCACACAAGCGGCCAAGACAATCAAAGAAAAAGATGAACTCATTGCACAATTAGAAGCTCAAATAAAACAAGAGGCAACAGCGGTGACACTAGTAGTTCCAAGCTCCAAAGAGGCTACTGTGGAGAATGAGGTACATCCTCTTTCTCCCCCCATGTATCATTCACCTATAAAGGAGGAAGCGGAGCCAAGCAGTGAAAGACATGATCGGACTATTGCAGAACTAAGCCGACATGAGAGGGCACTACTGGTGTCCCAATTGACGAAACAGTTTGAGGAACAAGTGGTAAAGTAATGAAAGAAGCTAAGATTGAAAGCAAAAGCCTGGAATATATTTTGAAGCTCTTCAATGTACCTTATGGATTACTAAAAGAAGAGACACGACAGTATATAAAGAAGACTACCAATAAAGAGCCTGACAACAATCAACAATTCATTCTACAGACATTCACATGTACACAAGGGGAATTTGACAAGGCAGATCCTATGTGGAGGCAAAAATTTTTGGAGAAGAATCCAACACTAAGAGTACACTGGGAGTCAGCATTGTATGTCCTCCAGGTTAATCCATCTTTTTGCCCAATCCCTTGAAGATTCTTCTGGATGCAATTTTGGGAAGCACAACGCTAAGGTAGCTTAAATAACCAATGGCTAAACTATCCGCTATTACCTAATCTACCATGCAACTACTTACCGACAGAGGAATATATGGTGCGAACAATAGAATTTTGGCTATCCAGATATGCGACAGTACCAGACTTAGCCATTAAAATGACGAATAAGATATTGAGTATGCTCCTTATAGTTTTAAAAGTGTTTCAACATGCACAATACACATTTTTTAACTTCATCAGAATTAATCAAGGAGTAGACGCATTAATTTTTTATTTATAAACAACTCCGAGTTGCTTAACTATCATGACAATATACTCATGACTTATGTTTCTACCAAGTCCCTATATGCAAACGTTTGAAATTAAATGCATGACTGGTGGCCTATGAACTAAGCTTTTTTTCACATCATAGACAGGCACTAGATGATGGAGTAAAGTCAACACAATGGAAAGAGTTGATGATATGTCAAGCAAATTTGCTTACTCATTGAGAGAAAAAAGTCATACAAACTTATGCACGTCGCCACAAAAAGCCTATTGGGGATGACAGAGTTTAGGAGGAGGGATGTATGGAGGGAGAGTCAAGCAAGAAGAGAAGAAGAAGAAGATCAAAAACCAAAAAGGCTCAATAAAGAAGAAGCTCAGTAAGAAAGAACTACCCACTGCCCAAAGCCCCGCAAGGGCATGCATCAAGCTACAATGCCAAAGGACCAGGTCCTCAAGAGCGGAAATAAAGAACAACAACCAGGACTTTTCATGGGAGGTTGCACACAACTTTCTCATCCACAAGATGCGTGCATCTGAACCTTTGAGGCCTCCATGAAGTGCATGCAAGGTAAAGAAGTCAATAGGCCAGAGCACTACGATAGGGTCAGAGTTGTGAAGCCAAAGACATATTCGAGGACCAAAAGTTAGAAAGAGGAGAGGCTAAAAAGTTGAAGAGAGTGACTAAGAATATCACATTCTTAGCCACTGGTGGTGTGCGTGGTAGCCCGACTTAACACTGCAACCCAGATTTATGAATGTACGAAATACCAAAAGGATTACAGGAGCAAAGGACTTAGTTCGGATAAAGTAACAAATTGTTTGACGATCCTTCTCGCTTCTTCGACCACTAGGTATGTGTACTAAGGAACTATAAAGGAGCCCCAAAATTTTCAAATCAATGAGCATAAATTTTCTTCGTCAAATTCCTATGAAACTCCCTTGAAGCTATGTAAATGCACTAGAGGAGTCCTCTAGATGCATAAGCCCCAAATCCTTGTAACATAACTCTTGCAAAATAGTAGGAAATTAGAGTTAGACAATGAAGTGTTGGTCTCTTGTGTGAAAGGACCACTTTTAGGGCACATGTATATAAGTCACTTTGTGACTCTTGTAAAAGACTTTTTGCCATTGTGAAGAATTGAAGAAGAATTTCAAATTTGATTCTTTCCTGTTGATTTTGTCCTTCTCCATGATCTTTTATGTGTGTGTAATGCTTGGAATGTGTGTGTAGACTGTTATCTATCCCTTCCTATCGCCTTTGAACTATTGTAGTGTGTGTGTGAGCCATTATGAGTTGTGGAGTGAGTGTTGGTGCTTCCCATCATTCACTATTTTGCTCATAACTTGAAGTACGTTTGTCAAATTTGAGCGAAAATACCATCAATAGATGTGTCTTGTCAGGAGCTTTAAAATGAACCTACCATATTCAGAGTTCAAAGCTGAGAGAAAAGTTCAAATTTATGCTTATTGTTGTAAATGGTATCACGGCATGCATTTTTGGAGGATTAGTGAGTTGGAGAGGTAGTTAAGTCTTTTCACATGCATTGTAGCTTAGCCACTTCACTTTCCATCATGTGCACACACGTCTTCATACACTTGGTTCTCGTCGTTCCTCCACCACTATATGCACTTGTGGGGCGATTGAGGTCTAGTCTCATCGACACAAGTCCCTAAGGCTTCACGACTTAGGTACACAGTCATCGATATAGATCTCTAAGTTCTTCCATAAGAACTCTTTGAACACATGACACATCAGCCTTTGGTGAGCCCAAATGACATCACACAAAATGAAAAAATACCCCAATTGGTGGCAAAAGCAATCTTATGTTGGTCTTCTAGGGCAATAGCTACTTGATTGTAGCTAGAAAATCCATCAAGGAAGCTGTAAAATTCCTTTCCCACTACTATTTCCAATAGAAACAGATAGCCATCTCTAATAGTAGTTGCATTAAACTTCTTTAAGTTGATGCACACTCATAGCTTTCCATTCATTTTGGGCACTACCACAATGGGGGATACCCACTCGATATGCTCAATCTCATAGATAAATCTAGATTGTATCAAGCAATCTATTTTCTCTTTGATTTTCATTGCATAATTATCATACTCATTTCAAGTCTTTGTAACTCCATGCAAATACATCTCTGTAATCTCTTAACAATGCTATCAACTCTTTCTCTTCTTCTTTGATCAAATCATGTCCTATATACATACATTGTTCTTCATCCCCTTATATGGCCACAACAATTTTTTTAGTCTTTTCTTTGTTATCATATGTCACTCTTGTGAATCCCTCCCTATTAGGCATCCAGATCATGACCTTTTAATCTTCTATTTCATATTTCTTGAAGTTTTTTGGGACTTCAAAGGCGATCTCTTCTTCTACTCACTTGGTTATAGGTTTCTCTCTTTTCTTCTTCTTGATCTTTTTCAATGTCTCATTTTCTTTTGATCTTTCCTCCTCCCGAGTTCTTGCTTCAATTAGATAGAGATATTCTTCCTTGAGATTACCAAAAGGCTCCACGAGGATGGAATCTTCATCTTCGTCACTTTCTTCCTAAGTTTTAGTCATATGACGTTCACAGTCTTCAATAACCAAATTATACATAATTGGTTCTAATCTGAAGACTGCAATGTCATAGCCATCTTCATTACAATGTGGGGGTCCACTGTTCTTCATTCATGGCTACATCCATTGTGGCTAGAAATTATGTGCCACCATGAGGTTCGAATTCTTTGTTTGGAAATACTATAGGTGCATAGATTAGGTCTCAAAATAATCTATGATTCTCCTTAGCACCTACTTCTCGAGCGTTTATTATTTTCTCTTCTTCCACTGCAACTTTGCACATTTACAAGCAGGTGTTTTGATGCATCCATGAGGATCTTGATCCTATGGACTGCATGGACTCTATGTCATTTGTTGCTCTATGGACAAGGTTCCACTATAAGGGGGTACATCTCTATGTGAGTAGTCCTTGAGATTGACTTTAGTGGTGACTTCTAAATGTTGCAAGTACAAGGAGTTGGTTCCCTAATCTTGCACTATTTGAAATTGTCTCATGAATGATCTAGCTAAAATCATCTCATAGACATGATTTTTTCCAAAATCACACATAGCAAATGTATGTTCGAACTCTATGCCATAGGTGGTGAGAGTTATTCTTTCCAGAAGCCTAAAGGCCTCTCAATGTGAACATCTTCCATTTGTAATTTCATTCTTGTTGGCATGAGTGTTGGCTTGCCCCATCGCTTCCACAAGGAAGTAGTAACAATAATGACTCATGCACCTGAGTCCAAAATTTCTTTTGTTGTGTAGCCCTGATAAGTAATAGGCAGATAGGTGTTTCCTTCTTTCCCTTTGCTCGTACCCCTATCCTATCCAAGGGTAGTTTTGGCATTGTCTTGTGCAATCCTACCTAGGAATGAGTTTTGGTTCCTACTTGATTATCTATGTGTTTCCACAATTCTAGCTTCACTTTGAGTAGTTCCTCTAAAGTGAGATGGCATTGCACTTTAGTGTTCTTCACTATGTCGGTATTCCTAGGTCAAACTAAGGTTTCATTTCTTACCATGACCATGAGTGCTCTCACATTGATAGAGTTAGACTCCCATGGGCCAATAAAAGGAGGCCATTCGTGCAAGGAATTAGACTCAAGGTCTAACTGCTCACTAGTTTATGCCTCTTCTAGTTCTCCATAAATAGAGGGAATGTCTTATCGAAATTGATCTCAATGGGCGAAGGATTCTCACTCTCCTTGGCCCATTTCTCCTCTTGAATCTCTCGTAAAAACTCTTGTGAGTATTTATTCATAGAAGAAGAGATTTTCGGATTAGTTGAATTAGGAACATAAGCTTCCTTGGGAGGCAAGCTTATCCTTTCACTTCTATCAATACTTACCATTGATGTAGCTAACTTTTTGGAGTTTTTCATTATCTTCTCTAGTCTTTGTAACAATCCATCAAAGTGCAATTGTGCCCTAGCTGAGTTAGTGTAATTGAAAAGATGGTTGGCTTCAAACATGGCTTGAGCCAGTTCCACCAATTTCACACAAAGTTTGGTTCTTTCAATTTCTAAGTCACCTCTAGGATAACACTTGTCTAACTCTACCACATTTGGCCCTTCTTGGATTCTAGCCTGATAACACTTGTCTAACTCTACCACATTTGGCCCTTCTTGGATTCTAGCCTGAACCTCATGCCTAAGAGCAATCTTGCTCTAGGTAGTAATGGGGTTATATGGCATTGATTAGTGTTAGGTGATGGTGATGGTGATGGTGGTTGTGGTGTGTGAGAGTATGTCTGAGCTGTGATTTCTATAAGTATAGCTTTAGTCTTCCTTAAGCTTTCTTCAAATTCACTCATATTCTTTGTCCATTATCTTTTCATCTATTCATGGCTATCCTTCCAAGATCTTGTCCTTCTCTTGGTTATGGTCTCAATCTCACTAACTTTAGAACTCTTTTCCTATCCTAATCCTTGGTTGTGTTGTAATGCATGAGCTCTAGTGACTACTTGCATAGGGGTTGTTGTAGTCATACTGCCACTAGAATCTACAACTAAGCCAATAACATTGATCGGTGTGATTTTTTGTGCATTGGTTGGATTCTAGCAATCCTATAGGAGGTGTTCCTTACTGCAATCTGGAAAAAAACCTTCAATCCTCACTAGTTGGGCTTGTCTTGGTGTAGGGATTAGATAATGTCAAATGAAGTGATCTCCTTGGCATCTATAGCATGGACCCTAGGCACTTGGGTCTCAACTGTCTCAATTGGGGCCTCAGATTAGGATTTTCATACATCACATTTGAACATTCTGGCTCCCAACTAAATTCACTAGGGTTTTCATAAGGGTAGGTCTCTATGTGCTCTGGTGAATCCATGTAGTAAGCTGGTGGACTATCTACATGCGTTGAGTCAAAGCTTTGAGTATTAGGATCACTTTTAGAAATCAAGGGAGGTGTTGGCACTAAGGCTCTACTCAAGTTTTCCTTAGGTGATGCATATTTGACTGGGATAACATTTGCTGGAGGTGGAGGCTATTGACCAAACACTCATTGAGGTCTTTGTTGAGCTCGGTATTGTGGTTGGTAAGGTTGTTGGGGCCTAAAGTATTGCTACATTTGGTATTGATTTGGATATCTTCCTTGTTGTTGATATGGTTGTGGATAATTTTTCCTAACCACTTGCTTGTGGCAAAGGGAAAACTTGTGCAGTGTGGTTATTGTATCTTTGCTCAATGGTGCAATATTGGCTATTGGGGTTTCCTTGGGATTAAGCAATAATTGGACAAACAATATCCATGTGGTCTCCTCCACAATGGTAACATCATTTCACTGAGACCATCCTAGGGTTATGCTTGCATGAGACTCCTAGTTTCTCGGCTACCTTCTCTGTAAACTCATCTATTGAAGTAGATGGTTTAGAAGTGAAACTCATAGCATTGTCTAAGTCTTTATAGATCTTTGAAAGCTCACTTCTCACTTTATAATCAATCTATAGAAGTTTTTGGTGCATGTATCCTTCTTCTTACCCTTCTTCCTTCTCCTAAAAACACTCAAGTCCCTTTTTGCACAAGAATCCCCCAACAAAATTTGGCATGCACGATGGGACCACAAGGAGGCTCGAGCATAGGAGAAGCACTATTTGCAAAGTGTAGAAGAGTGCAAGGGTACCGACAGTAATGTATTGGTTTAAGAGGTAATCTTTCTTCCATTGGAATTATCTTAACCTAAGAGGAGTATGAACAGCTCATGATTGCAACCCGGTCTCAAATCTTGAGGGTCCCTTGCAAAGCAACAAGAATGAAGGTTATTCAAAGATAACCAGTCCATTGTCATCGACATCATCAATGAAGAATATGGTAGTCTATGTAGATTTGGAAACTTTACTTTCTAGATTAAATGTCAAATTTCCATCCTTCAAAGGATTAGCACAAGAAGACCCAGATGAGCACATTAGGAGATTCTTAGCCTTATGTAACACATGGGGTCTCATGGGAAGAGAAGATGCATTTTTTATCCTTTTCCTTGCAGCATTAGAAGGGCTAGCAAACAAATGGTTTAGTCAGTTTGCTGACAACCATTTCACCACATGGGACTTGATGAAGGAAGCATTTAGGGCACAGTTCCAACAAGGGAACACAACTAAAAACATTATTGAAGAATTACAAAATTTAAGACGAGGTCCTGGGGAGACCTTCCCTAAATTTTTTACCAAAGCAAAGGCATTAATGGCCAAATTACTAGACCCTCCCCATAATTTTTTTTATCAAGAAGAGGCTGGCTAAACCACTTCCCATATCAACACAATGTAAAATAAAGGAGTTAGTGTACTGACAGAAATAATAGAAGAATTTATCAATACAGCTACAAGATCGGAGCAAATTAGACATCAATATGGGGCAAGCTCTTCCAATTTATCATATCCTGTAGAACTTGAAGACCCAGTAATCCAAGCTTAAAAAGAATAAGCCCCACAAAGAGGAGGAAAGTGCAGTAACTCAGTTGAGGCGATAAATTGAACCATTGAAGCTACAAAAGGAAGAGGAAGCCCAGCAGAAGAGCTGGCTCAACTTCAACAGGAGTTGCAAGAACTCAGGGGAGGTGGCATCAAAAGTGGACTATGGTGTACCATCTACAGCAAGCAGGGTCATGTGTTAAGTGAGTGTCCACTTTTAAGTGTAACTTGCCAGCTATGCAGGAAATCTGGTCATGAGGCTCATGAATGTCAGTCAAGAGGAATGCCTACAACAACATATTGGACACAAGGAGAAGCCCTACCAGCAACCAATGTAATGGAAGCAACTCCCAATCAAGGTAATAATTACAACCCTAAACATACGGATAACTTTGGAAATGGGCCAAGGAGACCAATTATTTGTTTCAGATGTGGAGAATGTGGGAATTACCAAAAAAGGTGCACTCTACTAGAAAATGCCCCCCCTTGCAAGAATTTCCCAGAGGCCAAGGACCATTATACCATTACTACCCTAAGAACCAGGCATCTTCATCTGGGCCCCACATTCAAATGATTTATGTTGGCAAAGAAAAAGTTGTAGAACAAGTCAATGCGCCATCACCATCTACCAAAGTGGTGCAATTAGAAGAAATTTAATCTTTTGCAGTACAGACAAGAAGCAAGTGGAAGGCTCAATTAGAAATAATTCAAAAGTCACGGATAAATGGGTTGAACAAAGACAAAGGGACATCTGAAGACAAAGCCAACACATGTGGAGATACAAGGCAAAAAGAAGATCTCATAGGTACTAGTAATGCCATTGGACATGCATTCAACTAGGCTCATGAGGAGTTTGATAAGTCCAATAGAGCCCATGCTCTCAAAAAATCGAAAGCTTCAAGACTACTCAAGTCCATGAAAAAGGAGGTCAGTATTTTTTATTTAATAAAAATGGATGAGAAATTTAGGTCAGAATTCTTGCAGATAATTCATGAGGCTTCCACAAAAAGTTTAGTGGCAAAGATTGTTGTTATGCATAGAGATAGAATTGTAGGGGAAGTCCCCCTCATGGATTATAAGAGCCCTCGGCTAAGATTTAGTATTAGAAGAATTGGATTTCAACGAGTTATTGTGGATGGTGCTTTTGTCATTAACTTGATGTCTGAACATACCATGAAAAAGATTGGACTACAACCTTCACCCTCCTTTCCCTTTCCATCTCAGCCCTTCAACCCTCCATCCACTTTCCTCCTACCCTCCATTCTCCATCGTTGTGTTCTTCAATGCAAACTTTCCACTTTTGGTTCTTCTCTTTTGTTTGTTCTTTATTGTTCCTGGTGGACTTGGTAGTTGTTCAAGTGTCCTTCTGAAGATTTTGCAGAACAAGAATCATGGTGATATCCCTGCTCAGATTTTTGGCTATTAGCTCTTTGGGACGGAGAGTCCATTAGGTGGTCAGAAACTATTGAGCCCATCAAAGTCATATTGGTCAAAGTCAAAGGGTAAAAGTCAAAGTGGTCAAAGTCAATACGATCAAGGTCAAAATGAAGATGGTCAGGGTCAAAGCATTCAAAGTTCAGTGTCAAGGTGCACAGGTAGTGCACAACCAATTGTTCACAAAAGTTATGTTTTGTAGAAAGTTGGCGGTAGGTTGCAGATTGTCTTTCTATAATTTCTGTAAGGTTCAAAAGTGTTTTTAAAGTGTTTGGAAGGTTTTGGTGAACCCTCCCTTAGGTACACATTTGAAGAATTGAAGGGAAAAACGTGAAGTCATGTGAAGAGGAAGCATATGCAAAAGTGAAAGTATGGCCACCCATTTAAAATTTTGTTATTGTCCTAAAGTTGCAAGACAAAACAGGGATTCGTTGGCTGCACCCATTTGGAGACAATTTTGGGACATAAAAGTGAGCACCAAGATATGCTATCAGTAAGGATTCTATGTACATGAACTGACACTCAAATCAAGGCATGCATTATTCTTGGTTAGACTAAGCAAGGTGAGTAGAGTCTACCCTAGGAGAGAGAAGAGCAAGAGACATATAGTGAGTGTGCAATGTAGAGAAGCAAGTGCAAAGTGTGCAAGAAGTGTGACTTAGGCATGTGTAGAGGAGTTCTAAGCAATGCAATCAAAGGTCACAAAGGTCCCATTGAAGTTGTGTGTGCATCGACAGAAGGTGTCCATCCCTCCCCCTATTGGAAGCTTGAGTGCAAGGTGTGCACAAGTGCAAGCTCTTGGAGAAGGTGGAGGTCTGGTGCAGAGAAGGTTGGCAGCAGAAAGAACCTTGGTTATTTTGTAACTTTGTTGATTGCCACTCTTTGGGATTTCGCGCAGAGAGTATTTGGATTGTGTTGTACATGATTATTGTACTTCTCTCTTTATAATCAATTTACAGAAGTTTTCAATGTCTATATCCTTCTTATTACCCTTCTTCCTTCTCCTACAAACACTCAAGTCCCTTTCTGCACAAAAATCCCCCAATAGCCTTTGTCGCCAATTGAGTTGTTTTCTCTGTGAGTTCCTGTTGACTGCGAATATGCTTGGCCACAAGCTTTTCACTCATGATCTAGAACTGGCTTTTGGCTTCAAAGAGTTTTTCTTTTGCTTTATCTTCTTCCGTCAATATGTTTTGGACAGTCGTGGCTCTATCAATCATATTTCCGACTATTGGCTTTAGCTGATGCATATCCGCATTAAGCCATGTTTGTGATATAGCAGGTTCTTCACCGGTTCGCACGTCTTTTTCTTGCGCAACATGTAGTGTTTCTTGATTTGGCTGCCTAATATGTAGTTGCACTCTTGGCTCAAACCTTTTGGTTGTGGTTGTGGTTGTGGTTGTGGTTGTGGTTGTGGTTGTGGTTGTGGTTGTGGTTGTGGTTGTGGTTGTGGTTGTGGTTGTGGTTGTGGTTGTGGTTGTGGTTGTGGTTGTGGTTGTGGTTGTGGTTGTGGTTGTGGTTGTGGTTGTGGTTGTGGTTGTGGTTGTGGTTGTGGTTGTGGTTGTGGTTGTGGTTGTGGTTGTGGTTGTGGTTGTGGTTGTGGTTGTGGTTGTGGTTGTGGTTGTGGTTGTGGTTGTGGTTGTGGTTGTGGTTGTGGTTGTGGTTGTGGTTGTGGTTGTGGTATCTTGTGCTTCGAGTTCCAGAGATTGTACCTTTTGAGAATCAACTACCGCATCCAAGGGTGATGGTTCAACAACCACTCGGATCGGTATGGTGAGTTTTTGCTCACCTTGTACCGCGTCGATGTCTTGTGCTTGCTTGGGATGTATGATTGTTCTAGGCTTGGGAGGTATTTCTGTGAGTGATATCCTTGTTTGCTCATTCAATTGGATGATGTGCACCCTTTCCGATTGCTCTTCAATCCTCTGTTGGCATTGTTCCTTCTGCACGCTTTCCTTTTCCACTTGATTCGGTACTTGATTCAATTCATCCCATTTCTCTCACACATGCTTATCCATGTGTATATCAATATTGAGTATATCATTATCTTGGGATGATTCATCTTTTGAGCTTGAATAATTTAAACCTAGTTCTTTGTACCTATCTACTTGTTCTTCTTTGTGGCCTTTGCTTCTACCCATTTGGTCAAATAGTCTGGGCCTCTATTATGTACTCAGCATGAGAACCTTTAGCAGGTGGGCTAATCGGTCTGACAAAATCTATACCCCACTTAGTGAAGGCTCTAACACTAATCATAGATCACAGTGGCATTTTGTCCCTTCCGATGGGGTATTTTGTTCTTTGACATGCATCACAGCTTTGAACATACATTGTCGTATCCTGATACAAAGTTGGCCACCATAATCTGATGAAAAAAATCATTTTTTGCAGTTTTATCTGCTGAAAAAAGACCTCCTATGGCTCCAGTGTGATCTCCAAAACATGGATATACTCATCTTCATGTATAAATAATCGTAAATGATTGTCCTTTCCACATTTAATCAATTTTTTTCCTATAAGGGTATAATCTTTACTTTGCTCCTCGGAAGCCTGTTTTCTTGCTAGGTTTTCCCCTTCCAGGTTTTCTAGGTATGCCTATGTCCTTAAAAAGTTCACTAAGGGTAAACTTCATCTAGGTGCTATTGTGGAATATCATAGCATAGAGTTTTCCTTTGGTCTTTCCTCTTGACATGCAGGACAACTTGTTATGTGCGAATGAACATTTTTTGCATATCTCGCCAATACACCCCCACCTTTTTAATTCTTGCAGCATACCACTAATACTTCTATGTTTCTTCCATGGATTTATGTGGGCATATCTTAACCAAGTCTCTTGTTCATACTCATCTACACACCCCAAACAAAGTCCACTAGAATCCTAATTATATAGGCTTCCTGCCACAATGTGAAGATTCTGAGTCTTCCATAATTATTGGGTTTTATCTGAATTAATCCTATGACTAGGTTCATGCATGATTATAGGTATCAATTTCTCAGCCCACTGTATACAAACTTCCAAGTTAAAAAGATAGGCGTCAGGCAGATCATCTGCAACTCTAGTCGAGGGTTCTCCATGAGTCATTCGAGAGAGATGATCGGCTCTGACATGTGTGTTTCCTTTATTGACCACTACTAAAAAATCAAATTCTATTAAAAGGCCTATTCAGGAAAAATGGGAATTACACACGATTTTGAGATAGTTCTTTGTGTCCCAATGTTTTACATTTTGGCTCATTCACACACTACAACATGTTATTGTCTATTGATTCTGGTATATTAAATTTACACTTTAATATCAAGAATAATTGTGTTATAAATGGGGTATGGGGCTTGGCCTCAAAATTAAGATGTTAACATAGTAAGTAATATAAATGGGACTTGAATAATTCCCAAATTTCTTGAATAGGCCTTTTAAGAGTAAAAACCATCTTACTAATCTTCCCATGTTACAGGGTCTATTAACTAAGTATAACAGAGCCTGGTGATCAATAAAGAATTTGAATTTGTTTGCCAATACGTAGTGTCTAATTTTCTTTACAGCTTAAATCATTCCTAATCCCTCTCACTCAATGGTGGTGTAATTACATTTGGCTCGGTTGAGCTTCCTGTTACCATAGGCTATGGGGTGATCAAGTTTCCCTTCATCTGCAGGCTATGCTAAGATGCATCCTATGGCAAATTTGGAAGCATCCACATGGATATGGAATGGCTTGTTCCCATTCGATACTTTTAGAATGGGTGTTGAACTTATTCTGCTTTTCAACTCATTGAAGGCTTTCTCACAATCTTCACTCCAATTGAATTGAGTCATTTAGCCATATAGAGGTTTGGAAATTATGGCATACATGTGGATAAATCTATGATAGTATCCACAATGTCCCATAAATGGTTGTACTTCTTTTGCATTTTTTGATCGGGGTACTTCTAGAATAACTTTGATCTTGTCTTCATCTGTGGATATTCCGTTCTTAGACACTACATTTCTGAAAGGCTCTTGAGCCCAAGGGAAAAAAGTGGTTTTACGAAACTTTATTTGATCTAAATTCCTCGGAATCGGTCTTCTTGGATTACCTAGAGCCCACAATTATCTCAAAATGGATTCTTCATATGTCTATGCACTAGCTCATATGTTCCCGGCAAACACACCAAAATGTTTGGCCTCTTAGTCCAAGGGAAAGTGCATATACACAATGATATTTTGCCCGAACTTTCTAATGCTGGGTCAATTTTGGTCTCTCTAAGTCCACAATTTCACTCCAATGTATTGATGGAGGATCTGGGCAAATACATGCACAAATGGGTATCCAACTTTAGTGATTACCTATCGCGATCCTTCTCTCTCTTTCTCACCCACTCGCACTTTTACCTTTTACCTCGGGCCCACTCACTCACTCACGCACCCTCATTATCCACACGCATACTTTGTTACAACCTCACTTCCTCACCTTTTTTTTTTTTTTTACTCGTTGTCCCTCTCTCCTTTTCGTATTCTCTTCCACACTACCCTCTCTTACCCTCACCCATTCACCCTTCCTTCTTTTCACAGTCTTATACGATCCTTCTCCTTCTCGCATACACCCCTACACTCTTACTTATATATTCATATACACACTCCCTCAATCACATGGGTTACTCCTTAACCAAAAGGAAGAATGGAAAATCGAAGGTCTCCATTTAGAGATATTCGAGGGCTCCTTAAAGTTCTTAATAACGACTTTTTCAAGCATACAACGAAAAAGATGGTTACAATGATCTCTTCCCACTATTACGTATATGAATTCAAGTTCCCTTTTTGTCATGTCCTATCACTTAGGTGAAGTCCTAACCCATGAACAAGTAGCATACTTAAGTCCAAAATGTGTGTGTGATGCTCTAGTCCAAATCGTAGCAGTTCAGAGAGTGATGATTTATGCTTCGTTGAGTAAGGTTTCCTGCGATATCTCAAGTGGCCCTGTTCTTATACATGTTCAAAAATTCCCCAAGCAGAATTTCTCTGAAGTCCGACTTAAGCAGCCTAACTTCTCTGAAGAGAGGACCCATAATAGTGATATTGTTTACACACTTTGAATTCTCTTCTCGTGGAGCTCGTACGTGGCCACACTTTTAAATCTTCAAGCAGAAACAATAACTGAATGAACAAAAGAAGTTGTACATGAAAGATAGGGAAATACAAAGGAGCTTAATAAAACTCTCATCCCCTATGGACGGGGACCACGTCTGCTCCATCTCAGTACTTTATGGTACTCTAAATATCTGAGTATTAAGGGAATTCGTAGAACGAGAGAGAACTTGTGTGCCCATTAATCCTCCTGCCAACGAACTATCGAATCGATTTTACAGGGTCATCGAGCAATTGACCACTACTCCAAGAACCCTTTCCAGGTCGAAATTTGACCAACCATAAAGGTTGCAGGCTAAGCATTACTCCTGCTGCAAACTTTTATTCCTAAGACAAAAGCTTACAGATTTGAAGAAAGGGATTCCCACATCTCAACAAAGACAATCTTTTCCTATTGTATTTAACCTTAAAACGGAATCTATTGGCTGAAACCTGATATGGCATATGTTTGTGTTGAATCGAAGACTGGAAGCGGCATCATAACATGATGATTAAACAGTACTGTACAATGTGGCTACTTACACATGCTAGCGTGGACTGGAGACAGCACCCGTTACGATGGTAGCAGCTGTACATGATGATGACCTTTAATCTGCAACGTTGGACTGAACAGCTCCTCGAGAAAGATGCACGGTTCTCTACTTTGTCCTCCTTGCAGCGCCCTGTGTTTATCACTGATGGTGCTCCCACACCTAATCGAATCACCAAAAAACGCAAGGACAGAGGGATTTCCCCCCATTCAAGTGGCCTCGAATCTTCTTTCCTCCCCTCTCTTGCTCAGCCGACGAGAGACTCCCCTCAGAAGGTCGCCGAGACACCCCCTCGTGCTCTCTTGCTGCTGCCCACAAAAAAAACTCATGAAGCAACTCCCGCAACCACAGCAGCACCGCGTGGTCGTTTGGTCCTCTCTTTCCCTCTTTGCTTTTGATGCGATCTGTGATGACCTTATTCTTTCTCATAGCATCTTCCTGCTCCTCTCAGAAACGGTAAGGATTTTGCTGAAGCGCTGGGAGTAGCAACTACATCACACAGATGAAAATACAAGGCTAGGTTCCCTATCGGATTCACTCCCCAGTGCCAGCCCCAATCTCATGAGGAGGGATGATTCCCTAGAATCCTCTTTTGCGCAGCTATTCCCTCTTCCTTCCAACAGCCCACTCTCTCACTCCTGCTATCGGTCGACAAATCCCCCAGCCGAATGCCCCCTTTTTCTAATCTCCAAATGAGTCCGGAGCATATGACAGGCAGCCCCCGAATGCGTTCAGAGAGAAAGAAGCCACCCCCCTAACAACAGACGCAGCGGCCTTCCTTATTCTCCTTGATGGATCCCACCACGTCTGCGATCACCACTCATATAGGCAAAACAACCCAAAGATGCATGAAGAAATTATTCTCCTCCTTTCGACCTAGACTTCAACAGTTTTTTTTTTTTCTCCCCTCCTACACAGCAAGAAACTCCCCCAGCAACTGTTTGGTTTCTAGTACTCAGAGCAAAATGTCGCTCACACAACAGAACCTCCCCTTCGATGCTTCATCCCTGTGATGGGCACCTCGCACTCGACCCCCGTCCGCCAATTCACTAAGATGAAGAAGAAAAAACGAGAGAGAACGGCCTCCCCTTTTTCGGTTTCTCTTGTCAGAGGAAAAAACGGACCTACCCCCCTATAATTGAATGCACAATACCACATTTTGGAAGCATTGCCACGATTCGATTTGTTTTAGTCAGGCTTTTCCCAAAATTTCATCATGAATTTGACTGCCCTTGTCCAGCGCTCCAATGCTAGCACAAGCTTTCAACACATTGAAAAAAAAAAATGGTGGCCTTCGGTGTGGAACCTTGTTTCTGCATCAACTCAAAACAGCGTATTGCTTCTTTTCCATAGCCATGCTGTGCATATCCTGCAATTAATGAATTCCATGAAATTACATCAGGAGTAGAAAGACCATCGAAGACTTTGTGTGCAATTTCAAGGAAGCCACACTTTCCATACATGTCAACCAATGCACTACCAATAACCATGTTTCTTCCCAAAAAAAACCATTCCTTGAAATTTCTGCATGTATTTCTCTACCTTTACCAACATTTCCGGGAATGGAACAGGCTTTCAAGCCACAAACAAGAGTGCAAAAATCTGGATTGACACCTTCTATCTACATTTGTGCAAGGCAGTTAAGTGCTTTAATGCCATACTCATATTTGACATAACCAGACATGAGAGCATTCCAGGAAATAACATCCCTCTTGGGAAGAATGTCAAACACTTCTAATGCTCTTTTAAGAAAACCACAATTCGCATACATGTCCACTAAAGCATTGCCAAGAGCAAGGTCTCTAATAAGCCCTTGCTAACAATCTCTTCATGTATTTCCTTCCCCTTTTCCATGTTTCCAATTCTTCCACATGCTATCAAGCAGCAAACATAAGTGACGGCATTCGGGGCCACACCTTTGAGTTGCATTTCATCAAGACATTTGAGAGAAAACATGGCATCCCCAGGTTTGGCATATCCTGTAATTAAGGCAGTCCATGACACATCATCTTGATTCAGAAGCCTATTGAAGACTTCGTGTGCTTTACTGATCAAGCCACACTTGATATACATGTCTATCAAAATGGTTGTGGCCTTCACTCACCAAGCTTGCATGACAATAGGCATTCAATACATAAACAAGAAATGCAAGAATCTGAATGGGCTCTCCCCCAAACTGCATCTGCTCAACACAAATGATTGCATCCTAAACATGCTCATATTTTCCATAATCTGAACTCCAAACACCAAGGGCATTCCCCTCTGAACAAGATGCAGCCATGTAGTTTGCAAATACCTTCCATCCCATTGATCAACTCTTCAAATACCTGCAATCAAACATATTTCCCTGGCCAAATAGAAACATATTAGTGCATAAAAACCAACCATTTTCGGAGCTAACATACTCCCCTCTTCTTATTTGCGAAGTCGTCCTCGACGAGCGATATGCTACCTGCACTCTAGTTATCCAACATGTGATCATCACTCAATCAAATACAAATCTTTACCTTGCATGACCATACTCTTCTTCCTCAATGTAGCACCTGAAATCATACTCATACAATCATTTGTTAGTACCAAAATCCAATCATTTCACTTACCATCTTTGTCCATCCTCTCGCATCTTCATCGACATGTCCACCTGTCTGCAAACTTCATTAAAACATTAGAACCTTTTTTCATCAAATCCCAATAACATCTACAACCAAAATGGAAAGACAATCATCCACATCACACATATACACTCGGCACACACATCATGATCCCGCATCACTCATGCATTCTCGTCACGCACAACATACATACATGCAAACAGAAGACATATCCACATTCGCTCTCGTCACTCTTCTCGACTACTCATTCAACACGTCACACATCTTTATTCCACATACATACTCAACACACTTTCCACACACCACCAAAAACCATTTCCGAGTTCTGTTTCGATACTCTTCCCAACCACACGATCGCTTTCTTGATTCCTTTTTCCCGTTTCTAATTGGGTTCTCTCGCCGATTGTTCATTCCCTTTCCCACCTAGGGTTTCCACTACCCGCTTGCCTTCCTGTCTATCTCTCTATTTTTCTTGCTCGTCGACTAGATCAGATGCTAGGTCACCACCACACCACTCTAACTTGATGGATACACGATAAGGACCACTCAAGTCTAACGTCGGGTCACCTCGACAAGACCGCTCATCATCAACGCGATTCAGGACTTCTCAAGTTGTCATATCACCTAAGAGCCAAACTGAACACTTCCGGAAGGTTTGCAGACAAACAATGCAACTAGCACGATTGGATTCCTCAAGTCCAAGCTTTCCATAGACACATCGCAACCAAAACCCTAGCCGAGCTTAAGCTTCAATTTGACATGTTTCATCGGGAGCCCACACATAACCCAAATCCCCACAACACAAACACAGATATTCCCATCCGAGCATCATGCTCTCTCACCTCTCTTATGTCCCCCCTCGAGCGAGGAATTCTTCTCATTCATTTTTTCCACAATTTTTTCTCTCTTTTTTCATCATTTTTTTTTATATATTTACTCACACTTGTCGGCCTACGCCGAAGCTGGATGCGACTCGTGGACTCGACCACCCGATCGAGTTTGCTCCACCCATCTACCAACCCAACGCAGCGCGCGACACACAGACAGCTAGCCCTATGCGAAACCGACGTCGGTTCGTGGCTTTGACCACCCGGCCAAAGTGGGTCCACCCACCTATCGGCCCACATAGGCACGTAGCCACACTCACACATACACAAACATATATTTTTTCATTTTCTTTTCATTCCCGCATCTCGAGAATTAGGAGACAAAAGAAAGGACTTTTCCCAACCCAACCAATCACGACACACACACATAAACTCCCCTCGTGGACATCCCAATGAGACATATCTCCTCTCTGCTGCCACTCAAGCCAAAATCCAGCCACTAATGCCATGGTCAACCCGTCCTCGCAAAACCCGCACACACTAATTACTTTGCCGACCTGAAACCTTTAAAAGTGTCACTTCAGTCCTAAGCGTACAACAGACTTGGTCCATCCGTCCTCACATCTTTGACTCGCAATCCACAAAGCAAACCCTAGTCAGACTACAGCCGTCCTAACCGGCATCCATCATATCATCTTTTTCTTTTTCATCTCCATCCTCTGCCTCGCAGAGATTCCACATGATTCGACAGCTTGCTGATATTGTCCTCTAGCCAAGCGATACGGTCTGGAAGGCCACCATTCATTACTACACCTCTTAATGTCTCAAGCTTCACTGCTAAATCCCTTATCCCTTCTTCTTTTTGCTCATCACTGCCTTGGAGTCGAAAAATCTCATCATCCACTTGATGGAACCGAACCCACATTTTCTTCTTCTCCTCTTCTAAATGGCTCATCTTTCTTTCTATTTCCAAAGGAACCTCCTCGCTTTCCCCGACTTGGCCAGACAACTTTTCAACCTCTTCTCGAATCGACCTCTCCTCCCAGATTCTACTCATATTTTCTACTTCCAGATCATCCACTTTTTTCGACAAATCCTTCGCCTTTTCTAACTCCACGCCTATCGCCTCTAACTGGTCCAACATCACTTTTAGCTCTTCCTCTATTCTACCTACTTTCGGATCCTCTACTCGTTCTCGGGTCTCATCGTCTTTCTGATTCATCCACCTACCGAGCTTGCTACTCAGCCTTGCATTCTCTTTCTCTACACGTCTCATTTTCTCATCGCTCTCTGCTTGGGCACTTTTCATTCTTTGTAACTCCAGGTGGAACTCGTCACATGCCTTACCCGCTTGATCACTGTATCGATGGATTATGCTTTGTACCTTCTCGATTTCATGCTCCATTCCCTCGACTCTCCTCATTAGGTCATCCTCGTCTCTTGAGAGCTCTTCTTCGATCGCAACTCCAAAGCAGTCGGCTACCATCAAACCGGATCTCAAGTCCCAGACCACGTTTTCACTCTCGGGCTTCACAAGATCTTGCCTCCAGCTTTTGTTTACTCTTTTCCACTCCTTGTTTCCATTTTTCAACATTCGTACTTGCTTTTCCCAAGTTTCTAGGACCTCGGCCATTTTCTCTTGATTTTCCTCTAATTTTGCTATTTTGATCCTCTCGTTATCTCGCTCTACCCGAAGCAAATTGACTTGACATTCCAAGCTCTTCACAAGTTCTACCAAGTCTCGATCATGAGATCCAGTGTCCTTGCTTCCACTTGCTCTCGCAGTCTTCGTCGACGAAGTGACTCCACCCTTGTCAACTTCCACATACAAGGAGGATAAACACTTATCAGATTGATTCGTTGTGACCTTTACGCCAGTCACCTCTTTTGAGCCACACACGTGCTCGCATAGTCTCTTTTTCCCGCAGTCCTCACATGTGGGAACAAAATCCAACGGGGTGCATACACGAGGGCAATATTTGGCTATATGCCCAATCCGCTCGCAACACCAGCATCTCACATAATTTGATATCGGGCCAAATCGCCACCCTCGGTTCACATGATATCTCATGGTCGGACGAGAATCTATCCATCTCCTATTTCGTTCAGAATTCATTTGCCTCATGTTGGCATTCTCCTCAAAACCACAGGCTTGCCTTTGTTGGGCCATTTCTCTAATGAAGATCAGAGCAAATTTGGGATCGACTTGGCTGTGCCACACGATTGGGGCACCAAGCAAACTCGTAGCACTCTCGATGAGATGTGCTAAGCCAAATCCCGGCAAACGCACCAAAATGAAAGGCTCTTGAGCCCAAGGGAAAAAAGTGGTTTTACGAAACTTTATTTGATCTAAATTCCTCGGAATCGGTCTTCTTGGATTACCTAGAGCCCACAATTATCTCAAAATGGATTCTTCATATGTCTATGCACTAGCTCATATGTTCCCGGCAAACGCACCAAAATGTTTGGCCTCTTAGTCCAAGGGAAAGTGCATATACACAATGATATTTTGCCCGAACTTTCTAATGCTGGGTCAATTTTGGTCTCCCTAAGTCCACAATTTCACTCCAATGTATTGATGGAGGATCTGGGCAAATACATGCACAAATGGGTATCCAACTTTAGTGATTACCTATCGCGATCCTTCTCTCTCTTTCTCACCCACTCGCACTTTTACCTTTTACCTCGGGCCCACTCACTCACTCACGCACCCTCATTATCCACACGCATACTTTGTTACAACCTCACTTCCTCACCTTTTTTTTTTTTTTTACTCGTTGTCCCTCTCTCCTTTTCGTATTCTCTTCCACACTACCCTCTCTTACCCTCACCCATTCACCCTTCCTTCTTTTCACAGTCTTATACGATCCTTCTCCTTCTCGCATACACCCCTACACTCTTACTTATATATTCATATACACACTCCCTCAATCACATGGGTTACTCCTTAACCAAAAGGAAGAATGGAAAATCGAAGGTCTCCATTTAGAGATATTCGAGGGCTCCTTAAAGTTCTTAATAACGACTTTTTCAAGCATACAACGAAAAAGATGGTTACAATGATCTCTTCCCACTATTACGTATATGAATTCAAGTTCCCTTTTTGTCATGTCCTATCACTTAGGTGAAGTCCTAACCCATGAACAAGTAGCATACTTAAGTCCAAAATGTGTGTGTGATGCTCTAGTCCAAATCGTAGCAGTTCAGAGAGTGATGATTTATGCTTCGTTGAGTAAGGTTTCCTGCGATATCTCAAGTGGCCCTGTTCTTATACATGTTCAAAAATTCCCCAAGCAGAATTTCTCTGAAGTCCGACTTAAGCAGCCTAACTTCTCTGAAGAGAGGACCCATAATAGTGATATTGTTTACACACTTTGAATTCTTTTCTCGTGGAGCTCGTACGTGGCCACACTTTTAAATCTTCAAGCAGAAACAATAACTGAATGAACAAAAGAAGTTGTACATGAAAGATAGGGAAATACAAAGGAGCTTAATAAAACTCTCATCCCCTATGGACGAGGACCACGTCTGCTCCATCTCAGTACTTTATGGTACTCTAAATATCTGAGTATTAAGGGAATTCGTAGAACGGGAGAGAACTTGTGTGCCCATTAATCCTCCTGCCAACGAACTATCGAATCGATTTTACAGGGTCATCGAGCAATTGACCACTACTCCAAGAACCCTTTCCAGGTCGAAATTTGACCAACCATAAAGGTTGCAGGCTAAGCATTACTCCTGCTGCAAACTTTTATTCCTAAGACAAAAGCTTACAGATTTGAAGAAAGGGATTCCCACATCTCAACAAAGACAATCTTTTCCTATTGTATTTAACCTTAAAACGGAATCTATTGGCTGAAACCTGATATGGCATATGTTTGTGTTGAATCGAAGACTGGAAGCGGCATCATAACATGATGATTAAACAGTACTGTACAATGTGGCTACTTACACATGCTAGCGTGGACTGGAGACAGCACCCGTTACGATGGTAGCAGCTGTACATGATGATGACCTTTAATCTGCAACGTTGGACTGAACAGCTCCTCGAGAAAGATGCACGGTTCTCTACTTTGTCCTCCTTGCAGCGCCCTGTGTTTATCACTGATGGTGCTCCCACACCTAATCGAATCACCAAAAAATGCAAGGACAGAGGGATTTCCCCCCATTCAAGTGGCCTCGAATCTTCTTTCCTCCCCTCTCTTGCTCAGCCGACGAGAGACTCCCCTCAGAAGGTCGCCGAGACACCCCCTCGTGCTCTCTTGCTGCTACCCACAAAAAAAACTCCTGAAGCAACTCCCGCAACCACAGCAGCACCGCGTGGTCGTCTGGTCCTCTCTTTCCCTCTTTGCTTTTGATGCGATCTGTGATGACCTTATTCTTTCTCATAGCATCTTCCTGCTCCTCTCAGAAACGGTAAGGATTTTGCTGAAGCGCTGGGAGTAGCAACTACATCACACAAATGAAAATACAAGGCTAGGTTCCCTATCGGATTCACTCCCCAGTGCCAGCCCCAATCTCATGAGGAGGGATGATTCCCTAGAATCCTCTTTTGCGCAGCTATTCCCTCTTCCTTCCAACAGCCCGCTCTCTCACTCCTGCTATCGGTCGACAAATCCCCCAGCCGAATGCCCCCTTTTTCTAATCTCCAAATGAGTCCGGAGCATATGACAGGCAGCCCCCGAATGCGTTCAGAGAGAAAGAAGCCACCCCCCTAACAACAGACGCAGCGGCCTTCCTTATTCTCCTTGATGGATTCCACCACGTCTGCGATCACCACTCATATAGGCAAAACAACCCGAAGATGCATGAAGAAATTATTCTCCTCCTTTCGACCTAGACTTCAACAGTTTTTTTTTTTTCTCCCCTCCTACACAGCAAGAAACTCCCCCAGCAACTGTTTGGTTTCTAGTACTCAGAGCAAAATGTCGCTCACATAGCAGAACCTCCCCTTCGATGCTTCGTCCCTGTGATGGGCACCTCGCACTCGACCCCCGTCCGCCAATTCACTAAGATGAAGAAGAAAAAACGAGAGAGAACGGCCTCCCCTTTTTCGGTTTCTCTTGTCAGAGGAAAAAAACGGACCTGCCCCCCTATAATTGAATGCACAATACCACATTTTGGAAGCATTGCCACGATTCGATTTGTTTTAGTCAGGCTTTTCCCAAAATTTCATCATGAATTTGACTGCCCTTGTCCAGCGCTCCAATGCTAGCACAAGCTTTCAACACATTGAAAAAAAAAAATGGTGGCCTTCGGTGTGAAACCTTGTTTCTGCATCAACTCAAAACAGCGTATTGCTTCTTTTCCATAGCCATGCTGTGCATATCCTACAATTAATGAATTCCATGAAATTACATCAGGAGTAGAAAGACCATCGAAGACTTCGTGTGCAATTTCAAGGAAGCCACACTTTCCATACATGTCAACCAATGCACTACCAATAACCATGTTTCTTCCCAAAAAAACCATTCCTTGAAATTTTTGCATGTATTTCTCTACCTTTACGAACATTTCCGGGAATGGAACAGGCTTTCAAGCCACAAACAAGAGTGCAAAAATCTGGATTGACACCTTCTATCTGCATTTGTGCAAGGCAATTAAGTGCTTTAATGCCATACTCATATTTGACATAACCAGACATGAGAGCATTCCAGGAAATAACATCCCTCTTGGGAAGAATGTCAAACACTTCTAATGCTCTTTTAAGAAAACCACAATTCGCATACATGTCCACTAAAGCATTGCCAAGAGCAAGGTCTCTAATAAGCCCTTGCTAACAATCTCTTCATGTATTTCCTTCCCCTTTTCCATGTTTCCAATTCTTCCACATGCTATCAAGCAGCAAACATAAGTGACGGCATTCGGGGCCACACCTTTGAGTTGCATTTCATCAAGACATTTGAGAGAAAACATGGCATCCCCAGGTTTGGCATATCCTGCAATTAAGGCAGTCCATGACACATCATCTTGATTCGGAAGCCTATTGAAGACTTCGTGTGCTTTGCTGATCAAGCCACACTTGATATACATGTCTATCAAAATGGTTGTGGCCTTCACTCACCAAGCTTGCATGACAATAGGCATTCAATACATAAACAAGAAATGCAAGAATCTGAATGGGCTCTCCCCCAAACTGCATCTGCTCAACACAAATGATTGCATCCTAAACATGCTCATATTTTCCATAATCTGAACTCCAAACACCAAGGGCATTCCCCTCTGAACAAGATGCAGCCATGTAGTTTGCAAATACCTTCCATCCCATTGATCAACTCTTCAAATACCTGCAATCAAACATATTTCCCTGGCCAAATAGAAACATATTAGTGCATAAAAACCAACCATTTTCGGAGCTAACAATTTCCTAAAGTTTTTCCTTGCCATACCATGAAGACACATTTTTCTGGGTTTAAACAGGCTCTTTATTGTCTGCACTTTTCAAGAATTCTCCTCAAGTTGGGTATGTGATCCACTCTTTGAGAGGAATAGTGGCACAAATCCTCCATGTATACTTCCATGATTTTCCTAAGGAATTCCTTAATCTCTGAAAGGTGGCTTGAGCATTGGTTAGGCCAAAGGGCATAACCCTAAAAGCATATATGCCCCATTTTATAGCAAATGCGGTTTTATGTTGATCCTTCAAAGAAATTGCAACTTGGTTGTACCCAGAGAATCCATTGAGGAAGCTAAAGACTTCTTTGCATGCCACTCTCTCCAAGAGGTGTTCCATAATGGATTAGGGGTAACTAACACGAATAGTGGCTGTGTTAACCTTTTTGAGGTTAATCCAAACCCTTAATTTACCATTTTTCTTGGGTACCACTACCAAGGGTGACACCCACTCTGTGTGTTTGATTTCATATATAAACCTTGTTGCCAATAATTTATCTATTTCTTCCTTGGTTTTGGCAAAGTATACATCATTGTAAGTGCATGGTCATTGTTTCAGAGGTTTAGCTTCAGGGGTCATGGGAATACAGTGTGAACAAATAGAGGGATCCACTCCTTTTAAATCCTTGTATGTCCAAGAAAATACATCCCTATAGTTTTGAATCAACTCTATTAGTTCTCATTCTTCATTTTCTGACACATCTTTCTTGATGTAGGTGCATCTCTCCTCTTCCCCTTCTATGGTCACTGTGAATTTCTTGGTTTGTTCCTTATTATTGTATGCTATTCCTTCTTGTGCTTTTCATTTAGGCATTTGGATGGCAATTTTTCTTTCCTCTAATTCATATTTTTTAAAATTTTCGGGAACTTCAACTATTCTTGTGGTGTATTCTCTTCCCTCCTAGTCTCTCCTGAATTTATGTTTTCTTGTCTTCCTTTTTGTTCAAGGGTGAAAGTGCTTCCAGTAATAGTTTCTTTATGTTCTCCCTCCAAGCGATGTCCTTCCACCTAGTTCTCGACCTTCATTTCTATACTTTCATAATCTTCTATCCATTCTCCTTCCTCCATCTCTTGTAGTACGACCATGTATAGACTCACATCAAACCATCCTTGTCTATGCACTCGTTCAAGGTTAGGACTTCCTCATTGACACACACATCCAATGTGTCCAATATCTCTATCCATCCGTGGGGCTCAAACTCTTCATCTAGGAACACTTGTGGCATATATGTTGGATCATCTATTGGTCTAGAGATTCCACAACCTTGTTGCCAAGTTCATCTTCTTTCTTCTTCTCACTTGGCTACCTTACACATCCATAGTTGGGTGTCTTCATGCATCCATGATTGGTTTTCAGATCCCGCACTATGGATTGATAGGTCATCCTCTTCTTTATGCACTGTGTTCCATTGTAGAGGTGGAACATCTCGGTAAGCATATGTATGGAGATTTATCCTCATGGTTGTGCCCCTATGTTGCACGTATGCTACGTCTCTTCCCCAGTCTTGCGCTACCCTTAGTTGTCTCATAAAAGGCCTTCCCAAAATCATTTCATAGTTACTTGCTCTCTCAAATAGACAAATGGCTAATGTGTGCTTGAAGTCTAGTCCACATGTTGTAAGTACAACATTCTCTAACAATCCTAGAGGTGTTTCGGTGTGACCATTAGCTAATTGTAATTTCATTCTTGTAGGTCGTAAAGCTGGTTTTCCCCACTTCTCCCATATTTCTTTTGTGGCTATTCCTACTCTAGCTCTTGTATCTAGGATTGCTTTCATGGTGTAACCTCGGAAAGTAATGGGTAGACATGTGTTACCTTCATCTCCTTTGTTGAAATATCCTACTTTGTCTATCCGGATTTGGACTGTACGCACATCTCCATTAACCTCCTTATTGACCACTTTGCTTCCTTTTGCCCCATTTGCTTAGCCAATTTAGTCCATACTTGTGGTTTAATTCTTAGTAATTCCTCCAAAGTTATGGAGCACTGCACTTTTGTCTCCTTCAACTTTTGTGCTATATTCAATGTTTTTCTTGAGGTTTCGCATCCTTTTGTTCTTATTGTTGGGGCATGATAAAGCTCAAAATTCCACTCATATTCTCCCATGTAGTTAGGTAGAGTGTTTATGCTTTCCAACTCCTCTTTATCAAGTTCCAAAAATTCCTCATGATTTATCTCTTGGTTCATCATTCTTGGGTTCTTGGATGTATCTAACTCTTCAAAAGGCAGATCAATTCCCTCAGTTTTCCTCCATCTTTCTTCCTAGACTCTAGCCCATAGATCCTCAAGCTAATTAGCTTCAACTTTCAGGATCACATAACTTCTTTCATGATTGTCAATGGTTACACTTTCGTCTTTCTCTACAATCCTCCTTTCTTCCGAAGGGTCATGTACTCCTAAACATTCTTGAAATTCTCTATCAGATATTCTTGTTTATGGGAGACTTTGGATAGTTTCTCTAGTGTGTTTTGAGCAATTTCAATCAACTTTTTGCGGATCTCTAGTCTTTCTTTTTCCAGATCTCCTCTCAGGTAACTCAATTCGTGTTGTTCCAAACTGGGTGGTCCTGCTTTGATCCTGGATTGATATGCTTTTATCCACATGGTGAGATCTTTAGGCATTGGATCAGCTAGAACCAACCCCACTTATTGTTTTTGTTGCTCTTTCTCCTCTTTCATAGAATCCATATTGGTTGTAGGATTCTTCAATTGATTTGGCTCTTATTTGCTCTTCTCTTCCTCCTTCTTTTGACTCCACTTGTTTCTCAATTTCTTTCATCAAGCTTTCCATCTTTGAGTTCTTTTTACATTAGAGTTTTCTTCAGACTCTTGTGAGTTTTCCACTATTTGAAGCATCTGTGTTTCATGTTTGTTGGTTTCTTGCATAATTGAATTTAGCCTTTCTGGACTTTGTTTAGCTCTTGCTCTTATAATCACCTTTAATGGTACCGTATATTCCTTGTCACTTCCAAAAGGTTCTACCACTTCTACTATGTTTATCTGAGTAGTTTGCGTCATCTTGTTAGGGTTTTTAGGACAATCCCTAAACAAATGCTCCTTTCCACAATCACTACAATATCCTTCCCACACCTTAGGAGGTGGTATGTAAGGTAGAGTGCATTCCCTAATGAAATGGTCTCCTCCACAATGATAACAAGGTCCTCTAGGGACTAGAGGTCTAATCAAGGGTCTAGAAGGTGCTTGCGCTCTTGGAGTCATGTACATTAATGTAGCATATTCAGCTCCATATCCATGTGAGCTGTCATAGACCTCTTGTCCATAAGGATAGTGCTCATAGGTCTACTCATAGTTCACCGAATCAGCCTTGTATGCATAGTATTCTCCCCAATTTCGATCATAGAATTGATTACGGCTATCAGGGCCTATTAATGAAGTGGTCGGTACTAGAGCTCTCTCAATGTTCTTTTCTGCTTGGGCAAATTTCACTAGGACAACATTCTATGGGTGAGGTGGTTGTTGTCCTAACACGAGCTACGATGGAGTGCATCCTGGGTAGTCGTATGGACATTGAATGAAACGTGGGTTCTGGTGCTAAGGATACCTAGGAAATTCCCTTCCTTGGTCTCTAACTAGGTATCCATATGACCTAAATTGTGGTGGTTGGACAGGTCTAGGTTGTCCATTGTAAGGACAATTTTCAGTATTGTGATTTGTGTATATCTGTTCAATATTGTAGTACTGAGCTTGATTTTGTGCTGGTTGTCGATTATAAACATATGGGGATGGTGGGAAAATTCCTCTATTGCACACATGAGAAGGATGATCCC
Source organism: Ceratopteris richardii (assembly GCA_020310875.1). Classification (NCBI taxonomy): domain Eukaryota; kingdom Viridiplantae; phylum Streptophyta; class Polypodiopsida; order Polypodiales; family Pteridaceae; genus Ceratopteris; species Ceratopteris richardii. The sequence continues at coordinate 123,686,612 of CM035419.1, forward strand.
CTCCATAGTGTATACATCTCCTAAGTATCGGCATCCTCAACGGGAGGTTGGGATACTTCCTTTGTCCCTGCATACCTAATTTCCTAGCAACTAAGTCTGCAATCTCTTCCACATTGGTGTTCAAACTACAGATGTTGCTAGAATTATCCTCACCCTTAGTCTTAGTTTGGGGGATCTTTAAGTCTTCTAACAAGTTGTCTTCCAAGTCTATACACTCCTTCAAGCATTCACTCAATGTTTGGAATCTCTTTACATAGACTAGTGCTCTTAGATATCCATTGACTAACCCTTCCAAAAATAATGAGCTCATTTTCTGCTATGTAGGCCTTTCCTCTGTGGGGCATCTATCCATATATTGCTTAAATCTTCTAGCTACCAGATAGACCAACTTAGTAGGAGATTGTTTAAAGCTGTGAATCAAAGATGAAGAGTTCTTCTTAATGCCAGTCTTTGTGAATTCTTCAATCATTTATTGAAATACTTGTTCCATGTTTAAGAAACTATTGGGTTCAAGTGGTTGGAACCAAGCCAAGGCAGTATCCATGAGAGTCAAACTGAATGACTCATATTGAACTAGGAAATCTTCCACTTGTTCAGCACGAATCACTTGCTTGAACTCGGCTATGTGACTATAAGGTTCGTTCGACTCATCATAGTGTCTCCTCATACATTTGGCCACTTGAATTGATCGCAATCTTCTACCAGGTTCTGGTGGTCTGGGCATAACAAGAATGGTTGGATGTCTCACTTGAGCACCGATTCCCCTTCCTACGGGCAGTCTCTCCGGAATAGGATTTCTGTTCCTCGGCTCTCCACTAGATGGGGGTTGATAGTTGGGATTGGTTCTTGGCATTGAAAATTGAACGTTAGTCCTCACCGGAATGCTCTGTTGTTGAGCCTACCCAAAGTTCTGGTAGGCAAAGCTTTGGTAAGTTCCTTGAGGGTTCTAGGGGGTGGTTTCGTGGTCTCTCGGGGAAACACTGGAATGCCTTGATATCTTAATCGCCATCTTTCTAGATCTAAAATAGGCCAGTAATTTCACATATTCCTGTCAAGATAGGTGATTTGAGAGAGATCCTGCGGATCTTGTAACTCATAAATGGTGATAGGGTTGCTACTTTCTCCCCACAAAGACATGTGTACCTAAGTGACAACTTAGGGCATGTGAGGAAAGAGACTTTTCCTATATCACCAACAAGTACACATAGTGGGGATGATCACACATTTAAATTATCAATCCAAAAATTATCTTGAACGTAACCGAGTGTATGAAGACATGCACTTACACAATGGTCAATGAAGTAGAATAGCTATTGTTACATGCAAATGAGTGCCATCACTCACACAAGAGATCAGCACTTTTATTGGAAAACTCTAATCTCCTACTATGTTACAAGGATTATGATACACTGTTTGGGATTTATGCATCGATTCCTCTAGTGCATTTATATGACTTCATTAGGTTTTCATAGACATTTGAAGAAGAAAATTGATGCCCATAATTGAAAATTTTTGGGGGCTCCTTTTTTGTGTCCCTTTTCTCTACAAAACTCTCCCCCTCTTTGTCTCTATCATCCCTTGACAGGATTTACTGTGATAATTTGGGCTACCACACATGCATCTAGTGACTAAGAATGTGATTGTCTTAGTCACGTGTTTCAACTTTTCAGCCTCTACCTCTTTCTAACTTTTGACCTTCAGATAAATGTTTGTTTCCACATAGTTGGCCCTGTTGTATTGTTGAAGCATGTTTACTTCTTTTCACCACTACACCTAGTGGCTAAGAACGTGATTATCTTAGTCACTCTTTTTTGCTTTTCAACCTCTACCCCTTTCTAGCTTTTGTTCTTCAAATACATCTTTGTTTTCACTCTTCAAGTCCTCCTTCGTTTGCATTGTGGCTTGATGCATGGCCCTGCGGGGCTTTGTGCAGAGATATCTATTAAGTTTTATTCTTTTAATGTATCTTTTTCTTTGGTTTTCTTCTTCTTCATCTTTTGCTTGATTCTCTTGTCTCTCCTTCCACAGTTAGGTTGATCGGGTTTGAACCTCCAAAAAGCTTCATCTATCTCTCTATTCAAGAAAAGCTCAATGATTTTATTATCCTTGGGAATCCATTCTGGGGTAATCATTCTTGTCAAGATGGATTTGTCGCGAGGTGTCTTGGGTTCTCCTCCTATGTTTCCTTGTTCTATGTTTCCTTGTTCTATGTTTCCTTGTTCTATGTCTCCTATCTTATTTGTTGGAATCACAATTCCAAACTCATTGGTCCTATCCGATAAGATGGTGACCACATACCATTATGTTTGATCATTAATTGTGTTTCAAGGTCCCATAGGTGATATCCAAGTTGATCCTTTGGATCATATCCAATCAAAATGCATTTCTTTGAATTATAGTCCGAATTTTCTCTAAAATTATTGGGTATATGAACATATGCGTCACAACCAAAACCTCAAAGATGATCATAATATGGTGGTTTCCTTGTCCATAAATCTTGTGCCACTTTAAGAAATTTGGCAGTACTAGGTGAAAGATTAATCACATGAATTGTAGTCAACACTCTTTCTGCCCAAAAGCCTTATGGGAGGTTTGCATGATGCAACATAGAAAGTAATCTATCTTGAATATTTCTATTCATCCTCTCAGCTATGCCATTTTATAGTAAGGTAAAAGGAGTTGTAAACTCTCTATGAATTCCTCACAACTGATAGAAAAGTTTGAATTCATGTGAGGTATACTCACGTCCATTATCTGATTGTAAAGTCTTGAGCTTAGTTCCTTTTTCAATTCCAAATGGAGCAAACTATTTTTTCAAAGTAGGGAATACCTCATCCTTTGACTTGATATGATATACTCAGACTTTTCTAGTAGCATCATCTATGATAGTGACAATGTAAAGAGAACCGCCTAATGAGCTTGTGGGCATATGACCACACACATCTCTATGAATGAGATCTAAAGGTTGAATTGAAGAGTCAATGTGCATTTTGTGCACATTCCTAGTTTTCTTTCCATATTGACAATGCCCACAAAAGGAAAAATCAGAGAATGAGAACACATGTAAGTATCTAGAATGAGAAAGATTTTCCATTCCACTATGAGATATGTGGCCCAAATGGCAATGCCATATACAAGCCATAGGTTTTTCACTAACAACTAACAAGTGTTCTTTCTATGATACAAATAATAGATAAAGTGAGCCAACTTTTCTTCCTTTTGCAATAACCATATTACCCTTTGATATTCAAAAGGATTGAGGCATAGAAAACCACTTTGTAACCAACGTCATCAAGTTGACTAATTGACATAAATTTTTGTGATAATTGAGGCACAGGGTGTACATTATGCATATCAAATTTTGAACCCTTAGTAAACTCTACAATCAAATTTCCAATCCCAATAAAATAAAACTAACAAGAACCATCAAGTCTCATGATACCAAGAGAATTTGTTGCATAAATAGAAAACCATTCTCTATGCGATGTCACATGGAAAGAAGCACCTGAATCTAGCATCCAAATGTGGGAAAGAGAATCAACCATAAGAGCCTCACTAGACAGAGTACTGTCAAGTTTCAACACATGAGAATCATAAAAAATAACATTAATTTCTTCCATCTTCACAATCCAAGCAGATGGTGCAAGTAACTATTTAACATTCCCATCAACATACTATCCTTTACCTTTACCATTCTTTAATACATAGAATTCTTTCTTCATATGTTCTTCCTTTCTTACAATGATAATGGCACTTGATATCCCTTTTCCTTGATTTTCTCCTACTCCCCTTGACCATTCTTTCCCTTGTTCTTGCTCCTACCACGTTGTTGATTCCTTCCTTGGTAAGAATCACAAACACTATATGTCTCTCCACTATGAAGACCAACCATAGACGTTCTACAAATCTCTTCACTTAAGAGTGCTCCACATATGTTGACCAGCTTACCACTAAGTGCACTATTGCGAATGGATGTGGAAAATGTATCCCATGATGATCGCAAGGTGCATTGCAACAAGATTTTTGTTCATTTCATTATCCATGTCATTTTTTGAGCCCATTACTAAGAAAATATAGCATCAAACGCATTTTTTAACACTAGCAATGTCTTTCATGCAAAGATCATATAACTTTCGCATTAGGTACACCTTATTTGATGCAGTTTTTCTTTCATATGTATTTCCTAACTTCTTCCAAAGATCCTTTTCACTTTCACAATCAATACTATAAAGTAAACATTATCTTCCAAATTTATTCAAGCGATAGACCAATCCATTTCATCCAACTCATCCCAATCATCGTCATCCATATCAATGGACTTTTTTGAGATTCCATTTTCTGGCTTCCACTACCTACTCTGAATCAACACATCTTTAATCAAATTCTTCCCTACTACAAAGATTGCACCATCAAGTTTTTGAATCTCATAATGGTATTTGCCTCACAAGTTATAAATCCTATTGAGAACATGGGAACTAGACCTTGATCCACTACATGTGGCTAAGATATATGATGCCATAATGATAGATAACTAACTAGAATGATAATGGAGCTCAAATAGTCCAAACATCACTAAGACTTAGGAAAGATGACCACGTGTCAAATTTTGGGAGAATTTCAATAGAGTCTCCCTAGAAAAATGGATCAACGAACAAAAATGACCAAGAAAAGATATTATGTGAGAATATATGTGCTCACACCACTAAGTGTATCAAGGAGTAAAGTCAACCACCATAAAATTGAAAATTTCAAATCTCAAAAAAATTATGTAGAGTGGCCTCTATAAAATGAGCATATGAGCAATGTACAAAACTCATAAAATTGTATCGACATGTAATCCTACATAGTGAATCATTGACTCCATTGCATATAACCATTAATCAAAAGAAGCCAACTACACTTATTGAGCACCTATGAACAAATAGCATACATCTCCTATGGTGAGGCTAGGTAAGTCTTGCACCTGCATCTTCAAAGAGAGCCCAACATCTAGGTGTCTCCCAATTAAGGATACCTCACCATGACCCTCTTTATCAACATCAAAGGCTTTAATATGCAAAATGTTACCTTTATATCAATGACCACATGAATGTACATAAGTAGTATCCATAGAAGTGTACATACTGTGTGTGTGCTCATTATATGCAGTAAAATGGAACTGAAAGGCTGAATTTATAGCTCAACCACTAGCCAACAACACATGCAAGTGTCTATCAACTCTATTCTTTAGGCCCAAAAAATACATGCATAAAGTTGCAATGGTTGCTACTAGCACAACTAAAAACCTTCCAATAAACCTATAAAATGACTAAGGGATTGCAAATTCAATGATAAATCTGAATGTACACTACTAAAGTGCCTCTAGCACCAAGATTGATCTTTAGACCAATATTTCCACCTGCGTATTCGAAACTATCCCAAAAATTTAAAATCAACTTCTTATTTGTTCCATAGTGACATTTAGATATCTCAGATTCATCTTGACTTCATCTTATAGCTTCCCAATGCTTCTTGCCAAGATTAGAAATGTATTTGCTCATAAATCTTACTCCAAATGCAACATCTGATCTTGTAGCTACCATAGCATGCATGAGACTACCAACAACAAATTGATAAGGAATTTTTTTCATGAATTCCTTTTCCTCATCTCAATTGGGGCAATCATCCTTGCTCAACTTCACGTATGTAGGTAAAGGTGTACTCAATGTCTGTACACCTTGCATATTGAGCTTGTGAAGTACTTTGGATATATACTCACATTGAGACAAGTATATGATTTTTTTCCTCCACGGGCATGCAAAGAATATGTTTGGCATGCTTCATATCAAATGGCTCACTCAACTTCTTCTTGAGCAATGAAATATCATCCACATAAAGTATCCAGCATATTAAGCTTCCATTTGAGCATCTGTAGATACAATGATCCTCATTGCTTTGAGAATAGCCTTAAGACTTCATAAAAGCATCAAACTTTTGGTACCATTGTCTAGGGGTCTCTTTAAGTCCATATAAGCTCTTCTTCAGCTTACAAACTAGAGTCTCTTTTCCACAAACTACATAACCCTCTAGTTGTTCCATATAGATCTCATCTATAAGATCTTCATGCAAGAAATCAATTTTCACATCGATTTGGATTAGCTCTAAGTCCATTGCAATGAATCCAAGCTACATGTGCACTATAGCCTATTGGGGATAAGATTTCCTTAAAATTGACACCATGTTGTTGCTTAAAATCATTTGCAACCAGTCATGATATATACTTTTGAGAAGCACTATCTAATGTGAATTTGAACTTACATACCGATTTACATGGTAAAGATATCCTACCCTTTGGCAAAGGTACCAAATCCCAAGTACCATTTTTTTGAATAGAATCCAACTCACTCTTCATGGCACACTCCCACTTGACATGATCATTCGATTGCATAACCTCTTTTTAGCAAGAAGGCTCATCAAAATCTATCAAACATAAAAAAATCCGAACCTAGAACATATCTATCAAGTGGTCTCAAGACACATGTAAAACATCTCAACGGTGGCTGAACATGATTATTTGAAAATTGATCAGATTGAGCATTCTCATGAACATCCCTATTTTTAGTATTATTTTGCATGCTAACTAGAGGATTATTATCCTCAAATAATTCTTCCAATGCATTTTAAAGTATTCATCCACACGGCTACATTAGAAAGTCATGTACAAGGCACATATTTTATTAAACCTTTTGCACCATAATTCTTCCAATGCATTAGTGTGCATGCATAGGGCTACATTACAAAGTCATGCACAAGTCACATATTTTATTAAACCTATGCACTTCGCTCTTACTCCATCAGTCATTATGCACTACAAAACTTTGGCATGCAACTTTTGGATTTCATCTTTAGAATAACTAGATCACATCTATGTTACAACACCAACCTCTATGGAGAAGGCTACACACATCTCATTTTCAAGATAAAAAATGATAGATTTTCTAGAACAACTTTCACTTGTTGAAAGCTCAAGAATACACAATGTTGTTGGAGGCCACAAAATCAAACACAAAAATTTTGGAAGCAAACGATACACAAGTGCACTGAACTAGGACCAACCAACTCACAAGCTTGCTTTTTCACAATGATGGACAAGAGAATTATCACACTTCAAAAGCATATAAACTTTTTGACACATGCGAGGAGGGAAGACCACACAAAACAAAGCAGTGGTAGAGTATTGTCTCGCACAAAAAGTTAGTCGACATGCCAATGACACAAATCTTTGGAGTGAAGACATGATAGGATGACCTTCTCAAGAAGTCTTGTCGATTATGACAAGAACTAAGAGGGAGGATTTTTACACAATGTGGAATTCATATAAGCATTTCCAAGTTTTCCTGAAGCATTTTCATAGACAAAGAGAGTTGTACATAGTTGCAAAATAGTTTCATTTTAAGAGGGAAGAGTCTTCTCTCAAAAAATCTGAAAGAGAGGACTTCTTGTATGTTTTTCTTGGGTGCGAAGTATCCTTTCAGGTTCATGAGGATTTGTTCCACTTATTGGAAGTGGAAGTATTATCTATTGTCCAACTAGATTATCTAAATCTATCTGACTTTCTCTGAGTCAGTTGACATGGAACATTGGATGAATCTAACTTTCTTCCAGAAGTTGCAATTCATATGCCCACATTCTAGCTTTTTTTATGATTGGAAAATGGCTACAATATCTTGGCTACAACTTGGCCCATTTTTTAATCTTTATCTTTTTTAACCTATCTAGAACTCAAATATAAAAGTGATCTCCAACCTAAGAAACTTCATGCGTTTAGGACTTACATAAGATTTTTCTCAAACTTGAGCTCTTTGCAAGTTTTCTTTAGCTAACTTGAGCTTAAAATTCATTTCTTGAAGGAATTTTTGAGCTACTTGATCTCTTTCATTTTGGATTCCCACGATATAGACCTAGGTTGGAACCCATACATCAACGTGAATGAATTGAATTTAGTTGATGAATTCTTGGAATGATTATAGGCAGATTCAGCTAAAGGAAGATAATCTTCCCAATTAGTTTGCTTGTAAGTAACATAAGCTCTTAATATGTCTTCAAACATTTGATCAAATTCTTTTTTTTGTCCATCCATCTAGGGATGTTCAGCTGTACTTAATCCAATTCACTTTCAAATCGACTAGAGACTGCATGACTTGTAAATATGGCATCTCTATCAGAAACTATGTCTATTGGAAGATCATAGAGTCTGTAAAGTTGATTTACAAATCTCTTTATGAATAAAAGAGTCTTATAAGTAGTCTTTTTAGTATAAACTAAGAGAACTTAGTCAACCAATCTACTAGAACCCAAATCGAATCATATCCTTTCTGAGTGCAGGTAATCTTAAAATGAAATCCATGTAGAAACTTTTCCATTTGCCTTTGTGAATCTCCCAAGGATGCAAAAATCCTCCAATTTTAATCTTTAATTTTTTTTTATTTGATATTTATGACTTTTAGATACATTTTCTTGCACATCACAATGCATATTGGGCTAATGTAAATGTCTTTTAACTATTTCATAGGTTCAATTAACACGTTGATGCCCAACACTTGGAGCATTGAGGCATTAAACAAAGTACTTGATGTTGTATGTCCGGTTTCCCTAGGACACAAGCCTTAACCTTATGAATCAAATATTCATCTTTAAGGGAATAGTGTTTAAAATTTTCTTCAAAAGTAATTGCTTCATTTTCTTGGGCTTCGTCAATTGCTTTCCATGCTTGACTATAGCTTGGATAATATTTTTCAAAGTAGAAATAAATTCACTTTGAACTTGTACAAAACTCATATTATTCAACATAGGCACCCAACTTAGGGTGTCTACCACATCATTGAACTTTCCTTTTCTATTCTTGAGTGTGTAATCAAACTCTTGAAGTTATTCGGACCATCTAGCAAACCACTTGATGCTCTATTGATCAAAGACAACTATTAAGTTTGATCCAAACAGATAGTGGCATCTTCGAATAAACTTACAAAGTACTTCACAAGGAATATACAATGAGACATAATGAAACCTGTTTTATATTATCAAAAAGGTTTATATCAGTCGTAAAGACCATAGTTTCTTGGATCCTAGCTTCATTGTTTACAAATTTTTGTATTTCTAAACAAAAACTCAAAGGAGTACTTGGAATATTAAGCTCACTCTTGATTTCATACATGATCCCATCATGCTAGAATTCCAAAGTATTTGTATAATAACTTATGGAGAATGAAGATTCACGACTCTTGAGCCACTCTCTCCCTATAACTAAATTCATAATTTTAGAGTCCAATTAATCCTTGAAGTCTTGGATTTCAAGTTCCAAATTAGAAATCATGGTTTCTCAGATTTGGGTGCCTTGCTTTTGCAACATTGACACTACATACCTATGTAGTGAAGGACTCTAAGGAAGAGCTAAAGTTTTCACAAGAGCATAATTGATAAAATTATGTTTTGCCAAATCATCCATCATAATCTTGATGGTGTGATCTTAGCCATGGAGTTTGATCAAATCATGTGGCCCAAATCCTTGAGCTTGCCACATGTTTTAGGAAAACTTCACATTGATGGGTACTATCACAGTGCATTATCTCTACTTGCCTAACACTTGAATTTTCACTAAAGTTTAAGGTTATCAAATGAATCTGTTTTTTCTCCTTCCCTTTGTTAGTCAAAGAGGCCCTTCTTCTCTTCCGACTAGACATGCCCTACTCTGATGTCTAGGCTTTAAGCACTTAAAACATAAATTTTCTTGTTGTGCTTTGTTAAAATCTTCTAGAGAAAGCACATTTCTAGAAATGCGAGGATTTTAGTTGTGCCTTCTATTGATTTTGATGCTTTGCCTTTACACGTAGTGGAAATTTGTTGGAAATTACCACTATCTTGTGTGATATCTAAGCAAGAATTATCCTCATAGATCTATGTGATCTTCATTGCTTCCTCAAGTGCCTTTGGTGCATGGCCGTTTCACTTCATTTCATATTTGCATATTTACTCCTCAAAAAAAAATTGCAAGTCCATTGAAAATCATCAAGATTTTTAAGTTCCACAATAATTTCTAGATACTCTAAAAAGTATTTCAACAATGATCCACAAACTAGAAGGTTTCCAACTTTTCATAATCTTCATGATTTGATTAGATTTGTATGAGATGATGATTACCGTTTATGTGGATATTGTTCAAGGCTTTGGGAGTTTTCAACGAACTATATGCAATACATAAAATATCTGCAAAATATGTTACATCAGACGGAATTTACATTAGAAGGATCTAGAAAAAAGTTGTTACATTTGACTTTTGAGTTAGAAGTTTTTAAACAAATTAAAGAAACTACTATATTAAATATGCCCAAACTAGATGGTGCATTTGCTTATCCCAGTTTAAATGTCTTGTACTAACCAATTTTGTCAGAACAATACATAGCACTTTGTTGGAGCTCTCAGCTCGAATGTTTGCAAGTGGATGATATGGAACTAATTTTCTATGGACAAACAAAAATTCTTTCAGTAAGGCCTCTATGACTTCATTGAAAAAATAAGTGCCCCTATCATTGATGATCACAATTAGGAGGCCAAACTTGGTAAATATTTGCTCAAATAAGAATTTTGCAATTTTTTTAGCATTTGCTTTAGTGGTAGCACATGCCTCTTGAGAAAATCAATCACAAATATTATGTAGTCTGCATGAGATCCTTTGATAGATGGGTGAATAGGACCAATAAAATCTATTACCGTTTTGCAAATGCACATCCTTTGATAGATGGGTGAATAGGACCAATAAAATATATTACCGTTTTGCAAATGCACATCCTGCCACCATTGGAATAAGAGGCATCTGATCTCTATTGAATGGGTACTTAGCTCTTTGGCATGTATCATAGCTACTCACGAATGTTTGAGCATCCATATGTAAGGTGGGCCACCAACAAATAGAATCAGATTGTCTGATCTAGTTAGAAATATCCTTGTGCAACAATGGAGTTGGTGGCTTCTATTAGTGGTAGATAGTCATCTTCATGAATAGAGAGGCATAGGAAGTTATCATTGCCTCCCTTTTATAAAATATTGCAAATAAGTGCATAGTCGTGGCTCTCTTCTTGTAAAGCTCTTTACTTCAGTATGGTTATGTCTATAGGAAAAGTGAAAGGTCTTAGATAATCATGTATGCTCTTGCTCCATTATGGACACACTAATTTTATATGCTCATCCTCTAGCATGCAACATGGAAGGATCCCATTGGCATCTCTTTGGTATAAGCAATTAAAATTTATGTGAAAGTTCTTAGCATTCATAACTACTTGAGTGAACTACACATGAAGATGGATTGGCCCAAAAGATAAAACATGCATAGCTGGCACAACTAATTTTGGTATTTTGTTTTACATGAACATGTGTCCAGTAATTCATCATTGAACACTCTGTGAGGGTAAGCACTTTTTATCCTTGACAAATGATCGAATCTAATGTGAGTGTTACCATTATTGAGTACCACTTGCTAATCTGCCTCTAGCATGTCTTATTCACAAGGTATAGAAAAATCTGATGGACTACAAAGATCTTGAAATTGGGTGCCAATAATAGTGTCGAAACGTCTTTACTACATAGACCATGCCTAGGGATGATTTTTCCACTTGGATATGACGTTGGGAAGACCATGTTTCCCTCATCAACAAGTCATGCCAAGATGCAACCAATTGTAGAATTAGAAGCATCTACATGGATTTTGCATGGTTTATTCAATTTGAGGCCTCTAAAATTGTGCTGATATGAGAGACCCTTTGAGTTCTTGGAAAGAAATCTCACACTCTTCCATCCACTCAAAAATCTTTAAAATCCCATATGTTAGCTTAGCAATGGTTGTATACATGTGTATGAACCTTCTGCACTAACCTCAATGTCCAATAAAGGCTTGACTTCTTTTCCCTTCCATGTTCTGGAAGCTCAACTATTCCTCTAACTTTCTCTTCATCTGTTGATATGCCATTCTTATTTGCCCAAAAGTTTTGCCTTGGTGGATTATAAAAACACACTTTTTTGTATTTAATCATACTTTACACAATTGAAGTCTATCAAAGATCTTCTTGAGGTTCAGAACATGTTTCTTTTGTTCATGAGAATATGGACATGAGGCATAAAGATAAACTTATAGGCCTTTCCTAGAAATTCCTTGAAGATATAGCAATGATCCTTTGAGATGTGGTTGGGCCATTGGTTAATCCAAATGGCATTTCTCAAACAGCAAATATGAACCATTGAAATGCAAAGGAGGTCTTAAGTTGATCCTCTTGTGCAATAGATACTTGATTACAACTAGAGAAATCATCTAAGAAATTTTACACCGTGACCAACTATCTTGTTGTTGTAGCATACCCATGGGAAGCCTAGACCCACACCACCTTGCATGGAAGCAAGACGAGGGCTCAAGAAAGACTCTCCCTACATCAAACCCAACCTCCAACATGCTCAAGCCATTGGCCATCAACTCCAAGCTATGCCACCTGCCCTTGAGAACATGGAGAGAAGGGTTGTCAAGGATCTTTGTCACAAGTGGAAAATACGAAGAATGCAATCTTCTACTCACAAAGCAAAGGAGAGACAAGCATGCACTTACACACACCTCACTCTCACACTCCAAGACAAAATACAAGAATTGCACATAATCTAAGAGTAAAAAAGTGATCTTCCATTCATAAAAGGATATATACATGAAGTTCACATCAAACCAAGAGCTCCCTTGTCCTAAAAATGAGCTTCTATATTTATAGTCTAAGGTCTATTCTCCATGTGCTCCTTTGACTAGTCAAAAAGAGAGCATGTGTCTAAGTACCATATCTTTGGCAAATATTCCTTTTCCAACAACCAAATCCCAAAAAAAGATGCACAAAAAGAGGAGCCCCAAAAAAAGACAAGATTTTCATGTGTGTATGTTGCACAGAAAAGATGCACAAAAAGAGGAGCCCCAAAATTTTCAAATTAATGGGCTTAATTTTCTTCTTCAAAATCCTAGGAAATTCTCTCAAAGCTATGCAAATGCATTAGAGGAGTCCTCTAGATGCATAAGTCCAACTCATTGTAATATATTTCTTGTAAAATACTAGGAAATTAGAGATTAGCCAATAAAGTGTCGGTCACTTGTGTAGAAAGGACCATTTTTAGGGTACATATATAAAAGTCACTTTGTGACTCTTTGTAAAGACTTTTTGCCATTGTGAAGAAGGAGAGCCAAAATTTCGAATTTGCTTCTTTCCTGCAGATTTTCATCTTCTCTATGATGTTTTGTGTGTGGTGTAGCTTGGAATGTGTGTAGGGTTGTTGTCTAGCCCTCCCCATCACTTTTGAGCTATTGTAGTGTGTGTGCGAGCAAATACGAGTTGTGGAGGGAGTGAATGTGTTTCCTACCATTCACTGTTTTGGCCATAACTTGAAGAGTGGTTGTCAGATTCAAGTGGAAATACCATTAATAGATGTGTCTCCTTGAGAGCTTCGAAATGAACCTCCCATTGCCCATATTCCGAGTTCGGAGCTGGGAGAAACATTCAAATTTTTAATTGCTGCTATAAGTGGTATCGCAGCAGACACTTCCAAAGATTGAGTGAGTTGGAGGGTAGTTTAGTCTTTTCTCATGCATTTTAGCTGAACCACTTCACTTTCCATCACGTGTGCAGATGTCCTCATACACTTGGTTCAAGAGGTTCTTCGGATTGATAATTAAGTGTGTGTCAATCCACCACTATACGCACTTGTGTGGCAAATGAGATTTAGTCTCTTTGACACAAGTCCCTAAGACCTCGTGACTTAGGTACACACGTTTTTGGTGCCGTTGCTGGGGAACAAACTCAACCAAGGTGCCTTTGTGATGGTTATAGATCTGGAGTGAAGGAATCGTACTTGTAGGAGTGAATTCGTTCAGTGGCAAGTAGTCAGACACTTCAGCACTTGTTACTTCACATCCCTGAGGTGTGTGTAATGAGTTTTTAGGTTTAGGGTTAGGAGAGGAGGAGAGAAGGAAGAGTTAGGGTTAGGCCAAGGAGAGAAATGGGGTAGGAGTAAGTTGAAATTACCAAGAAAAATCCCAAAAATTGCCAAGTTAGTGTAGAATAGACCTTAGGCATCACAAACTCTAAAAACCAAAAAATTTAGTTCATTTGACACTTGCTCTCGAATTGGTATCGTCTGCAGACAGCGACCGGTATTGCCTGAGCAAAATCACGCCCTACAAGCCCAAAAAGCTACCTTGTGAGCCCAAGACTTAAGCAAGATATCCCAAAGGTAAGCTACATTAAGATTTCAACATCAAAAGTATTGTGAAAATGCATTTACATGTGATTAAAGACATATTCAGTATCGCGGGGTGGGACAGAGAATTTTGAGAGGTTGTTTGATTGAAACAGAGGGGCAGGAGTGAAGAGGAGTGAGAGATAAGCTAAGGGGTACAAAAATTTCTATGTTTTAAGCGATTTTGGTTGTAGTATCGCGATCGGTTGAGTTTTGGTATCGTGATACCGAAATTCCCTAGTATCGCGATACTCGCCGAGTATCGTATCATCGCATACCACTTGAGGTATCGCGATACCACTTTTGGTATTGTATCGTCAAGTTGGTATCACGATCACGATCTACCAATGGTATCATATCGTGGTCCACTTAGTATCGTATCATCTCGATCACGGTATCGTATCGTCGATCGAGCGGTATCATATCATGCATAACACTGGTATCGTATTGTGTACCTAGTATCATATTGTTGAGCCTCCTAGTATTGTATCATGAGGAATAGGATTATCGTATCATTCAAAACACTAGTATCGCATCGTGCAAGGTTGCGGTATCGTATCGCGACGTGCACTGGTATCGTATCGCGAGGATTCTTAGTATCGTATCGAACATGTAGTATCGTATCATGCCTTCAGGTGGTATCGTATCGCCTGATCCATATAGTATCATATCGTGTAGTTCACGGGTATCGTATCATGCAAAAAATAGTATCGTATCGTGGGCATTCTGGTATCGTATCGTCGACTATCCCAAGTATCGTATCATCACCTATAGAAGTATCGTATCGCACTGAATAGTGGTATCGTATCGTGGCAAGAGTGAAAGGATGGACTAATGAACGGGACTCTAAGAACTTTAGTATATGTGAAGAGGCTACATATGTTGAGTGAATGTCTCCAAGAGTGTATTGACCTAGACGAAAATCTAGCAGATGACCTCAAAAGTACACCCAGTCCTACTAAATCAGAAGATACTAGAAGCACAATAACATCCAACTCTAGTAACGTAGAAGAGTTAGCAAAGCTTGTAGCCAAGAAGTTAGGAGTCCATGGACAGCGGAACTACCAGCATCCACCAATGAGAATGCCCATGTTACGAAGATGCAGTCTATGTGGAGGAGACCATCCAACTCATATGTGTGCAAGAGGAGGAACGGGTTTGCCTCAAGCTTACCCTTACACTAGGAAGACATCAAGGAACAGCTCTGTATTGCCACATAGAACAAAAATACACCAATCACACCACTGAGAATTGTCCATTCAACAGGCAGACATGACCTTTAAATCAACCTCAGTATAGGCCATATGGATACACACCTAGAGAGCCAAGAAGGGAGATTCCTAGATATAACCCTTGACCAGGACCACCAGGAGCACCTAGACCATATGAGGAAGGACAATATACACAACCTCAGCCAGTGTTAGGACCACAATTACCACTTCCTCAACACATAGTACCTGTCAAATATGCTCAATCAGAGGAAAAATTAGAAAGAGCCATAGTGCCAGCATCACCATTAACCATTACAGAATCAACGAACCTAGGATACGAGCAAAATCAAGGAGATTATTATCCCTATGACACCAGCTTGATTGAGTACGAGCAAGCTTATGACCTGCAATACTATGGATATGAGGGATATGACAAAGCCTATGGACCAGAGTTGGCAACACTAATGTACACTGCACCCAAAGCACTAGCACACATGAGACCAACCATTAGACCTCCTATGCCACAAGGACCGTGTTATAGATGTAGAGGAGATCACTTCATTAGAGGATGCACTCGGCCATACAACCCACCACCTCCTAGGGTGTGGAAAGGGTATTGCAATGATTGTGGAAAGGAACATCTCTTTAGAGATTGCCCAAAAAATCTGAATAAGGCCCATGACACTGCACCTGTTAACGTGATCGAAGTAATTGAATCTTCAGGAAGTGACAAGGAATACACAGCGCCATTGAAGGCCATTACACGAGCACAATTGAAAGGGCAAGAAAGAAAATGAGTAGACCCTGAGTAAGAAAAGAGTAAAACCATAGAACCCAAAATACAAATAGTGGAAGATTCAGAGGACCCACGTGAGATCATCCAAATGACGAAAAGCCAAAAGTGGAAGGATAGGAGAGAGAAACTCAAGGAAAAATGGATGAAAAATAAAAACAAAGAAGACAAGGACACAAGAGGCAAAAAGAAAACTAAAGAACCCAAAACTCAGGAAGAAATTCCTATTACACCACTAACACTAGAGCCAAAAAAGCCAGGATCAATTCTAGCAGACCCAAAACCAGACGATTTAAACATGTGGTTGAAAGCTTACCAAGCTAGAATCTAGAATGGACCCAACGTAGAGCAGCAAAAAAAGCTTTACCCACAAGGGGGGTTAGAGAAGGAGAGGCTAGCGATATGTAGAAAACTCATAGAGCTAGCTCAGGTCACCCTAGAAAAGACTATCCCAACCCTCCCCCAAACAAGAATATCGGAGGATCCGTACAATAATTGTACTAAATCCAAGGGCCAATAACTAAAAGAGAGGGATGATGAGAAGGAATTTCTGAATACCTAGGACAAACCTATGTCCATAGTCCCGGATTTAGAAGTTTATTGGCCAAAGGAATTGTGGACTAGGATTCGAGAAGATAAATGGAAAAAGGATGGAGTTGCAAAACCTCCTTTTGAGGAGTTAGATGTGGAGGACTATCAACCAATGTCAAACATGGAAGAAATATATGAAGAAGTTTCTAGACTAGACTGAAATAGGGAGGAAGGTCAGAGCATTTCCAGCCTCCCAAACTACATGGGAGAATATGAGAAGGAATCCATGATCATCTGTGCTCTCACAATGCGAGGAAAAGAAAAGGGGACCTCATATAAGAACTCACACA
This sequence comes from Ceratopteris richardii, assembly GCA_020310875.1. Lineage (NCBI taxonomy): Eukaryota > Viridiplantae > Streptophyta > Polypodiopsida > Polypodiales > Pteridaceae > Ceratopteris > Ceratopteris richardii. Next base: position 123,703,786 of record CM035419.1, read on the forward strand.
ATCTAAGAAAACTCAAAAAGACCAAAGTACAATGTCAATTGACTGTGGAAGAATTACTTCATGTAAAACCACAATTAGCAGGACAATTAGAGTTAGAGCAGGAGAAGAACAAAAAGGAAAGCAAGGGGAATGAAAACCATTCTGTACAAATCCCCGTGGATAAGGTCGAAGAATTAGTGAAGGAGATGAGGGTAACACATGTCTACCTGTCACATACAATGGATACATGACCAAGGCTATACTAGACATAGGAGCAGGAGTAGGTATTGCCACCAAAGAGATTTGGGAGAAATGGGGAAAGCCAACCCTACGACCAACTCACATGAAGCTCGAATTAGCAGATGGCCATGTTGAGAAACCATTGGGAATATTCGAAAAGATCAAATTGACCACCTGTGGAGTTGAATTTGAGCATATGTTAGCTATCTGTCAATTTGGAAAGGCAAATAATTATGAAATGATATTAGGACGACCTTTCATGAGACAACTTAGGGTAGTGCAAGATTGGGGATGAGACTCATTATACCTTCAACATCAAGAAAACACTACCAAGATAAACTTGCATACCTTTGCATACCGAGATGTACCCCCACTACAATGGAATCCCATACATAAGGAAGAAGATGATTTGTCTATCAATGGCGTTGGATCAAGTGATCAATCATGGATGCATGAGGATGCCCAATTATGGATGTGTAAAGAAGCCAAGAAAGAGGATAAAAAACTGCAGTTATGGCCCATAGGACATCGAAATTATCGACCCATAGAGGATCCAATGTACATGCCTCGGGTTTTCCTTGATGAAGCATTTGAACCACACGGTTGGATGAAGATCCTAGCAACCTTAGATATATATGTGAATGAAGAAGTATTGACCATGAATGAATGTGTGGACAAAGAGGGCTATGACATAAACTTGTACATGGTAGTCCTTGAGGAGGTAGAAGCAGGAGAAATATTAGAAAAGGAATGGGAAGAAGAATACGAGAGCATAGAAATGGAACCAAAATTTGATTTGGAGGAACATAATCTAGAAGCCATTCAAGCCAAAGACAAGCATGGAACAACCAAAGTGTTAGCAATAGAAGCAGCCCCTATAGTACCACATCAAGAGGAAAGTGTGAGTAAGATCAAACCAACCCCTGATCTTTTTGAAGTCCCCAAAAACTTCAAAAGATATGAAGTAGAAGAAAGAAAAATAGCTATTTAGATGCCTAAGAGAGAGACAAGAGAAGGAGAGGCGTATGACAACAAGGAACAAACGAAAAAAATGTAGTAACCGTAGAAGATGGAGAAGAAAGATGTACATACTTAGGAAAGGATGTGTCAATAGAGGAGGAAGAAGAATTGATATGATTGATCTGAGAATATCCAGATGTATTTGCTTCGACCTATAAGGATCTTAAAGGTGTGGAGCCCTCCAACTGCTCTCATAGAATACCAATGACATCGGAGGCAAAACCATCAAAACAACGCCCTTACATGTATAACGAGATTTATGCCGCAAAAATAAAAGAAGAAATAGACAAGCTATTAGCAGTTGGATTCATTTACGAGATAGAACATACTGAATGGGTGTCACCATTAGTAGTTGTGCCCAAAAAGAACGGAAAACTAAGAGTGTGCATTAATCTAAAGAGATTCAATGGAGCAACGATTCGTGATGGCTACCCATTACCTATCATTGATCATCTTTGGAAAGAGTCGTAGGAAAAGCAGTCTATAGCTTCTTGGACGGATTCTCGGGATACAACCAAGTAGCTATTGCTACTGAGGACCAACACAAGACCACATTCGCAATTGAATGGGGGGTCTATGCTTTCTGAGTGATGCCTTTTGGACTCACTAACACCCCTGCTACTTTCCAAAGGTTGATGTGTCATGTTTTCAAAGAATTTCTAAAGAAGGGCATGGAAGTATATGTGGACGACCTATGTACATATTCAAATTTAAGGCAAGAACACATTCCTGAATTACAAAAAATATTTGATAAATATCGACAATATAGAGTATGTCTAAATCCTAAGAAGTGCATTTTTATTGTAAGACAAGGAAAAATCCTAGGAAATATCGTATCTAGGAATGGAATATCTATGGATGAAGACAAGATCAAAGTAATTCTAGAATTTCCTAGACCAAAAATACAAAAGAAGTGCAAGCATTTATGGGTCATTGTGGATACTACCGTCGATTTATCCACATGTATGCTATAATTGCCAAACCCTTGTATGGATTGTTGAGTCCATTCATATGGACTGACGAATGTGAGAAGGCATTTAATAGTTAAAGAAGTGGCTTAGCACAACTCCTATATTGAAAACACCCAATTGGAACAAGCCTTTTCATATTCATGTGGACGCTTCCAATTATGCAATAGGATGCAACTTAGCTCAACCAGCAGACGAAGGAAAATTGGACCATCCAATAGCCTATGCAAGCAGACAACTGAATCAAGCCAAAAGAAACTATACGACTATGGAGAGAGAAGGATTAGGGATGGTGTACGCGGTTAAGAAATTCAGGCACTACCTGTTAGCCAATAAGTTCAAGTTCTTCATAGATCATCAAGCTTTATTGTACTTAGTCAATAAGCCTTGTAACATGGGAAGACTAGTGAGATGGTTCCTATTATTAATGGAGTTCGACTTTGAAGTAATTGTGCAAAAGGGAAACACCCATGTGAGAGCAGATCATCTCTCCAGGCTAACACATGGAGAACCACCAAGCGGAGTACCAGACGACTTTCCAAACACTTATATGTTCAATTTGGAAGTGTGTCCTAAGTGGACAGAAAAACTAATTCCAATACTCACTCATGGACCACAACACTCAATTAACAAGGAGAGTAGAACGGAAATCCTACAATCGCGTAACTTACACATAATAGCAGGAAGTGTGTATCATTAAGAATCCAACGATGTATTGTCTAGATGTGTATAAGGAACTCTAAGAGAATTGAAACGGTTAGGAGTATACTGGCCTGATATGCCTAAGGATGTCCATGAATATGTCAGCAGTTGCACAAAATGTCAGGAAACCACCCCAGATGATCACACATCCTTACCTTTTTCTACAATAGCACCCAACTGGAGTAAGACTTTAGTGAAATTCCTAAAGACACGAGAGCATGAGGAAGGAATTAGTTTAGCAAGGAAACGATCCCTTGAAGAAATGAGTAAGGACTACGTTATCATGGGGAGACAACTATTCAAGAGAGGGAAGGATAATCAACTATGGCTATGTGTACATGAAGGAGAGTACTTACCCATATTAGAGATGGCACACTCAGGTGCCGTAGGAGGACATTTCTCAGCCGAAAGAACTCTAAAAACGATCCTCTTTGCAGGCTTGTGGTGGCCAACTCTACATATGGATGCAGACACCTATGTACAAAGTTACGAGACATGCCAAAGAGCCAAATATCCGATAAGACGAGATGACATTCCATTAAGACCTATGGTTTGCGCAAGAGCATTTTCTAAATGGGGTATTGATTTCATAGGATCCATTAACCCACCAACCCAAGGATCACATGCGGAATATATAATAGTGGCAACGGATTACCTGACTAAATGGGTAGAGGCTAAGGCTACTAGAAAAAACGATGCTCAGACCACAACTAAGTTCCTTTTTGAGCATATCTTTACTCGCTTTGGACTACCTATAGAAATAGTGAGTGATAGAGGAACGCATTTCATTAATGAAGTGATAGAATCCTTAATGAATGAGTTCTTAGTGATCCATAAAAAATCAGCCCCTTATCATCCTCAAGCCAACGGGCAAGCTGAAAGTTGTTGTGTAATGTGTTGACAAAGATATTCAACACTGAAGGTCAGATTGGGACAAACAATTGCATCATGCAATTTTGGGTCTTTCATGTCACTTACAAGACAGCCATTGGAACTACACCATTTAACCTAGTGTACGGACAAAACGGAATCTTGTCAATCGATTTTTTAGTATCCACTTTGAGAGCAGCCAACAGCATGAATGGACAGGGCATGAATTGTCCAAGCAACTAGACCAAATTGAGAAGCTACATGAGACTAGGATACAAGCTGTTGCAGGAATTTATGTGGCCAAGAGAAGATAGAAAGCATATTATGATGCGCATATAAAAGATAAAGGACTAAAAGAAGGAGATTTAGTTTTGGTATATACTCTGAAGCAACATGCAAAGAAGCTACAGAAACGCGGATATGGACCACTAATTGTTGGAACATCAAGCTTACACTATGCTTGAGGTGGATTTGATCAACATCAAAGGCTATCGCGTCGAAAGAATATCCATTGGAGAGTTCTTTTTCTTATGCTCATTTATTGTATTTTCTTGAGAGATTTTTGGTGGTTCATTTACTGTTGAAAAAGCCTTGAGCTTTACACATGTAAAGGTAGAAAGATAGAGCCCAAATTCCATGAGTTTGTGGTGGTTGAAGTTGCATTCAATCAAGCAATCAAATCACCTAAAAGTAGATCAAACTAGATCTTCACTTTTCCTAGATTGTAGGGAAGTGAATTGATTCCCTCCAACAACCATTCCCACCTTCATTTGAATTCAAATTTCACTTGTAGAAGTCGTGGAACACTCCTAGAGTCTATATAAAGACTTGAAATCACTTGTGCATTACATGGAAGCAATATACATACACTTGTGACCATCATTGTCTTACTCCTTCAATTCTCTGCATCATCTTCTTTGCCAATAGTAATCTTGTAGAGGCTTCTATTCTCTCTCCAGAGCTTCAAATTGCATGAAAGATAGCTCATTGGAAATTTCTAAGTGTCTAGTTTATGCCTATAAATTTTCAAAGCATTTGATTCATCAGATTGGGAGAAATCAAAGTTTTTCTGTCTTGGGGTCAATCTCTACGTATTCCTGAAAAATAGGAAGTACCACCGGTGAATGTCGCGTTCATTCCTATAGAATATTTTTCTTATTCCTTATAATTTTGTGCATTCTATATACTCAACCCTATTTATATCACTCCCATAAAAGGATTTTTTCTAATTGTAATCACGTTGGTTGCTATGGGCATTTGAAGTTCATTGTCTCTTCCATAGATAGTAAGTTTTTTGAGCTAGTCGACCCGTGAACCTATCTGTTTTTTATCGACTCATTCTCCTTGATGCTCCAAAGTACATAGTGTGTTTCTTTCCACTTATCGCATGCATATAAAGTCTATTTGAGTCTCCATAAGCTCAAGGGCTGGTCTTGTGCCAGTCGGCTAGACCAAACTTCGTCGCTTCGAAATGCATTTTTCTACCTTCTACAAGCTTCCCCAAGTTCTCTTAGTGGTATCAGAGCTAGATCAAGATGGGTGACGGCTTTCCCTCAATGATCGAGAAGCTTGATCGACACAACTAAGTGGCTTGGCAAATCAAGATGGAGGCCTATTTGCAAGGTAGAAATCTTTATGGAATTGTAGCAGGTGATGAAGCTATGCCTATTCCGAGATCCAAAGGAGGACCTACACAAGAGGAGACAGATAAGGTCACACTTTGGTGCGCAAGGGATGCTCAAGCAAGGTCGTACATACTAAACTCTATCTCTGAATTTCTATTACCGCATATTACAGGATGAAAGACATCTCAAGAGACTTGGGATGCCCTCGAGACTTTCTTTTCTGCTAGTACCAAAGCAAGAAAGAATCATCTTTGGAACAAGTTCAACCAAATAAAGAAGACACCTAAACAAACCATCACAGAGTTTGTTACCAAGGTCAAGGAGGTTGCGGATCTTATCACTTCGAATGCCGTTGAGAATTTGCCTCATGATGACCTCTTCTTCAATCAGCTCTCCTTCACGATGGCTTATGATCTCATCATGGATGTGCAAACTCCAGATTTCAACATCTTTCTTGGGCAACTCTTCAATCAAGAAGCCAACAATAGCATAAAGGAAGGTAACTCTTATCATGGTAAAGCAACTAGTGCTCTATATGCAGATAAGAAGCAGAAAGGCAAGAAGAAGGAAGAAGATGAAGAAGAGACTTCCCAAGCCAACTTTGCAAGTAAGATCAAGTGGAAAGGGAAGAAGAAAGGACCAAAGCAAGACAAAGACAAAGGTCAGAATGTTCAACCTTGTGCCATATGCGATAAGACCAACCACACCACTCAGAATTGTTGGTTCAATGGGAAGACCCAGAAAAGAAGTGGAAGAGGTGGATATGGCAGCAATAGAGGCAGAGGTGGACACAACTTCAACAATAACAATAGAAACTATAATAGAAGGGACTACAACAGTTATTCAGAAGATCCACCACATGAAGACTCATTGCTTCTTATGAATCTAAGCCACAAAGAAGGTAAAGAAGATGATCATTTGTTCTACATAGATTCACGATGTTCGAATCATGTTGCAGGCAACATTGCTTTTCTATCTGATTTGGAAAGTCCGAAGCATAGACATGAAGTGCAAATAGGGGATGACACAAAGCACAATGTGGAGAAGATTGGTAATGTCAAAGCTTCTAATGGCAGGACAAACATTCTGAGTAAGGTTCTCTATGTACCCATTATCACTAAAAAACTAATAAGTGTAGGCCAAATAGTTGAAAAAGGCTTGCAAGTTAGGTTCACCCAACATGGAGCTTTTGTGGAAGATCAATGTCAAGGCTTCAAAAAGATAGCCCGAGGTGAGAAGCATGGTAGGCTCTTTACTTTTGAAGTAGGAGAAACCAGGAACATAGCTCTATTCAACTTTGGGTCTCAAACCGTAAGTGAACTTGAAGTGTGGCATAAGAGACTTGCTCATGTGAATGAAAGAACCTTGAAGGATATATGCAGCGCTCAAAGTGTTCTAGGACTGTCGAACATATCAAAGCAACACATGATCAGCAGGTGTGATGCATTTCAGATTGGGAAGGCACAAAGACAACCATTCAACCACAAAGGCTACATCCACAACAACTTATTGGACTTAGTACATACAGATGTATGGGGACCAAGTCAAGAACCTTCATTGGTAGGATCAAGGTATTATGTCTCATTTATTGACGACCATAGTAGATGGACTGTTCTATACTTTATCAAGAGTAAGAATGAAGTGTTTGATTGCTTCAAGAAGTATCTTGCACATGTGGAGAATCATACAGGTAGATCACTAAAGAAGCTCAGATCTGATGGAGGGGGAGAATACTTCTCCAAAGAGTTTGATGAGTTCTTGCAGGAAAAAGGTATCAAAAGGGAAGAGACTACTAGGTACTCTCCTCAACTAAATGGAATTGCAGAGAGGAGAAACAAGATATTGGTTGGATCAGCCCGAACAATGCTTGAAGAGAAGAAGTTGCCACATTATCTATGGGCAGAAGCTATTTCAACTGTTGTGTACCTTGTCAATAGACTACCATCCAAATCACTTCAAGGTATGACTCCTTATGAAGCATGGCATAGAAGAAAACCTAGTCTTGGACATTGCAAGGTTTTTGGTTGTTTAGCTTATGTTCATGTACCATCACAAATAAGAGGTAAGCTAGATGAAAGGGCAACAAAGGCAGTGTTTATTGGATATGATTCAACTCAGATGGGTTACAGGTTCTTCAATGCTTCAACCAAGAAATTCACTACAAGTAGAGATGTTGTGTTTGAAGAACACAGGTCTCCGTATGATGAAGACAAACAAAAGGTAACACTACCATATGATCTTGATTTTGACTGTCATCAATTAGGAAGCAAGCATGATACACAGGTCCAAGATCCAAGAAGTGATACAAATGATGACCAAGATGAAAGAGAAAAGGATTACAAGCTATGGAAGTCAAGAGGCAAAGCAAAGATGCAAGAGATTGGAGAATGCTCCAAACAAGCACCTAGAAATCAGCAAGAGAGAAGAAACAACTAGAAAGGTATGGATATGATTCCATATTTGTTACAAAACATTCAATATACTTGGAAAAAAACTCTATTTCAGAGGAACCCTCAACCTATGAAGAGGCAAAGGGAAACCCCAATTGGGAAAAATCCATGAAAGAAGAGATAGATGCATTGAAGGAAATGGACACTTGGGATTTGGTTCCAATGTTGCCAAATCATGCTCACAAACTCATGGTATAGACTATGAGGAAACATTCTCACCAGTTGCAAAGATGACTACAATCAGGACATTGATAACTGTAGTTGTTGTAAGGAATTGGAGACTGTGTACCTAAGAACCAACTTAGGGACTTGTGGAGAAAGAGACTATACCTCAATCCCCCTCAAGTGCATATAGTGGGGATTCACTCTTTAATTATCAATCCGATGAGTATCGAAACCTAGCCGAGTCTATGAAGACATGCATTCAAATGACAATCAATGCAAATGAGTTACTTAAAGAGTGCAAACAATGCAAAGACTAATCCAAACAAGCTTCAACTGTCAATCATGGTGTCACGATACTTGAAACAGCAGCCAACAATAAATTGAGTTTTTCTCTCAGCTCCAAACTCCAAATATAGCAAATAGCATATGTGTTTCAAAGCTCTCGAGAAGACGCATCCAATGGTGGTATTTTCATGCAATTCTGATACTTCTACTTCAAGTTATGAGCAAAATACTGAGTCATGGGAAAGACTTTCCTACACTTCAGCACTTCCTACACTTCGCACACACCTTAACAACAGTAAACAAACACTTTCATGGATAGACAACACTTCCCTACACTCTTTCCAAGCAATACACAAGCATACAAGCTCACAAAGAAGAAGATACAGAGAGGAGAAGACACAAATTCGAATTTCTGTGCTCTTGATTCTCACAATGGCAAAAAGTCTTTACAAAGAGTCACAAATTGACTTATATACGTGTGCCCTAAAAATGGTCCTTTCACACAAGAGACCGTCACTTTATTCACTAAAAGACTAATTTTCTACTAATTTACATGGATAAGCTTCTAATCTTCTGTGGGGATGCCCTCTAGTGCATTTACATCGGAAAATATATTACAAGAATGGTTATAATACAAAAATTGGGTATCCAAATCGGAAAAATTTTGGGGCCCGTCTTTTTCTCTGCCTTGTGCTCTCTTTAGCTCTGCAACACTCTCCCCCTCTTCGTCTCTGTCGTCCCTTGAAAGGCTTTACTTCTTGTCTTTCCCTTGTTGTCCGCGCGCATCCTTTGGTCAGTTCTGCCTACTGGTTGGACTGGCGTTACGTTTTAATGGCCCTGTTCTTAATTTTTTCTTTTACATCCTCTCGGCCTAATGCATTTGTGCTGCCTGTTCTTTTCTTTTCATCGCCCGCAACCCTTGGTCAGTTATGCCTGTTTGTTAAACAAGTGTTCGGTTTTGATGGCCTCTTTTTAATTCTTGTTTTACATCCTCTGGGCCTGATGCATTTGTCTTGCCTTATAAGTCGGGTTGCCACGCACGCCACCAGTGGAAGGTATGAGGATGTGATCCTTCAGTCTTCGATCTGGACCTTCCAATTATCGAGAGGTTGAAGCACCCTCTTGTGGTTTCGGAACCGTTGGATATCTTCTTGCACTTGTTCATGGATACTTTCCTGGCCCTGGTTCCTCCTTCCACCTCCGTGCTTTTCCCTTGATATGTGCCCCTACGGGGCTCTGTGCAGAGATGGGTGTTGCACCCTTGCAGGGCTTCTTGCAGAGATATGTCTTTAGATATGATCTTTTTAGTGAAGCTTCTTTTGTTGTCTTCTTCTTTTCTTCTTTTTGCTTGATTCTCCCTGAACACTGCCCCCCTCCTGAACTCTGTCGTCCCCGACAGGCTTTGACAGTCGACAGGAGTATGTTCTATATACTTTTTGCTCTGTTTCATTAAGCAGATTGGCTTCACGTATCATTAGCTGTTTCCACTGTTCAGCTTTTACGCCATCATTAGGTGGCTGTCTGTGGTCGGCGAAGAAGCTCAGTTCATATGCCACTAATATGGCATTCAAGTTGGATGACATCTTTAAAAAGATTTTTGAATCGATTTCAAAAAATCCCGTGAAGAAGGCTTCTTCGAAGGTCTTCATATATGTACTTGGCAAAAACATGAGTCTTGAATAATAAGCCATTATGGTAGGGCGGCTAGAATTAACAGACAAGTCAAAAAAAAGGATGTATGTTCCTTGATTAATGCCAATGAAATTCAAAAACGTATATGCCGCGTGTTTGAAGACCTTTAATATTGTGAGTATCATACTGAGTATTTTATTTGTCATTTTGATAGTTAAATCTGGTACTGTTGCATAACTGTGCAGCCAAAATTCGATGGTCTTTACCATATAATCCTCCGTTGGTAGATAGTTATGCGGTGGACTTGGAAGTAGTGGATAGTTTAGCCACAGTTTATTGATTACACCGGTCTTTTGCATGTCCAAAAATTCTTGTGCTTCTCTACGACGTGGCGTTGGGCAAAAAGAAGGGTTTACCTGTAGTAAATATGGGGCTACTTGCCGATGCACCCGCAGTGTAGGATTTTTCTCCAAAAATTTCCTTCTCCAAACAGGTTGTGCAACTTCAAATTCTTCTTGAGTGTAAGCGAATGTGTCATGTTTGAAGTTTAGCTGCTCGTCTGGATTTTTCTGTGTAATCTTCTTTATATATTGTCTTGTTTTCTCTTTCATCAGTCCGTAGGGAATGTTGAAAGGCTTCATGATCATGTCCAAGTCTTTACCCTTGATCTTCGCTTCCTTCATGACTTTGATGACTTCATTTTCAAAATTTTCTGTCAGCCAGGACACCAATAGTGCCCGTTCCTTCTGACCTATTTCTGCAGTGTATGGCATTGGATGATCATCATGTATGTCCGCCATCTGCTCGTGTATTGGAGAATTATAAATCGGGGGAGATAGAGGACGTACCTCTACCTCGTCAGTAGGATTCTCTTTTGTTGGCTCTACTAGTGTCTCGATTGGTGCTTTCTGCTTTATCTGAATCTCTAATTGTGCTATACGTTCAGTCTTCTCTTTATTTTCTTGCATGGCTGCTCTGAGTGCTTCTTTGGCTGCAAGCAGTTCATTGCCAATTTCCGCTACGTGATCCATATTTTCACTGTAGCTTGCTGCAAGTTTTCCATGGGCTGTATTTAACTGCTTTTTTAGCTCATTTGTTTCTTGAATGTACTTGCATTCCCATTCTTCTCTCAATTCTTGCTCTTGTTTCAACAAATCTTCATATTTCTCGATTTGAGCTTTTAATTCTCCCTGATCAAGATCCGTTGTCTCTTGTTTTTCGATGGGTTGATCATATAGCAATGACTTCATCAGTTCTTTATTTCTATTTCGTAAAGTGTCATTCTCCTCCATGTATACCTTCAGTTGTGTTTCAAGCAGATGACTTCTAGCTTTTATGCGCTCTTTGTCGGCCTCACTGGCTTCATGTAATCTTTGTAAGTCCATTAGTTGTGCCTGGAGTTGACGATGTTGGGTCATCAATGTGTCACATTGTGTTTTTACTTCAAGTAACTCCGTTCCTTTGACAGCAATCTCTTTTTGTGCCTGGATTAGTTGTGCAGATAGTTGTTCACTCATAATTTGGAATTGATTCTTTTCCCTCATGGCTTTGTCGTAGTCTGCATCTGTATCCATCATTTGTTGTTGTGTATCCATGGCCGTTTGTATCATCTGCTTGACCACAGGCTTTAATTGTGTGACATCCACATTTAACCATGTTTTAGGAATACTCGGTTCTACTCTTGTTGTCACATCTTTTCCTTGTGCTACATGTAATGTAGTGTCATGGGGCTACCTAATGTGGAGTTGTATCCTTGGCTCAGCCTCCATGTGGTTGATTTCGTCTTGAGGAGTGTCTTCCGGTACTTCAATTACAATTTGCTCTTCATTTTTGTGTAGGTCTGACTCTGTGTTTACTGGAGTTTGCATTTCTTCCTTGATCGGTTGCATTACTTCTTTATTCGATATGGTAGCTTCTTTGATACTAATCTTTGTTGTATCATTCAATTGAATGACGTGCTCTGGTTCCTTGGGTTCTTAGCTCTTGGCTTGTCCCTGTTGGTTGTCTGGCATGACTTCTACTTGATTAATCTCTGTCCAATCTTCATTGTGTGTTTCTGTTTGCATATCTGTATCCAGGGTGTCCTTCTCACAGCTTGATTCTTCATTAGAGCTTGATTCTTCATTAGAGCTTGATTCCTCCAATCCTATTTCTTTGTATCTGGAAGGTACTTGACGAGTTGTTGTATCCTTCTGTTTCTTTTCCTGGCTAGCTTGTCTGTAATGGTGCCCTTGAATATTCAAATTTATCTGCCCCCGCATATACTTATGTGTTTCTTCTAGGGAAGCAGAGAGCTCTCTTTTCGTAATTGGTTGTTGATTTCCAGGAATCTTTGGTAAGGTGTGTGTCCTCTTCGAAGTGGGTGTCTCTTGAGCTTCTTCCTCTCTTAAGCGTTTAGTTCCTTTCATAGGTGTCCTTGAACTCGTTCCTACTTCTTCAACAGCAATGATTGTTTTCTTTTTCTTTGGGACTGTAGCTGACTTGGCATATTTGGCTAGCCCTTCTGAGGTTGGCATCTCACGCAAGCAGTGTTTCATTTCAAGTGCCTCATAGATAAGTAAGGTCATAGTTGAACTGCCATTGAGAAATTTTTTCTGACTCCACTTCTTCTTGGCTTCAAATAAACGTTCTTGAACATATGGAGTCATATTTACTTTATTACTGACTTGCCTCATAGCATGTGAAAGCAGTTGTACGACAATCTTTTGAGGTGTTGTGTATCTATGCATACTAGGAAAACAAAAGTGTTCATGCACCAAGTGGACAGCATCTTCAATATCCATTCTATTGATATCCAAAAAGGATCTCTTTTTTGGATCATGACATTCCTCCTTGACATTGGTGATTCCTTCTTGATTCCATCCAAAAGCTTTGTTGATTAACTCATGAGTGAATTGAGTGGTTTTCCAGGTTCCCACTTTGTCCAGTACTCGTGCCTCACGAACTGATATCCTGTTCGTTGCAGGCTGAAGTGTGTTCATCACTTGCGTGCATCTTTGAAAATCTGGCAAATAAATAGGCAGTTTTAGAAATGCCTCTATTCCTGCTTGTGTCCAGACATCCACCATGCGAGGTAATCCTTGTATGATAGTCTTGAAGTCTTGCGACATAATAGGGAAGTAGTGATCCCTGTCCATAATCTTGATGGTGGCCATGAAAATGAGGTCCGACACCGGTTGGTCATCCAGAAACCAATGGCCTCTCGCTTTTGTTATAGATTCTAGTGGAAGAAGCTGAACCTCTTCCTCTTGAGTGGCTTCAAAATTAGTGGATGCCATCTGCACTCAATATAGAGTATGAATTAGTGGTCATATAGTATCAGAAATCCTCCTTCATTTGGCTTTCATGAGATTGACATTGCTTCGAGTGAATGGTGTCGTCCCCTCCCCGTGGGTGTGAGAAAGGTAATACCTGGAATTTTTCATAATTTAGGTATTTTTATGTTTTTGTCTGCAAGAAAAACAGAAAAGTGAGTTCATAGCCGAAGCAATTATTAATTATTTTGTAATTTTCTTTAAATTATGTACAAGTGCTCTCCTATTTCCCAAGAGGAAAATGTGCTTCACTATCCTGAAACAGAAGAATCTTGTGTCGAATGCATGGCCTTGTAATGTGGCCCTATCATGCATACTTTGGATTCTGGTAACTCCGAATGCGTGCAACTCGAATTATTTGGCAGATGTATAAAGCTTGCTTTGTCTTTCGGCATCCAAATCTGCTTTATTTTGTTGGGAGGAATCGTTTTCCCAACCCTCCTGGTGATTGTGATGCTTCTCAACTGGTGCTTCTTCTTTGTCTTCTTTTGGAATCTTGGAATGACAAGTGAATTGTATGTAGACTCCAGCTCTGTCCTGTAGCAGTTTATCTTTGGTTGTCTTGTCTTTAGGCCATCCCGATTCTCCTTATGCAATGGTTCCTCCTTTCTGGTGATTGCCCTCTGAGTACATGACTTGGGAATCCATATTTGTGTGCGGTCCGACTGGGCGGCTATCACCTTCTTCGGAATCCATACTTTAGCAATTCTTTGTGGAACTGAATATCCAAATCGATTTTTGTATTGGTTCTGTGGATTCTTCTGCTGTAGCAAGTAGTTCTTCTGTTGAAGATATGCATCCATTTGGTCCTTCCTTATCCAAGCTTGTCGAGTGTAAGGAATGGGGTATATTCAAATAGGTGTAGACTTCGGATTACTCGGAGAACTAGTCTCTCTTGTGCATGGTTCTTCGCTACGGCTGTTTTCAGATAGAATAACACTCTTGTGACTCGCTAGATTAGCGGATGGTGTGCAAGTAGAATTCGGTGTGTCTTCACATGAAGTACTAGCTGAAGGGGTATCCATAGTGCTAGTGAGCATACATGCATCATTGTGTTCATTCGAGTGGGTTTTTGGTTCTATGCTTGCGGCTTTGATTGCTCGTTCATCTAGCATGCTGAATACTTCACGATGTCCTATCTTTGTTGAGATGTATCCTAAGGCCAATTGAATAGTCACCTCATATTCGTATATCCAGTCTTGACCTAACACCAGCTCTTCCAATAAATCTTGATCGTGACATCTAAGAGTTTCTGCTCCATACTATTGTTTCCAATATGTAGAGGTAAGGTTACTTCACCCATACATTGAGTAATTGTGCCCCCTATTCCTATCAACTGTGCCTTTGATGGACGTAATTCCTCCTTGAGTTTTTGATTCAATGAAAGTTTGATACAACTTATGGCGGCTCCTGTGTCAATGAGAGCATCCACTAAGTGGTATTCCTTTTTTCCTACTCCCACATTCAAATATGGTTGTGTCCTCTGTTGACCTAGGTTTTCAATGGTTCTAAAATTAGCCATTGGGATGAGTTCTTCTCCTAGTCGATATCTCTCATCTCTCTCTCTCATCCACTCTTTTCATTTCTTGATCTGTTCTAGTGCTTCCTCTCTCGCTTCTTCTCGTATCCTTTCCTCCTCGATGCGTCTATTCTTGCCCTTGATTAATCGTGACATTGTTTCTTCAGTCAAGGGTTCTAGATATTTTTTCACTCTACACCCACTGATATAGTTTGGTAATACTTCTCCATCTAGAGTTGCTAAGCTGATGGCTCCACTCGTGGATATACAATTGATGATCAACGGGCCATATCCTCTCTTCTGCAACTTCTTAGCATGTTGTTTCAGAGTATATACCAAAACTAAATCTCCTTCCTTCAGATTTTTGTCTTTAATATGAGCATCAAAATATGCCTTTTGTCACCTTTTAGCAGCATAAATCCCTGCTACTGCTTGTAACCTAGTTTCATGAAGCTTCTCTATTTGATCCAATTGAGCTGAGAGTTCATGTCCCATCCACTCATAAGTTGTTGCTACTCTGAGAGTGGGTATTAAGAAATCAATTGGTAAAATAGCATTTTGTCCATACACTAAGTTAAAAGGAGTAGTTCATATTGCTGTTTTGTAGGCTACTCGAAATGCCCATAAAGCATGATGTAATTTTTATCCCAATCAGATCTACCAGTGTTCACAATTTTTGTGAGAACTGTGCATAAGATTTTATTGGAGTTTTCGGCTTGTCCATTGGCTTGTGGGTGATAACGGGCTGATTTCTTGTGAATTACCAAAAATTCATTCAGTAAGGCTTCTATAACTTCATTCACAAAGTGCGTACCTCTATCACTCACAATTTCTATCGGTAGTCCAAATCTAGTGAAAACGTTCTCGAAGAGAAACTTGGCAGTAGTTCTTGCATCGTTTTTCTTGGTTGCTTTGGCTTCAACCCATTTGGTCAGATAGTCTGTGGCTACAATTATGTATTCGGCATGGGATCCTTTAGCTAGGGGGCTAATAGGTCCTATGAAGTCTATTCCCCATTTAGTAAAAGCTTTGGCACTCATCATGGGTTTTAGTGGCATTTCATCCCTTCTAATTGGATATTTCGTTCGTTGACACGTATCACATCGTTAAACATATGTGGCTGCATCCTGATGTAGAGTTGGCCACCACATTCCTGCAAAGAGAATCATTTTTGTTGTTTTATCTGCAGAGAAATGTCCTTTTGCAGCTCCTGTATGTGCCATCTCTAAAATAGCAAGATACTCATCTTCATGAATGCACATTCGCAAATGATTATCTCTACCTCATTTGAAGAGTTGTTTTCCAATAAGAGCATAGTCCTTACTTTGTTCTACCAGTGCTCGTTTTCTTGCTAGAGTGGCTCCTTCTGGGTACTCTTGGGTCTTTAAGAACTTCACCAAAGGCATGCTCCATCTTGGTGCTATAGTGGAGTAGCATAGAGTGGAGTTCTCTTCTGGATTCCGTTCTTGACAGGTTGGGCAGGCTGATACATAGTTATGCGCATCCCTCTGCATGGTTGGCCAATATATGCCCGATCTTCTTAGTGTTTGCCATGTTTCGTTCGCATTTAGATGAGTTTTCCATTGATTTACATGTGCTTTCTGAAGCCACATTTCTTGTTCCTCCTCTTCGACACATCTCATGAGTAATCCGCTTGAGTCCTGGTGATACAAACTTCCAGCAATGATATGAAGGTTTTTAGCCTTCCATAGGTCTTGGGTTCAGTTTGGTGTGATCCCATCTTTAGGTCCATGCGTGAGTATAGGGATCAACTTTTCTGCCCATTGGGGACATACTTCGAGGTTAAACAGGTACGTGTCTGGTAGATCATCTGATACTCCTATGGGGTGGTTCACCGTGTGTCATTCTTGATAGGTGATCCGCTCTTATGTGGGTATTTCCTTTCTTGACTACTACTTCAAAATCAAATTCCATCAACAATAGAAACCATCGTACTATTCGTCCTGTATTACAAAGCTTATTGACTAAGTACAGTAGAGCTTGATGATCAATGAAGAATTTGAATTTGTTTGCCAATAAGTAGTGTCGAAACTTCTTTACTACATACACCATTCCTAGGCCTTCTCTTTCGGTTGTGGTATGATTGCATTCTGCTTGATTCAGTTGTCTACTTGCATAGGCTATAGGGTGATCTAACTTTCCCATATCTACAGGTTGAGCTAAGATGCAACCAATGGCAAACTTGGAAGCGTCTACGTGGATATGAAATGGTTTGTTCCAATTAGGTACTCGAAGGATTGGGGTTGAACTCAATCGACTCTTTAATTCATTAAAGGCTTTTTCACATTCTTCAGTCCAGTTAAACTGTGTCAATAATGCATAAAGAGGTTTAGAAATTATGGCATACATATGTATAAATCTTTGTTAGTATCCACAATGTCCCATAAATGCTTGGACTTCCTTCGCAATCTTTGGTCTTGGCAAATCCAAACTTACTTTGATTTTGTCTTCATCAGTTGAAATTCCGTTTGTAGAGACAATATGCCCTAATATTTTTCCTTGTCGAACCATGAAGACACACTTTTCTGGATTGAGGCATGTTGATGTATGAAACACCACAAGAAATGAATTAATGTGACACTAGAACACCTCTATGGTCACCATTAACTCATTGCCACTCCAAACTTTGAGAAATGATAGCCTAAAGTGAGAACTTTGCTTCTACAGAAATTCCTAGTCACTGAAATGACATACCTTCAGTATTTTGCTAATTTTTCCTAGTTCAAGTATTATTTCTCCATGAAACTTTATAGGCTGAAAATAGAAGAGTAGAGCTTTCCAACAAGCTATCATATGCATCAAACGGATCTCTAGAACTCAAGTTATGGCCTTCACAAGATGACCCTGTATGACCTTCCAAAACTGGAAATCTTTCCTGTTATAGTAAGAGCGCCTGTTTAAAATTAGAATTCGATGCTTAGCATCGACTTGCAACGAGAATTCGATGCCGGGCATCGACTTGGGATGTTTTTGGCCACTTTTCAGCAGGGATTCGATGCCGGGCATCGACTTCCCGCATAAAGTCTTGATCTTCTGGACACCAAAACTATAGGTGATTTCATGCACACTTACAATATGACTTATCAACTGGAATTCGATGCCAGGCATCGAGTTGCTCCAACAACATCATCTTTTCAAGAAGATTTGGCAGTAGATAAAAGTCAGATATGAAGATAAGGACTTATCAAGTGAGATTCGATGCCACGCATCGACTTGCTTGGAAAACTTCAACCTTTCAAATCATTACACAGAAGACAAACACTGGAGATGGAGGAAGAAGACTTATACACAGAACTTTAACTAGTTCTTGTCATAACTATGAAAACTCAGAAGCTTACAAGTGCTTTCTCCCTCAAAGAAGCCCGACTATACTCAGTCATACAAAAATGAGTTCTTCTCACTTTCTCATTGTCTTCCTCCTTCTTCTTCTCTACGCGTCAGTTAATACTAACTAACTTATATAGACTTTCTCATTCCCGTAACTTTTGAAAAAACTTCTAGAACTAAAGTGAACTAACTTTACAAGTATAATACATTTGTGAATTTGTCCCTTCACATAGGCATGGGGTTTTCTTCCTAAGATTTGACCTTCAAATATATGTCCAGTTAGTGATTGTTTCTCCAACAGCTCCCCCTCAATCACTAATTGACATTCCCTGTTTCTTCATATCATCTTCTTTTCTTTTACTCCTGCCATGCTTTTGAATCTGATGGTCTTCACACCATCCAAGCTCTTTGTCATTATGTCTGCTAACTGATCTTTAGTAGAAATGTACTCCACTTCAATCTCCTTCTCAATTACCTTTTCTCTGAGAAAATGATACTGTATCTCTATGTGCTTTGTCCTTGCATGAAATACTGGATTTGCTGCAAGATAAAGTGAACTCATATTATCTCCATGTATTGTAGGTGTACCTTGATCAATGCCTAAGCTCTTGAACAATGTTTGCATCCATATGACTTCCTTAGCTGCTTCCACAAGTCCTTTGTACTCTGCTTCAGTTGATGATAATGCTACTGTATGTTGTTTCTTTGAACACCAACTTACAAGCTTATCACCAATATATATCATGTAACCATGAGTTGATCTTCTGTCATCTTGATTACCTACCCAATCTGAATCACTATAGGCTCTCAACTTCAAATCTGATGTAAAAGGATAATATAATCCTTCCTTTATAGTTCCTTTGATATATCTGAGAACTCTTTGACCTGCAATCCAATGTGGGTCCTTTGGACAATGCATGAATTGTGACAAAACTCCCACTGCATAACTAAGATCAGGTCTTGTTAGTGTAGCATAAATCAAACTACCCACAAGAGATTGATACTTCCTCATATCTTTGTAGTCTGCACCATCATATTTACTGAGCTTGTGATTAACTTCAAGTGGAGTTGAAGCTTCTCTGCAATTTTCCATATCAAACTTCTTCAACAAGTTCAGAAGATACCTTTCTTGTGACACATATATGCCATGATCTGTATAAGTAACTTCCATTCCAAGAAAGTATGATAACTTTCCTAGGTCACTGATCTTGAATTCTTTTTCAAGCAATCTCTTTACCTCCTTGATTCCTTCATCTGAAGTACCTGTGATTATAATGTCATCTACATAAATACAAATGTAGATTGTACCTTCCTCTGTTCTTCTGATAAGTAGACTTGGGTCTGCTTTTGAACTTTGATATCCAAGATCATTGAGATACTTCACCAGTCTATAGTTCCAAGCTCTTGGAGCTTGCTTCAATCCATACAATGCTCTTCTCAACCTGCAAACAAAATTTGGATACCTGGAATCTATAAACCCTTGAGGTTGTTCCATGTATACCTCATCTGATATGTATCCATTCAAGAATGCATTTTTTATATCCAATTGACTTAGAGTCCATCCTTTTGAAGCTGCAATAGCAATGATTGTCCTTATAGTTGACATCTTAGCTACAGGACTGAATGTCTCATCATAATCTATGCCATAGGTCTGGGCATAGCCTTTCACCACCAGTCTAGCTTTGTATCTGGCTATACTTCCATCTGCAAGCTTCTTCACTTTATAAACCCATTTATTTCCAATTACTTTCTTACCATTTGGTTTAGGAACAAGTTCCCATGTCTTGTTCTCCTCCAGTGCATTGAATTCTTCCTTCATTGCTTCTTCCCATTGCTTCTTACCTTTAGCTTCATCATAATTCTGAGGCTCTTCATCATCTTTGACCATATATGCATAGTTCTTCTGAGTTATGTAAGAAGTATCATAAGAATACCTTTCTGGTTGTCTTCTAGTCCTGCTTGACCTTCTTGGTTCACATTCTTCATATATGTCTGGATACACCTCTTCATCAAATATAGGAGCTTCTTCATTTCTTCTTGTTAATCCACTTGTGGATGTACTTGCTTGCATATAGTCTTCATCTCTATTTACCTGCACAATTGATTTTCCTTTCTCACATCTTCTTACCTCTTCTTCAAATTCCTCAGCTGCATTACTTTGATCTGCATACCAACTTTTCTGTTCATCAAATGTAGCATCTCTAGAAACAATAAATTGTATGGTTAGAGGATTCCACAATCTGTAACCCATCTGCTTTTCATCATAACCAATGAACACATATTTTTCTGCCTTTGGTTCAAGTTTATGCCTAAGCTGTGATGGCACATAAGCATATGCAATTGATCCAAACACTCTACAATGATCTAGTATTAGTTTCTTACCCCACCAAGCTTCATATGGAGTCATTCCATTCAGAGCTGCACATGGTAATCCATTCACAAGATATGTAGCTGTATTTACAGCCTCAGCCCAAAGATAATTTGGACAATTCTTCTCCTTTAGCATAGCTCTAGCAAACTCAACCAAAGTCATGTTCCTTCTTTCTGCTACACCATTTTGTTGTGGTGTATACCTGCAGGTTATTTCTCTCTTAATACCTACATTCCAAAGATAATCATTGAACTCTTGGGAGAAGTATTCTCCCCCTCCATCAGACCTCAGTGTTTTAAGCTTTTGACCTGTGACTCTCTCTGCATATGCATGAAAATGCTTGAAAGCTCCAAACACTTCTGATCTTTCCTTCAAAACATATAATGTTATCCATCTTGTAGCATCATCAATGAAAAGAACATAATACCTTGAGCCACTGATAGATCCTTCTTTTGTTGGTCCCCATACATCTGTATGAATGAGGTCTAGTACTCCATCATGTTTGAATCCTTTCTTCTGAAATGGTAACCTGTGTGCTTTTCCCATTTGACATGCTTCACATTTATAAACCATATGTTGACTTTGCACATTTGGTAATCCTAGTACAGACTGATTAGCAACCATAGCTTTAATTCCTCTTTCATTGAAATGACCTAATCTCTTATGCCAGAGATCAAGTTCTGTAATCACTGCTTCACCATGTGTGAGCAAAGCTTGACCAATGTTTCCTTGCACTCTTAAAGTAAAGAGTCTACCTTCTTTCTTACCAGAGACAATCTGATTATATCCATTCTCTGGATCTTCCACAAATACTCCTTCATTTGTAAACCTGACTTGAAAACCTTTTTCAACTATCTGTCCCACACTAATCAAGTTTTTAGGTATTGTAGGAACATACAAAACATTGGTTAGCAAATCTGATCCACTCTTGCATTTCACTTTTCCAATTGAATGTACACTATGTCTTGTATTATCACCAGTTTGAACTGTGTGACTCGAAATACCTTTTTCCAATTTTGACATCAATTCTATGTTTCCTGACAAATGATTAGAACATCCAGAGTCAATGTAAAATACCTTTAGATCTTCTTTATCTGATGTGTTGATTGAGTTCATCATCAATGATGTATGACTTTCATTCTGTGTGTCATTTGCATAGTTGTAGTAGGTGGTGTTGTAGGATTGATTCTGTCCCCAACTTCTTCCTCCACCTCTACCATAGCCTCCTCTTTGACTTTGTCTACCTCTTTGAAAATTACTTTGATATCTTCCACCTCGGCCTCTGCTATTGTTGTTTTGATTTTGATTTGATCCTTGTTGGTTGTGCCAACAGTCATGAGCCAAATGATTACTCAATCCACAGATCCAGCAAGCCTTCTTGTTGTTATTCTGATTACCTCTTCCTCTTCCAAAGCCTCTTGCTCTTCCTCTACCAGTGCCTTTACCTCTTGTATAATAAGCTTGAGAACTAGACTCCTCTTCATCCTTTGCTTTACCTTTATCTCCTTTAAGCAACTGGTTCAAATCTGGAACATAATGATTTAATGAAAGTTCTGTTGATAAGACAAAAGGTTTCCACCTTTCATCCCCTCTCAAACCTGCAAGTAATTGAGCAATCAATCTGTGATCTTCAACATCTTCATCTATGGATCCAAGACTATCTGCTAGATCCTTCATCTTAGTGACATAATCACTAATGGTTTGACTTGGCTTCTTCTTGAATGTTGTAAACTCTGACCATAGACTTGCTTTCCGTGCTTTAGTAGTACTTTGGAAATGATACTCCAATGCATTCCATATATCTTCAGATGATTCCAATCCTCTGATGTGTGGTAGCAAATGATCAGAGATTGTATTGTAGATGTATGCTTTTGCACTTGCATCCTTCTTCTGCCAATGCTTTAAAGCATCAAGTTCTTCTTTCTTTGGTCGGCTTTCATCTTCAAATACTGGCTTCTCTTCTTCACCTGTTACATATATCATGAGATCCTTACTCATAAGTAAGGCTTCCATTCTCATTACCCATGCGGGGTAATTATCTCTGTCCAGTTTGTCAATGGAGATATGATCTGCCATAGTTCTTTCCTTCTGCTGCAACCTGTGAGCTTAAAGGATAAAGGATAATACCTTTTGAAGTTCTTTGTGTATGAGGATACTTTTGAAGTAACCTTTTGATGCCTTGTGTCTTCAAATGCTTCACCTTTCAAACTTTAATGGAAAACTTTACAAAACTTCTCGTACCTTTGTCGCCTTCTGCTCTTCAGGACCTTTCTGCTCTGATACCACTTGTTGATGCATGAAACACCACAAGAAATGAACTAATGTGACACTATAACACCTCTATGGTCACCATTAACTCATTGCCACTCCAAACTTTGAGAAATGATAGCCTAAAGTGAGAACTTTGCTTCTACAGAAATTCCTAGTCACTGAAATGACATACCTTCAGTATTTTGCTAATTTCTCCTAGCTCAAGTATTATTTCTCCATGAAACTTTATAGGCTAAAACTAGAAGAGTAGAGCTTTCCAACAAGCTATCATATGCATCAAACGGATCTCTAGAACTCAAGTTATGGCCTTCACAAGATGACCCTGTATGACCTTCCAAAAACTGGAAATCTTTCCTGTTATAGTAAGAGCGCCTGTTTAAAATTAGAATTCGATGCCTAGCATCGACTTGCAACGAGAATTCGATGCCGGGCATCGACTTGGGATGTTTTTGGCCACTTTTCAGCAGGGATTCGATGCCGGGCATCGACTTCCCGCATAAAGTCTTGATCTTCTGGACACCAAAACTATAGGTGATTTCATGCACACTTACAATATGACTTATCAACTGGAATTCGATGCCAGGCATCGAGTTGCTCCAACAACATCATCTTTTCAAGAAGATTTGGCAGTAGATAAAAATCAGATATGAAGATAAGGACTTATCAAGTGAGATTCGATGCCACGCATCGACTTGCTTGGAAAACTTCAACCTTTCAAATCATTACACAGAAGACAAACACTGGAGATGGAGGAAGAAGACTTATACACAGAACTTTAACTAGTTCTTGTCATAACTATGAAAACTCAGAAGCTTACAAGTGCTTTCTCGCTCAGAGAAGCCCGACTATACTCAGTCATACAAAAATGAGTTCTTCTCACTTTCTCATTGTCTTCCTCCTTCTTCTTCTCTACGCGTCAGTTAATACTAACTAGCTTATATAGACTTTCTCATTCCCGTAACTTTTGAAAAAACTTCTAGAACTAAAGTGAACTAACTTTACAAGTATAATACATTTGTGAATTTGTCCCTTCACATAGGCATGGAGTTTTCTTCCTAAGATTTGACCTTCAAATATATGTCCAGTTAGTGATTGTTTCTCCAACAAGGCATACTCTATATTGTCGACATTTGGCAAAGATCTTTCTAGTTCAGGGATATGCTCTGATCGTATCGCTGAATAAGTACATAAATCATCCACGTATACCTCCATACTCTTTCTCAGGAACTCTTTGAATACATGGCACATCAATCTTTGGAAGGTGGCTGGGGCATTGGTTAGGCCAAAAGGCATAACCCTAAAGGCGTATACTCCCCATTCAGTTGCAAAGGCTGTTTTATGTTGGTCTTCAAGAGCAATGGCTACCTGATTATATCCTGAAAAGCCGTCGAAAAAACTATACACTTCCTTCCCTGCCACTCTCTCCAAAAGATGATCCGTGATGGGTAATGGGTAACTGTCTCGTATGGTAGCGGCATTAACTTTTTCCAGATTTATGCATACTCTTAACTTCCCATTCTTTTTAGATACAACCACCAAAGGTGATACCCATTCCGTGTGTTCAATCTCATATATAAACCTAGCATCTAACAACTTATCTATCTCTTCCTTTATCTTTGCTGAGTACACATCATTGTATGTGTACGGTCTTTATTTAGAAGGTTTGGCTTCGGATGTCATAGGGATTCTATGAGCACATATAGATGGATCTACTCCTTTCAAGTCCTTATAGGTCCAGGCAAAGACATCCCGTACTTCTTCGTTTACACACACATCGAGAGTAGCTAAAATCTCCATCCAACCATGAGGTTCAAATTCTTCATCTAAGAATATTTGAGGCATATAAGCTGGATCTTGTACAGATCTAGCGATTCCTTGCTTTTGCTGCCATCCTTTTCTCCTATCTTCCTCCTTTTTCGCATTTTGGCATATCCATAGATGAGTGTCTTCATTCATCCACGATTGATCACTTGAACCTATACTATGAATCGACTGATTATCTTCCTCATTATGAATCTGATTCCATTGTAAGGGGGGAACATCTTGATATGTGTATGTGTGGAGATTTATTCTTGTGGTGGTTCCTTCATGCTGTAGGTATACAGCGTCTTTTCCCCAATCTTGCACTACCTTTAGTTGTCTCATGAAAGGTCTTCCAAGTATCATTTCATAATTGCTAGGCCTTTCAAATTGACAAATCGCTAAAGTGTGCTCGAACTCAACTCCGCAAGTGGTAAAAAGTACTCGTTCCAATAATCCCAAGGGTCTTTCAGTGTGTCCATCTGCCATTTGTATCTTCATGTGTGTTGGTCTTAAAGCTGGTTTTCCCCATTTCTCCTAGATTTCTTTAGTTGCTATTCCTACTCCAGCTCCTGTATCTAAAATGGCTTTGGTGGTGTAACCCCTATAGGTAATTGGAAGGCAAGTATTTCCTTCATCTCCCTCACTAAAATCTCCAACCGTATCGACTGGGATCTTTACTGTGTTTACTTCATCAGATATCTCTTTTTCTTCCGTCTTGATCTCCAATTGACTGGTCAGTTTCTCCTTCAAATGTGGTTTGATGTTCAAAAGTTCTTCCAAGGTTAGGGTACAAGGGATTTTTACCTTTTTAAGATGTTGTATGATATCCGATGTTTGGACTGATGGGTTCGGTTCTTTTTTCCTTATTGAGGGAATGCAATACAATTCTGAATTATGTTCGTACTCTCCTGTGTAATTTGGCAAAACCTTTACACTATCATTTTCTTCGTTACTTGGATCAATTGGTAATATTTCTTCTAAATTCAATTCAGATATTGAATGCTCTATTCCATCTTGTACTTCTAGCTCTTCAAAGGGTGGCTCAATTCCTTCTACTTTCTTCCACCTGTCTTCTTGGACTCTTGCCCACAAGTCTTTAGGCCATTCCCCTTCTACTTTGGGAACAATGGATCCTTCCCTTTTATCCTCACAATAATTGCCATTCTGTGTCTGGTAGTGGCAAAGCAGGCTTTTCTAAGGTCTGTTGCGCGACTTCTATTAATTTTTTGCAGATCTCCAACCTCTCTTTCTCTAGGTCACCTCTAGGATATTCTCTTTCATGTTGTTCTATGGTAGGTCCTTCTCTTATTCGTGCTTTGTATGCCTGAATCCACATGGCTAATTCTTCAGGCATGGGATCTGCTAAAACTGATCCTACCTCTTCCTTTTTATACTTTCCATTTTTATTTTCTTCTTCAAATTCTTGTTCCTCTTTTGGATTTTGTTCGCTCTTCTCCTTTTCCTTCTTCTGTAGTAACTTCTTTTCCTTTATCCTATCTCTACGGTTCATCCATCTTTGTGTCCGTTTGCTTACAACACTTTTCTCAGGCTCTTTCGAGTCTTCCACTCTCTGAGGTGTGGGTGTGTTCACCTCTCTGTAGCTTTGATTATTTCCCTTAGTTTTGTCTGGGATCTCTCTAGCTTTGGCTCTAGTTATAGCTTTCAATGGTACCGTGTACTCCTTATTCGCTTTCTGATGATTCTATCACTTCTATCACGTTAATCTGTACATTAGAGTTAACTTTGTTGGGGTTCTTGGGGCAATCTCTGAAAAGGTGTTCTTTACCACAATCACTACAGTATCCTTCCCAGACTCGCTGTGGTGGTGGTGGGTTTGGTAGTGTACACTCTCTGATATAATGATCACCTCTGCATCTATAACATGGTCCTCTAGGTACAGGCGGTCTGTTCATAGGTCGGGGGGGTATGGATGCCCTAGGGGCTGTGTACATCAATGACACATAGTCCTGCTCATATCCATAGGAACCATCTCGCACTTCCATGCCATAGGCATATGGTTCGTACATTTGTCCATATTCTATCATAGAGCTCTCATAACCGGGATAGTTTCCTTGACTATGGTCATAAGATGAGTCATATGGTTCATTGCTAGACAATGGTGTGGCTGGGACTATCGCTCTCTCTAGGTTTTCTTCAGGTTGAGCTATTTTCACGGGGACAACATTCTGAGGATGGGGTGGTTGTTGTCCTAACACCGGTTGTGGTTGAATGTATCCTTGATAAGCATATGGTCGAGGTACAGGTGCCTGCTGCTGATATGTGGGATACCTAAAGGCTTCACCTCCTTGTTCTCTCTAAGGGTATCCATAAGGTCTCATAACAGGTTGTGTTGGTCTTGATTGACTATTGTAGGGACAATTTTCTGCACTGTGATTTGTGTATTTTTGTTCTATGCCGCAATATTGTAGAGGGCCTGGCATGGGTGGTCTATTGTAAGCATAGGCAGGTGGTGGGACTATTCCCCTAGTGCACAAATGAGATGGATGATCACCTCCACAATGCATACATCTTCTAAGCATGGGCACTCTCATTGGGTTGTTGGGGTAGTTCCTCTGTCCTTGGACATTCAGCTTCTTTGCTACTCGGTCGGCTATTTCCTCAACATTTTTCTTAGGGTTCGATGTGCTGCTTGCTGAATCTTCACTCTTCAGACTACCTTGAGGTATTTTCAGATCCTCCGCTAGATTTTCCTCTAGGTCAATGCATTCTTGCAAGGTTTGAACTCTCTTCACATACACCAGAGATCTTAATGATCCATTCAATAATCCTTCCAAAAATAATGACACCATTTTGTTTTGGGTGGGTCTCTCTTCCACTGGGCATCTATCCACATACTGCTTGAATCTTCTTGCTGCCAATCTCACTGATTCCGTAGGAGCTTGCTTAAAGTTATGGATTAATGATGACGAGTTGTTTTTAGTTCCAGAATTAGTGAATTCTTCAATCATTTCTTGATAGACTTGTTCCATGTTCTGAAAATCATTTGGATCTAATGGCTGGAACCAAGCTAAAGCTGTGTCCGTCAAAGTTAGACCAAAAGATTCATATTGGATCAAAAAATCTTCTACTTGCTGGGCTCTGATTACTTGCTTGAATTCAACTATATGATTGTAAGGTTCACTCGAGCCATCATAGTGATTTCTCATGCATTTGGCCACTTGAATTGGCCTTAATCTTCTTCCTCCTTCAGGCGGTCTAGGCATTACAGGGAAAACTGGTCTTCCTATGGGGATACCTGGTCCTCTGGCTACAGGTGGTCTAACTGGGGTAGGAATTCCATTCCATGGGTCAACAGGTGGCTGAGGTCGATAGTTAGGGCTATTTGTCGGCATAGCAAACTGCACATGTGGTCTAACTGGGATTTGAGTTTGTTGTGTTTGTCCGGACTACTAAAATGAATTATTATGAGAGGTTCCATGTGGGTTTTGTGAAGTAGTGGCTTGATCCCTCGGGGGAAACACTAGAATGTTCTGATATTTCAACCCAGCTCTCTCTGAATCTGTTAGGGGCCAATACCTTCTCTGGTTTTTGTCCAAATAAGTGATGATGGTGGGGAAGTCAGGATCTTGTAACTCATAAATAGTCACTGGGTTAGGGGCTGCTTCCCATATTGAAGAGTGGGCTCTAAGGAGATGCTCCATTCCACTAATCAAATACACATCCATTAAGGAGTCATCCTGGGGAATCAAGTCTCCTCTCCAACCCCTAACCACAGTAGATCTCCCTCTAGGTGTGGTCACTAGCTCTTCATTTCCCTCAGTATTAGGGTTATGAGTATTGTTCTCTTCCCCAAGTTCATTAATGTTTTCAGGATGTTCGGTAACCACATACTGGATGTCCCTTTTATCCATATAAACTCCTCCTGAATACTTGACTGCTGGCCTAGGCACTATGTAAGCATCTGAAGCTTTCTTCAGTCTGGCCACTGATCGGTTTAGCCCATCTAAGTAGATAGGTATATCATTTTGGTTGGTGTTCACATATTCCAAAGATGTCCTATATTCTCCCTCAATAATTGACATCATGCCAATCATAGGTACAGTGTTTTGCATGTCCTCTGAAGCCATAGGAATTTCTTCTTCTGACTCACTAGAGGTTTTAGAATAATGTGAACGGCACTTGGCTCGGCTACACTACCTACAAAAGAGATCACACTTCTTCGGCTAAAGTTCTATTTAGCCTTGTCAACCCCCAACTTCTAGAGTTCTTCACTCAAGGTCAGAATCCTAGAAAAATGTGGCTGGAAAAGGACTAACCATGAACTCTCAAGTCACGATACTTGACTCAAAAAGAACACG
This sequence comes from Ceratopteris richardii, assembly GCA_020310875.1. Taxonomy (NCBI): domain Eukaryota; kingdom Viridiplantae; phylum Streptophyta; class Polypodiopsida; order Polypodiales; family Pteridaceae; genus Ceratopteris; species Ceratopteris richardii. Next base: position 123,732,667 of record CM035419.1, read on the forward strand.
ATACTCGATCTTCGAACTAAACGATACACGATATCTACCAAAAACGATACACGATACCTCAATACCATGATACTCGATACATGATACACGATACTCCAAAAACGCGATACTCGATACGTGGATGAACACGATACACGATACTTCGATAAGACGATACACAATACTTGAGCAAATGCGATACACAATACTTGGTGAAGTATCGCGATCGCTGAAAAACAATACACGATCTCTGTGAAGTATCGCGATCGCTCAAAAATGATACACGATATTTGGGAAGTATCGCGATCGCTCAAAAATGATACACGATATTTGGGAAGTATCGTGATCGCTCAAAATCGATACACGATATTTGTGAAGTATCGTGATACTCAACCACGGGAGATCACGATACTTGTTAGGTATCGCGATACTCGACTATGGGAGAACACGATACTTGACCCTTTTTCAAATTTTTGCAAGAGTTTTTTGGATTTTGACTGTAGACAAATGTTTTCCAGGTTCATCCCTCTCCTCACTCTCTATATCACCCAACATACACCTTCTACCCCCTGTAAGACCCTCACGATACCTGTCGCAGATCGTTTTTTTCTAAAATGCTGAATGTAGGTGGCAAGAATGAGTGAATGATGAGTATGCTCACCTCTGTTACTTTCTCTCAACCCTTGCACAACTCTACCAGCTCTGCGTAGCTCAAACAGCCGGAATTCGCTCACGATAATCGACAGTACTCTTCCACGATACTTGTTCACAAGACAAGTGACTCACAAAATGATATTTTTTAGCTTTTATACTTTTGAATTTGCCTAATCACTAAAAAAAATCAACTGGACAAAGACTGAAAGCTACTCTAATTACTTGACCTACTCCCTCACTACTCCTACTCTACTCACTCCACTCACTTTCCTAGACTAATAACTCACTACACACACTCCAAGAGTGAGAAGTAGTAAGTGCGGCTGAAAGTGACTTACCAAAGAAGAGAAAATCACTACTCCTCCTCTCACTTCAATGCAAAAAGCTACTTACCATCACACGAATGCCTCGGTTTGGCCAAAAAATGTGTGTACCTAAGAACCAACTTAGGGACTTGTGGAGAAAGAGACTATACCTCAATCCCCCTCAAGTGCATATAGTGGGGATTCACGCTGTGAGGTTTGGAATTCACAAGTCTCAAATCTGTATACAATGCTTTTAACCATATTGCCTCTTGATTTGCTATGGTCAAGCCTCTATACTCTGCTTCAATTGAGGATAAAGCAACTGTTGGTTGTTTCTTGGAACTCCATGACACTAGCTTTGAACCTGCAAATGCTAAGTAACTAGATGTACTTTTTCTATCATCCTTAGGTCCTGCCTAATCTGCATCTAAGTAGATTTTGATATCCAAATCTGAAGAGTAAGGATAGAATATACCTTCGCTGATTGTACCTTTGAGATATTTAAGTACTCTCTTAGCCGCATCCATGTGTGGTTTTCTCGGTGAGTGCATGAACTGACTAAGCATTCCCACACTATATGAGATGTCTGCTCCCTCCTCCTGAACTCTATCATCTTCGATAGGCTTTTTGTGGCGACATGAGTATGTTTGGATGACTTTTTGCTCTCGTTGATTAAGCAGGTTGGCTTGACATAGCATTAATTCTTTCCATTGGTTCGATGTGACCCCGTCATCTGGTGCCTGTCTATGTTCGGCCACCAGTCTTGCATTGAGATTCGAAGACATTTTTGCAAAAATTTTTGAATCTATTTCAAAAAAGCCTGTGAAAAATGCCTCTTCAAACGTCTGCATGTAAGTACTTTGCAAAAACATTAGCCTAGAGTATATGGCCATGAGCGTTAATCGGCTAGGTATAGTTGATAGATAAAAAATGAGAGCGTCTGATCCCTGATTAATGCCGATGAAGTTCAAAATGTGTATTGTGCATGCTGAAACACCTTTATGACAGTAAGTAACATATAAATCTTATTGGTAATCTTGACTGCTAAATCTGGTATAGTTGCATATCGAGCAATCCAAAATTCCATGGTTTTAACCCTGTATTCTTCGGTTGGTAGATAATTAGGAGGTGGACTTGGCAGTAATGGATGGTTGAGCCACTGATTATTTATGCTTCACTGATGTTGTCCTTCCCAAAATTGCATCCAGGAGCGTCTTTTGGGTACTAGGAAAAAAGATGGATTTACTTGAAGTATGTATGGTGATGATTCCCATTGTACCTGTAAAGTAGGATTCTTCTCCAAAAGTTTTCTCCTCCATATAGGATCTGCTTTGTCAAATTCCTCTTGTGTATAGGTGAATGTTTGCATACTGAATTGGAGGTTGGTATCTGGCTCTTTATTTGTTGTGGCCTTTATGTACTGTCGAGTTTGCTCTTTAAGTAATCCATATGGTACATTGAAGGGTTTCATTATGTGTTCCAAATTTTTACTTTCAATTTTTGCTTCCCTCATGACTTGGATTACTTGGTCTTCAAAATCTTTAGTGAGTTGGGACACTAGTAGTGCCCGCTCATGTCGGCTTAGTTCTGCAATATTCCGAGTATGTAGTTCAATGTTGGTCTCGATTGCCTCTCTTACCAGTGAATGATGTAGGGGGGAGAAAGAGGACGTAAATCAGTCTCCTCAGTAGCCATTGTGGAGTGTGGAACTACTGGTGTCCCCTCCATTACCTTCTGTGCTGATTGATCCTGCAATTGCTTTATTAATTCGTCCTTTTCTTTGATTTCTTTTGTGGCTCTTTTGACTTCTTCTTTGTTTTTCAAGAGTTCTTCTCCTATGGCAGCCAGTTGGCTGGCATCTTCATTGCATTGTACTAAGAACCTATTCTCTGCCATTTTCCACTTCTTGTTGGTGCATTAGTGTCATCCATGTATCTTTTCTCCCATTCTATTATGACAACCTGCTCTTTCTTCAACCGATCTTCATATTCTCCTATCCTTTCCTCCAATGCTCGTGTGTCTTTTTCTGTCACTTCAGGAGCTTCTATCGGTTGATTGCATAAAATTGCTGTCATCAGCTCCTTGTTCTTGTTTCATAGGTTATCTGCTTCATCCATGTATACCTTATTTTGCGACTCAAGGATCTTGCTTCTCGTGTGCATTCTTGCCTTTTCTGCTTCGCTAGCCTCATATTTGCATTGCAATTCTTTTAATTGTTCTTTTAGCTTTTCATTTTCTGCTTCTAGTGTGTTGCATTGATGCTTGGCCTCTTGGGCTTCTTCCTCTTTCTCTACTATCAACTTTTGGGCTTGAATTAACTGTGCGGATAAATTCTCACCTATCTCTTGGAATTGAGTCCTTTCCCGCATTCCTTTGTCATAATCAGCATCAGCTTTAAGCATTAGCTGTTGAGGCATTAGCTGTTGAGTATCCAAGGCAATTTGTATCATTTGTTGTACTAATGGCTTGAGCTGAGCGATGTCCACATTTAACCATGTTTTTGGGATGCTTGGAACTTCCCCTGTGCGTATGTCTTTTCCTTGCTCCACATGTATGGTCTCGTTATGTGGTTGCTTATTTGGAGCCGTACCTCTTGGTCTGTTTTCTCTTCTTCCTTATTGATAGACTTTGTGGCACTCCCTTGAAATGTTACATCCATCGGAGATGGTTCTTCCACCACCCTTTTTGTTGTGAAGGGTTCTGATTCTTCAATTGTATTATCAACCTTTTCTTCCTTGGGGTTCTTGAACATGACCTCTCTCGCTAGCAGAGTCTCTTTGATTTGAATATTAGATGCTTCATTCAATTTAATAATATGTACCTGTTCTTGGGGATGCTTCCTTCCTTGTCATGTCCTTGATGGAGTCAAGCGTGTGATCTGCCTTTATTCCTTCCATGTCCAAGTCCTCGTTTACTTGATTTAATTCCTCCCATTGCCCATCATCCTTGGAGTCACTTCTAATATCCACATTTAGCATAGAGGTCTCTTGTTCTTCTTGTGCATCTGATGATGAACTAGAATTCACCAAACCCAATTCTCTATATCTGTGGACCTTGGTTAGCCTCTTTCTTTTTTCTGAGTCTTGGTGGGCTTGTTGGTAGTGGTGCCCTTGCACTGATAGATTTACCTGTCCTTCGGTAAATTGGTGGGTAGCTTCCATGGCCTTCGTCAATTCATCTTCTGTAATCTGAGGATTTACTTCCAACCGGGTCCTTGGGAGTATATGAGCTTTCTTTGTAGCTGGAGTTTCTGCTTGTGCCTGCATCATTTCCCATAGCCTTTTGGTACCCCTCATTCTAGGTTGGGAGCTCATTTCAGCTTCCTCTATGATCTTGAATCCTTTTGTTTTTTCTAGGAACAGAGGCAATCTTTGCATACTTGGCCATTGCTTCAGATGACGACATCCCTTTCAGATGTTCTCTAATGCCTAAAGCATGATATATCAATATGGTTAAGGCAACACTTCCATTCAAGAACTTCTTATGATTCCACTACTTCTTAGCCTCAAAGAGTCGTTCTTGAATGTATGGAGTCATATTGGCTTGATTCTCGATTTTTTTTATTGCATGTGACAACATTTGCACTATGATTTTTCGCAGAGCAGTGTATCTATGCATGTTGGGAAAGTAGAAATGCTGATGGATGAGTCTCACTTCTTCTTCTATATCAATGCGATTAATATCTGTGAATGTCTTGGTCTTCGCCCCTTGACTTTCCTCTTTCAAAATGGTATTTCCATCTTTTTCCCATCTGAAAGCTTCTTTAATCAGGTAATGTGTAAATTGTATAATGACCCACTCCCCTACTGCATCTAAGACTCTAGCCTCCGGTACCAATGGATCATGCAATGCTGGCTGCAAGGTGTTCATGACTTGCATACATCGTTGGAAGTCAGGTTTGTATATCGGTAATTCAAAGTACTTGTGAATGCCCGCTTTCTTCATAATGTCCATGGTCGATGGAAGTTCATGTGCTACCTTAAAGTCTTCGTACATTATGGGGAACTGATGGTCAATATCCATAATTTTGATTGTCACTAGGAACAAATAATCTCCTACTGGTTGATCTTCCCTAAACCAGTGACCTTTTGCCTTAATCACGCTTTGTAGAGGGAATTCCAACACCTCCTCTTGAATGGTAGATTTAGAATCCTCGAAAGCCATTTGCACTCGTAATGAAAAGAGCATTAGCTTCCCTTAAAAGACATTTCTGTGATGAGGTGTGTTGTAGTGACATTTTGTTCGTTGCATCACTCCGTTCCCCTTGTTCACATAAGGAAGATCTCTTACCACATATTTTTTCATTTTTATTCCTGAAAGAAAACAAAAATTAGTGTAGCCGAAGCACTTATTCATTTACATAGTAAGTCCATTCCTATGGAAGTAGAATCTATGACCTATTCCCAAGTGGGAAATGTGCACCACTACTTTTTTTACACACATCATGTGCCGAATGCATGGCCGCATAATGTGGCCCTGTCATGCATACTTTAGGTGCATTCGATGCTTCATGTGTGCAATTGGAATCCTTTGGGTTCTGTTGTTCCGGTTCCTGCTGCCTCTTTGGTCTCCATATCCATTTTGTAGTTGAAATGTAAGACTTCATCTTCTCTTGGTTTTTTCGTGCTCTCAGTTTAGTCTCTTTCTCTTTTGAAGGGTGATTAGTTGGGGTCCTGCTTTTCCGGTACCTCTAGTTTTTCTTGTTTGGCTTAATGGTCTCGTTTTATCAACATAATGTTTCTTCCTACTTGTCTATTTCTTTACTTGCCATCTGTCTAGCCTTCTTTGGAAACCACATGTGTTGCCTTGTTTTTTGGGCTTCAACTAATGACTTTGGAAGCCATACTCTCAGAAGTCTTTTTGGTCCCGCTTGTAATGAAGAGGATCCTTTGTTGTTCCTTGATGCCACCGGCTTAGTGTCCTATATCGGTGTAGACTTCTATATTTCCCTCAGTCGATCCTTGCAAACCCATTGTAGATTGGCACCTTCTGATTGCGAGAATCGGATAGTTGACTTCCATGTCGATGATTTTCCTTTGTTGTAGGTGACTTTAAGAGCATTGTCTTCACCGATTCCCTTGGATTCACCGTTTGTGTGGGATGAATTCACCTCAACGACTGATGCATTGGTGTTGGTAGTCACTTCTTTCTCCGGACATTCCTCTCATAGATTGTTGATTGAGTCTTTTGCTAATTCCTCTTCTAGGATCTTTTTCTCATGCTTGATGATGTCCTGCCTATGAGAGGGTCTTTCTTCTAATAGACTAAAGATTTCTTTGTGCCCTACTTTGGCTGAGATGTATCCTTGAGCTAGGTGAATGCTTACTTCATTCTCAATGATCGAATCTTGCCCTAGGATTATGTTCTCTATCAAATCTTCTTCTTTACACACTAGAACTCATTGTTCCATAGTGGAATTTCCTAGATGTAGGGATATTGTAGCTTCTCCAATGCACTCAATGACTTGACCTCCAATACCCATCATGTGTGCTTTAGTAGGTAATGATTCTATTGCTAATGCAACTGAGTGCTGCTCCTGAATCTATCAAGGCATCTATTAGTTGGTATTCTGTTGTTCCAATCCCTAGATTCAAGTACGGTTGGGACTTGCCAACATGGTTCGTGTTGGCCTGGTGAACTTGATAGTTGGCCATGGGAATAGGCTCGTCCCCTTGTAGATACCGTTCATCCCTTTGCCTTATCCATTCTTTTCATTTCTTGATATGCTATAGGGTTTCTTTCCTTGCCTCCTCCTTAATCCTCTCTTCTTCTATTTTGTGCACCTACAAGTCGTGCTAACATTTGGTCTGTCAATGGCTCCATGTAACGTTTTACTCGACAACCACGTATGTAATTAGGAATGACATATCCATCTAGAGTGGCTAGATTAACTGCTCCACTCGTTGAAATCCTATTGATTATTAGTGAGAGAACTTGGAGAAGCTTGTAGAAGGTAGAAAAATGCATTTCGAAGCGACGAAGTTTGGTCTAGCTAACCGGCACAAGACCAGCCCTTGAGCTTATGGAGACTCAAATAGAGATTATAGGCATGCAATAAGTGGAAAGAAACACACTATGTACTTTGGAGCATCAAGGAGAATGAGTCGATACAAAACAGATAGGTTCGCGGGTCGACTAGCTCAAAAAACTTACTATCTATGGAAGAGACAATGAACTTCAAATGCCCATAGCGACCAGCGTGATTAAAATTAGAAAAACTCCTTTTATGGGAGTGATATACATAGGGTTGAGTATATAGAATGCACAAAAGTATAAGGAATAAGCAAAATATGCTATAGGAATGAATGCGACATTCACCGGTGGTACTTCCTATTTTTCAGGAATACGTAGAGATTGACTCTGAGACAGAAAAACTCAGATTTCTCCCAATCTTCTGAACCAAATGCTTTGAAAATATATAGGAATAAACTAGACACCTATACCTTTCTAATAAGCCATCTTGAACTCAATTTGGATCTCTAGAGAGAGAGCAGCAGCCTCTGCAAGATTACTTCGTCATCATATCTGCTACTTGCTTTTCAGTTGGAACAAAAGAAATGTCAATCTTCTTTGCCATGATCTTCTCCTTGATGAAGTGGTAATGGACTTCTATGTGCTTGGTTCTCACATGGAAAATGGGATTTGCCGATAGATGCATGGAACTTACATTATCTCCAGTATTTTCACTCAATTCTGACGCTTTTACTTCAAGTTATGAGCAAAGTACTGAGTCACGGGAAAGACCTTCCTACACTTCAGCACTTCCTACACTTCGCACACACCTTAACAACAGTAAACAAAAACTTTCATGGATAGACAACACTTCCCTACACTCTTTCCAAGTAATACACAAGCATACAAGCTCACAAAGAAGAAGATACAGAGAGGAGAAGACACAAATTCGAATTTCTGTGCTCTTGATTCTCACAATGGCAAAAAGTCTTTACAAAGAGTCACAAATTGACTTATATACTTGTGCCCTAAAAATGGTCCTTTCACACAAGAGACCGGCACTTTACTCACTAAAAGACTAATTTTCTACTAATTTACATGGATAAGCTTCTAATCTTCTATGGGGATGCATCTAGAGGACTCCTCTAGTGCATTTACATCGGAAAATATATTACAAGAATGGTTATAATACAAAAATTGGGTGTCCAAATCGGAAAAATTTTGGGGCCCGTCTTTTTCTCTGCCTTGTGCTCTCTTTAGCTCTGCAACAAAGACTCCTCCAACTGGATGTGAAAAATGCATTCTTAAATGGTTGGATAAGTGAAGAGGTATACATGTCACAACCACCAGGTTCTGAAAACCCTAATCATCCATCTTATGTTTGCAGACTTAAGAAAGATTTGTATGGATTGAAACAAGCTCCAAGAGCTTGGAATTACAGGTTGGTCATATCTTCAAGATCAAGGGTTCAAAGCTAGCAGCTCAGATCCTCCTCTATTCATCAAAAGGGATCACAATGAGGTTATCTATCTATGTGTATATGTAGATGATATTATTGTGACAGGTGATGATCCAAATGACATTCAAAGGATCAAGAGACACACGCAAGAGGAGTTCAAAATCAGTGACCTAGGTGAGCTCACATATTTCCTAGGTATGCAAGTGATATACACAGATGAAGGAATGTATTTGACTCAAAGAAGATACATTCAGGATCTTCTTCTCAAGTTCAAAATGGAGAACACTAAACTTGCAGGTACACCTTTGGAGATGAATCATAAACTTAGTGTTTATGAAGGTGAAAAAATTGAAGACATTAAAGAGTATCAAAGCTTGGTAGGTAGCTTGATATACGCTACTCAAGGGAAATTGAGCAAAAAGAAAAGACAAAGAAGATCAAATAATAAACTGCTCAGTAAAGAACAAAGCTTATAAAGAAAAAGAACAACTCTCTGCCCAAAGCCCCGTAGGGGCACGCATCAGGCGACAACACCAAAGAACCAGGTCCTGAGGATTAGAAACAAAGAAAGATAACAACCAGGACATTTCATGGGAGGTTTCACAGAGCTTCCTCATCCACCACCAGCAGACGGTGAAGTGAAACAAGCGGGGAAGAGAGACAGCACACGAAGGACTCTTCATCGGATAAGATAATCAATTGTCTGAAGGTCCTAGCTGCCTCCTCGTCCACTGGATGCATGCGGTGGAAAGAAATGAATCAGGTCCTAGAGGATGACAACAAAGATTCAAAAATAGGATCTTTAAAATGTAATGCTCACTTAAAAGAGAGTAAAGTTCAGCAAAGTGAGGTGTACGACACGAAAGAAGTAGATAGGCTCCAAGCAATACAACAAGTCGGATGTGTGAAGACAAAGACATATCAGAAGAACAAAAGTTAGAAAGGGGCAGAGGCTGAGAAGTTGAATCGGATGACTAAGAATATCACATTCTTAGCCACTGATGGTGTGTGTGACACCCGGACTTAATACAGCAACCCAGACTTGTGATATAAGGAATACCAAGGGGATTACAGAAGCAAAGGACTAATCTTGGATAAATTAACAAACTGCCTTACAGTCCTTAGTGCTTCTTTGACCACTGGGTGCGTGTCTTCAGGATCCATAGACAAGTGCCAAACGAGAGGCAAAGTCCGTCAAGGGACAACAGATTCAAAGAGGGGGGGAGTGTTGCAGAGAAAAGATGCACAAAGAGAAGAGCCCCAAAATTTTCAAATTAATGGGCTTAATTTTCTTCTTCAAAATCCTAGGAAATTCCCTCAAAGCTATGTAAATGTGTTAGAGGAGTCCTCTAGATGCATAAGCCCAACTCATTGTAATATATTTCTTGTAAAATAGTAGGAAATTAGAGATTAGCCAATAAAGTGCCAGTCACTTGTGTGAAAGGACCATTTTTAGGGCACATGTATATAAGTCACTTTGTGACTCTTTGTAAAGACTTTTTGCCATTGTGAAGAAGAGGAGCCAAAATTTCGAATTTGCTTCTTTCCTGCATATTTTCATCTTTTCCATGATCTTTTGTGTGTGTGTGTGAAGCTTTGAATGTGTGTATAGGACTGTTGTCTACCCCTCCCCATCACTTTTGAGCTACTGTAGTGTGTGTATGTGAGCAAATAGAAAGTTGTGGAGGGAGTGAATGTGTTTCCCGCCATTCACTATTTTGGTCATAACTTGAAGAGTGGTTGTCAGAGTTGAGTGAGAAACATTCAGAGTTGTCTACCCCTCCCCATCACTTTTGAGCTACTGTAGTGTGTGTGTGTGAGCAAATAGAAAGTTGTGGAGGGAGTGAATGTGTTTCCCGCCATTCACTATTTTGGTCATAACTTGAAGAGCGGTTGTCAGACTAGATGCGTCTCGTTGAGAGATTCGAAATGAACCCACTATTGTCGGAGTTCAGAGCTAGGAGAAACATTCGAATTTGTAATTCCTACTGTAAGTGGTATCGCGATAGATATTTCTAGAGATTGAGTGAGTTGGAGATGTAGTTTAGTCTTTTCTCATGCACTTTAGCTGAACCACTTCACTTTCCATCACGTGTGCACACATCCTCATACACTTGGTTCAAGAGGTTCTTCGGATTGATAATTAAGCGTGTGTCAATCCACCACTATACTCACTTGTGTGGCAAATGAGATTTATTCTCTTTGACACAAGTCCCTAAGACCTCGTGACTTAGGTACACAATGTATTTCTCTATTCTTTGCAAACATATGGGCTATTTACAAGGCTTCTCTACCATAGTGTTGGAGAAATATTAAAAATTTTCCTAAGAGGGTGTTCTTATGTGAAACTCTAAGTATATACAAAGAGGGTTATTCTCATGATCAAGGGAGGGTTTCCATGCACAAATGAAGATGTGTGCATATCCTACAACCCAACACTCTCCTCCCCCTAGACTTTGCCACCCTCAACAAAGCTAAGAAAAGAGGATCATACACAGCTGAACTGGTCCAAGTTTGAATCTTCAAGTCTACAAGTCTTCAGGTCGTTAGGTCTTTAGGTCTTCAGGTCTTCAGGTCTTCAAGTCTTCAGGTCTTCAGGTCTTCAGGTCTTCAGGTCTTCAGGTCTTCAGGTCTTCAGGTCTTTAGTTCTTCAATTCTTCAGTGCTGAGTGACACAATCCCCTTCGAGGGCAGTCAACCCTGCATATGTCCTGTTGTGTAGCCCTTTGTGAGACTGGAAACATCTTCACAGGGATCTCCCAAGCCTGAAATTAACACATAAAAGGCAAGTAGATTGTATTTCAAAAAGAAGCAGACAATAAACATTTATTCCAACTTTAGTTTCCACTTCAGTGAGCATCAAGTCCTACAAGACTTACTCTTCTAGAAAAAAGTCCTCATGAAGATTTGCCCACTCCTACAATCCACCAAAACTTCACTCCCTACTTGCACATTCACACAAATATAAATTTCCCCTAAACATGCTCACTACACAAAGAGCATTATGAAGAAGCACAAAAGTTAGCACTTTCAATTATGTAGATAGTACATACCCGCAACCAGGGTATTCACAATTGCTTGATAGAGGGCAAGGGGAGGACTTCCTCTGAAGTTGTGGGGAAGATATATCATCCCCCAGAGCATGGCAATCCTATCCCACTATAGTATAGAAGGAAGCGTGAATTCATGGGCAATCATTCACCCCCTACTCAAGGAACATCTAAATGAGGTATCAAAGATAACTGCCAGTAGTATGCTTGTAATGTCTATAGCAGAAAACATCTGAAAAGCTGTTAGTATGATTGTCACATAAGATGCAAGTCTCTCGAGCTATGTAGTAAGATGTAGTGGCCATTTTCATCATGCTCCCCCATTCTTCTTTGACAACTACTATAGGTGAGACCCATTCTATGTGCTCAATCTCATAAATGAAACTCACACTAGGAATTTATCAATCTCTTCTTTGATTTTAGAAGATTAGGCCTCATTATATGTGTAAGGCCCTTGCTTTTTGCTTTGGCATCTAGTGCCATAGGTATTCAGTGTGCAAAAATTTTTGGATACACTTTTAAGTGCTCATATGTCCAAGTGAAGATATCTTTATATTCTCGTAAGAGGTGTACAAGATCTTGTTGCTCGAAACTAGACAAGTCATTTGCAATGTAAGAGCATCTTTATTTGTTGTCCTCTACTTCCATGAATGGTTCCTTTGTGTTCACTTTATTTTCATAACTCTCTCTCTATTTCTTTTCTTGCTTTGGCATTGAAACAACTATTTTATGTCCTCAACTTGATATTTCTTGAAGTGCTCAAGAACTTAAAAATTAGCTACTTTTGTTGACTTATTGATAGAAATACTTGCTTGTTCAATCTCAGTCTCCTTGTCATGGACTTTGAATACAACACATGTAGGCTCATCCATGCTAGAAGGGTTAGTTCGGGTCCCCATAGTGTACATGTATCCCTCTTAATCAGAGTATGAACCTTCCATATAGAGACTCATATATTCACTAATATTGGACCTCGCATCACTCGATGGGTAAGGTATTACTTCACCTTGTTGGAGCAAGTCTAGACAAACCTAAGTATTGGCTTGAGTCCCACAAAGTCATTAAAAAAAAAGCCTTAAAATGAAGACTATGTAAAGTTCACTTGTGAACTACCTCTTGTAATTTTTTTGAGAGTTTACTTAATGTAAAAGTAAGAGAATCTTAAGTGGTTGAGTCCACATGATCGAGAATGGAAAGAGGAGCCACGAATTCGTGATTTGTGGTAGGTAGAGAATCAAATCAATCATTGATTGATTGGAGAGTGATTGAGGGAAGTTAGCCTCCCAAACTCAACTATAAATAGATGGCAGTTTTAGTCGTGGTTAGAGAGACCTATGTGAAGACCTCCAAGAGCTGAGATTTATGCCATATCAAGGTGTGATTACAAGGCACACATATGTATCAGTAAGTCATTGTATTGTACAAGCAATATACTTTCATTTTCATGATTATTTGAGTTCATCTTTCCATGTTCTTGTGAAGTGTACTACTCACTGCCATTACTCTCAGTTTTCTCAGTCATTGGTGCATCATTTTCAGTGATTTAACTTGGTAAAGTTAGCTCTATAAGTCTACTATATGCTCACAAATTTTCATGTCATTTGGATGTTGTAATCTTCAGTTATGTTCATTTGAAGTCAACAGGGTCTGTTCATCTTCACTTCTCTGTCAGGTACCCGACTTTTTTACTCATCTTGTCAGAGCCATTTCTCAGTGGTTACTTATTCAAATTCAGTGATTTAAAGCTTGTTGGATTCAGCTTACTGTCTAGTATAACCATACAAATTTTCATAATCATTGGATTTCTAAATTTTGAGTTATGTTGATTTTGCTGCTCACTAGTCTATTTCTGTAGCAGCCCGTGAAAATCGGGATGATGTCATCACTTGTTAAAACTCATTCTCAGTGTGTGGTTCATTATTTTTTATGAGATTACTCTTGAAAGTTAGCTCTTTAAGTTGCCTAGACTTCCCCAAGAGGAATTGAGCTAATTGCTGCTGTGCTCAGAGAATTATGTAAAACACTGGACAGGTGTATGAACCAAGAATAGCAAGTTTTCACCTCTGAGCTAACTCCAACTTATCTGTTTTGATCTATCTTTTTGAGAGTGATCTTCCAAGGTACATAGGGTGTCTAATACATCCATTTGCAAGCTAAAAGGGCCCACCATATACTTCTGGAGTTCATTTGGCTGGTGTAGATCAAGGATTTTGCAACACCTCTTCATCTTCAAGCACATACCTATCCATCTCTTCACAGTGGTATCAGAGCAAGGTTGGACAACATGGCAGATGGATTTCCTTCATCAATTGAAAAATTAGACAGAGGTAACTACTCAGCTTGGTCATTAAGAATGGAAGCCTATCTCCAAGGTAGAAGTTTATATGGTTATGTGGCTGGAGATGAAGTTATGCCAAGTTTCAGGAACAAAAGTCAACCAACACAAGAAGAGCAAGAAAGATTGAGCACATGGTGCTCCAAGGATGCACTTGCAAGGTCTTATCTCCTCAACTCTATCTCAGATTTTTTGTTGACTCACATTAGAAGTTGTAAGACATCTCAGGAAGTGTGGGATGCACTTGAAGCTTTCTTTTCTTCAAGTACCAAAGCTAGGAAGCATCAATTATGGCTGGAGTTCACAACTCTCAAGAAGGCTCCCAAACAAAATGTGACTGATTTTGTCACAAAGCTCAAGGACATGGCGGATCAGTTGGGAAGCATTGGAGAGGTAATAGATGAAGAGCAAATTGTAATGCAGGTCATCAATGGCTTGAAGGCAGATGATAAGTGGGAAGCATTCACCACAGCTATGGATTTGTACATGGACATGCATGTACCTGATTTCAACACACTCATTGGACAACTACTTACTCAAGAGGCAAAGCTTATCAAAAATGGAGAAAGCTCTAAAGGTAATCAATCTTCAGCTTTATACACGGATAAAAGCAAGTCTAAAGATAACAAAGGAAAGGCAAAGAAAGTGGATGATGAAGCAGGTACATATCAAGCTAACTATGCAGGTAGAGGAAGACATGGCAGAGGTAGAGGAAGAGGAGGTAGACAAGGTAGGGGGAGATCCCAAGACTCCAACTCATGTTCTATTTGTGGATTAACTAATCATACAACTGAAAATTGCTTTAGGAATTCCAGGAATCAAAGAGGCAGAGGATACAATAGAGGAAGTTATGGCTACTCAAGAGGAAGGTTCAACAACTACCATGGCAACTACAACAACTACAATCATTCAAACTATCAAGGAGGCTACAAAGGAAGGAGAGACTACAATAACTACACAGAAGACTCAAACAAAGAGGATTCATTATTGATCATGAACATGGCTATGCCACAAGGTAAATCTGATGAGCATGTTTTCTACATAGATTCAGGTTGTTCAAATCATGTGGCAGGAAATGTGGCACTCCTATCAGATTTAGAAGATCCAAGGAATAAGCATGAGGTACAAACAGGAGATGATACAAAACATCCTATGGAGAAAATAGGCAATGTCAAAGCACCTGATGGAAACATCAACCTACTCAGTAAGGTACTCTATGTCTCTACCATTACAAAGAATTTGATAAGTGTTGGGCAGATAGTAGAGAAAGGGTTGCAAGTCAGGTTCACAAAAGCAGGAGCATTTGTTGAAGATCCAAGTCAAGGATTCAGAAGAATTGCAAAAGGTGAAAAGACAAGTAGATTGTTCACATTTGAATTAGAGGACACTAGAAACATTGCTCTCTTTAATTATGGTAGTCAGACACTCACAGAATTGGAAGTATGGCACAAAAGGTTAGCACATATTGGTGAAAGGTCATTAAAGAAAATCTGCAGGGACCAAAGTGTACTTGGACTTCCTAATTTGTCAAAACGACATATGATTTATAAGTGTAGTGCATGTCAATTTGGAAAGTCTCACAGGTTACCATTCATGAAGAAAGGTTATATGCATGGAGATCTCTTGGAGTTGGTTCATACAGATGTATGGGGACCTAGCAAGGAAGCTTCAATATCTGGATCAAGGTATTATGTTTCCTTTATTGATGATTGCAGCAGATGGACTATCCTATTCTTTATGAAACACAAAGATGAAGTTTTTTCATGTTTCAAAAGATATTTGGCTCTTGTGGAGAATCAAACAGGTAAATCACTAAAAAGGCTAAGGTCAGATGGAGGGGGAGAATACTTCTCCCATGATTTTGATTCTTTTCTTCAAGAAAGAGGAATCAAAAGAGAGGTAACTACAAGGTACACTCCTGAGCAAAATGGAGTGGCAGAAAGGAGGAATAGGACAATTGTTGAAGCTGTAATGTCTATGTTAAATGAAAAGCATTTACCTAATTACTTATGGGCTGAGGCTGTATCTATAGCCACTTACTTGATTAATAGGTTGCCTTCAAAATCCCTTGATGGGATGACTCCATATGAGGCTTGGAATGGAAGAAGACCAAGCTTAGATCATTGTAAAATTTTTGGATGTATTGCTTTTGCTCATGTTCCTTCACAGGTTAGAGGCAAGATGGATCCAAAGGCAGAAAGGTGTGTATTTATTGGATATGACAACAATCAAAAGGGCTACAGGTTATACAACCCTACCAACAAAGGATTCTTGGTAAGCAGAGATGTAGTTTTTTATGAGAACAATTCATGGTATCAAGATTCATGCAGGAAGATCAATTTACCATATGATCTTGAAGAAGATTTTCCAAAGCTTGGTAGAGAACAATCAAAGATTGAAGAACAAGACACCTCAGAGGATGATGAAGAATCTCACATGGAAAAGATCAAAGCATGGAAGTCTAAAGGTAAAGCAAAATTGCAGGAACTTGGACATGGGGCAGAATCATCACATCATGGACTAAGAAGATCTATGAGGGAAAAGAAAAAACCAGAAAGGTATGGGTTTGACACCTCATTAGTAACTAAACATTCTATCTACATAGCACAGGACATAAACCAAGAGGAGCCATCATCATTTGAAGAGGCCAAAGCAAAAACAGAATGGAAGCATGCAATGAAGGAAGAGATTGAAGCACTTGAGGAAAACAACACTTGGGATTTGGTGCCCAAGACTTCATCCATGAAGGTAATAGGCTCAAGATGGGTCTATAAACTCAAGAAGAATTCTGATGGTTCCATTAACAGGTATAAGGCAAGGCTTGTAGCAAAAGGCTTTGCACAAACTCAGGGAATTGATTATGAGGAGACCTTCTCTCCTGTGGCAAAGATGCCTACTATTAGGGTTTTGCTTAGTATTGCCTCTTCCAAGAATTGGAAGATACTTCAACTAGATGTAAAGAATGCATTTTTGAATGGTTGGATAACAGAAGAGGTATATATGGCACAACCACCTGGTTTTGAGAATCAAGTTTATCCTGATTATGGGTGTAAACTTAACAAAGCATTGTATGGTCTCAAGCAAGCTCCAAGAGCTTGGAATTTCAGGCTTGTTTCATTCTTGCAGGACAAAGGCTTTCAACCAAGCAAGGCAGATCCTTCACTCTTTATTAAAAAGAGTAATTCCGAGGTCATCTACCTATGTGTATATGTAGATTATATTATATTGACAGGAAATGATGCAGATGGTATGAAGAAGATCAAAGATCAGATGAGAGAAGAGTTCAAGATAAGTAATTTGGGTTCACTTACCTACTTCCTAGGTTTGGAAGTTGTCTACAAAGATCATGGTTTGTTTCTCACTCAAAGGAAGTACATTAAGGACATGTTGGCAAAATTCAAGATGCAAGATTGTAAGATTGCAGGTACTCCAATGGAGGTCAATCACAAATTGAGCTCACATGAAGGTGAACTCATAGAGGACATCACATCATATCAAAGTCTAGTGGGTAGTCTCAACTATGCCACATTGACAAGAGTAGATATATGTTACAGTGTGAGTGTGCTAAGCCAATTTATGCACACACCAAGGAAACCACATATGGATGCTGCCAAAAGGATTCTCAAGTATCTCAAAGGAACCATAAATGAAGGACTTTATTATCCTTATGTATCTGATTTAGGTTTGAAGCTATTTTCTGATGCAGATTGGGCTGGCTCCAAGGAAGATAGAAGGAGCACTTCAGGTTATCTTACCTTTGCAGGTTCAAAGCTTATTTCATGGTCATCCAAGAAGCAACCCACAGTTGCTCTCTCTTCTACTGAAGCTGAATATAGAGGTCTTGCCATAGCTACACAAGAAGCTATGTGGATGAAGACATTATTCAAAGATCTTGGATTGGAGTTTGGAACTCCAACTATTTTTGGTGACAATATGAGTTCTATTCATTTGGCTGCTAATCCTATTTTTCATGCAAGGACTAAACATATTGAAGTTCATTATCACTATGTACGAGAGAAGGTTCTAAGCAAAGAGATTCAAATATCATATGTGTCTACTCATCAACAATGTGCAGATATTCTAACCAAAGCATTGGATGGTACAAAGCTTTGAAAATTCAAGGCTATGATAGGTTTGCAGGTAATCTTGGAAGATTGAAGACCTCAAGCATACTTAGCTTGAGGGGGAGCTGTTGGAGCAAGTCTAGACAAGCCTAAGTATTGGCTTGAGTCCCACAAAGTCATAAAAAAAAAAGCCTTAAAATGAAGACTATGTAAAGTTCACTTGTGAACTACCTCTTGTAATTTTTTTGAGAGTTTACTTAATGTAAAAGTAAGAGAATCTTAAGTGGTTGAGTCCACATGATCAAGAATGGAAAGAGGAGCCATGAATTCGTGATTTGTGGTAGGCAGAGAATCAAATCAATCATTGATTGATTGGAGAGTGATTGAGGGAAGTTAGCCTCCCAAACTCAACTATAAATAGATGGCAGTTTTAGTCGTGGTTAGAGAGACCTATGTGAAGACCTCCAAGAGCTGAGATTTATGCCATATCAAGGTGTGATTACAAGGCACACATATGTATCAGTAAGTCATTGTATTGTACAAGCAATATACTTTCATTTTCATGATTATTTGAGTTCATCTTTCCATGTTCTTGTGAAGTGTACTACTCACTGCCATTACTCTCAGTTTTCTCAGTCAGCTTGCAGAGATGTTTTCTCTGCGCTTGGTGCATCATTTTCAGTGAGTTAACTTAGTAAAGTTAGCTCTATAAGTCTACTATATGCTCACAAATTTTCATGTCATTTGGATGTTGCAATCTTCAGTTATGTTCATTTGAAGTCAACAGGGTCTGTTCATCTTCACTTCTCTGTCAGGTACCCGACTTTTTTACTCATCTTGTCAGAGCCATTTCTCAGTGGTTACTTATCCAAATTCAGTGATTTAAAGCTTGTCAGATTCAGCTTACTGTCTAGTATAAACATACAAATTTTCATAATCATTGGATTTCTAAATTTTGAGTTATGTTGATTTTTCTGCTCACTGGTCTATTTCTGTAGCAGCCCGTGAAAATCGGGATGATATCATCACTTGTTAAAACTCATTCTCAGTGTGTGGTTCATTATTTTTTATGAGATTACTCTTGAAAGTTAGCTCTTTAAGTTTCCTAGACTTCCCCAAGAGGAATTGAGCTAATTGCTGCTGTGCTCAGAGAATTATGTAAAACACTGGACAGGTGTATGAACCAAGAATAGCAAGTTTTCACCTCTGAGCTAACTCCAACTTATCTGTTTTGATCTATCTTTTTGAGAGTGATCTTCCAAGGTACATAGGGTGTCTAATACATCCATTGGCAAGCTAAAAGGGCCCACCATATACTTCTGGAGTTCATTTGGCTGGTGTAGATCAAGGATTTTGCAACACCTCTTCATCTTCAAGCACATACCTATCCATCTCTTCACACACCTGGACATAGTAGCTCCACTACAAGATCTTCAACAACATTCACCACGAAGGGATCCAAGTTAGATCCCTCCTCATGTCAATGCTTTGTGAGTGTCTGCTCATTTATGGTGATGTGGATGGCACTTAGGATGTGAGGATAACCAAAAGGATCAAAATCATCCTTTATTATATTAGAGGTTTTGAAAAGTATGAACTAGGCAAGCTCATCAATCTTAGATCAAAGGCAGGGTGTTGCCAAAGCTAAAGGAAACCCCAAAGGATAGAAAAACACAAATATTTATCCATTCATTTGAAATGAAAATTCAAAAGACAAGAAGGCTAGATGAAGAGCTAAGGGTCACATAAGGGTAGGTGAAGAGTCACAAGGGAATGCCCAAATAATGATGTAAATGCCCCAAATAATGATGTAAATGCCCCAAATCTGAATGCCCAAATAATGATGTAAATGCCCCAAATCTGACGTCTCAAATGAGGCATGGAAATCAACCTTAAATGCCCCAAATCTAAATGCCCAAATAATGTTGTAAATGCCCCAAATCTGACGTCTCAAATGAGGCATGGAAATCAACCTTAAAATTAGCAATATGCTTCTCATGAGGACCAGTGAGCAGCATGTCATCAATATAGACAACAATGATCAGAAGCACATCATTTGCATGCTTAACATATAAGGTGCTCTCAGTTGGACTATTCTCAAAACCATGTGCAATTAGATAGGCATGTATCTTTTCATACCAAGCACGTGGTGCTTGTTTCAAACCATATAATGCCTTTTTCAACCTACACACTTTATTTTCATGTCCTTTTTGCACAAAGCCAGGAGGCTGAAAAACATACACTTCTCATGCAAGTCACCATTCATAAATGTAGTTTTAATGTCCAACTGATGTACATTCCAACCCTGAGGAGCTATAAGTGCACAGATGCTACAAACAATAGTCATTCGGCAAGTAGGAGCGAAGGTCTCATCAAAATCAATGCCTCTTTCTTGAGCATAACCCTTTGCAACAAGCCTAGCCTTATACCTGTCAATTCTTCCATCAGGCTTGGGCTTCAACTTGTATACCCACTTAGTGAAAATGGCCTTCTTGCCAAGAGGCAAGTCACATAAAGGACTAGGTACCATTCTTCATTATAGCATCATATTTAGATTCCATAGTAGCCATCCATTTTCATAATTTTGTGCTTCATCAAACGAAATGGGCTCATTCTCATCATAGAGACTAGAGGCAGACATAGCATAGCAATCTGATGCAAAAGAAGCACTATGAGAGCCAGAACGAGTATGATATGATCGAGGTGCATCTAGTTTGTTGTCAACCAAAGTTTGCACCAGCCATTTTGGCATAGTTTTTGCCTCCTCAATATGTTTCACACTCAAACTATTTGAATTAGGATTAGATTCTAAAGGTTTAGTCTGATTGGAAATTGATTCCACATGCTTGGCCATTTTTTGCCATAAATATGGCTTAGTTCACAACAGTTCCTCTACAATTAAAGTAGATTTTACATGGGTGTTTTTAAAATACACCCATGCTTTGGGCACACTTTGTAGTTTGGGACATGGGAAATCTAACGGACTTTGCCTTCTTAACTATAAATTCTCTTTCATGTTCTACCCTATATTGTGGCAATTCCATGAGGGCCCCATCTTCTTCCTCTTTTGTTGAGAGATAAATTATTGAAGCACTCTCATTCAAGGGATGATCCAAGAACTGAGATTCATCAGAATCTTGAAACTCTTTTAGTGATGGATCATCTCTATCTTTCCTCTCTTTCTTTCATCTTGCTTCTTGCACCTGATCCCATAAGTATTGTCACCACTTCTCCTCTACTTTGAGGATCATGGAGCTAATCTCTACCTCATCATTTCAATTGTCTTATTCATCAGAAATAGGTTACGCATGCAAAGATTCGATAGGATCTAGAACTATTTTAGTCTTAATGGGGGTCTCTTTTAGCTCTTTTATTATGTTAGGTTTCACCTGAGACAAGTACAACTTGTGATCCATCAATAAAACCAAGATGGGTTTTTTAACCACAATAACATGTGCTTTTTTCCTAAGAAGATTTTCTTCCTCAATAATTATCTATTAAAAATCAATGATTTGTTTGCACATGTTAAGACTTTCTTTCTCTAGTTGAGTGCCAAGATAACAATGGTGGTGTGTCCCTACATTAGGGCCATTTTTATGCAACCCTCATAGGCTTTAAACATCATCTCTTATTACCGTTAGTGTCCATGTGAAAGGCCAAATGGCCATTGGACACTTTTGTATATGTTCTTTAATAAAACATATAGTGGACTCGTTAGACATAGACTCTAAGTTCGACCGCATTTGTATGACTTAAGAAATATATGGTCATGATCTGTGTAATGTCTATTTTTTGTGTATTATGCAACCCCTATTTGGAGTACTACGTGTGACACCAGAGTTTGGGTTTTTACAGCAAGGTTGTTGTTGCGGAGCTCTCGAGAAGGAGAGTCTACCATTGTGCATCACTAAAGAAGTACTACACTAGTACTAGAGCATTTCGACGCAAAAGCTTTGTTCCTTTTTTGCAAGCAAAGCGAGCAACCCGCCCGCCCACCCAAGGCTTATGACTAAGGTGGCGACCAATGCATAGACTCTGGCATACCTTGTCATCCGAGCCATAGAAGTCACCATTGGCACCATTGGCACCATTGGCACCATTGGCACCATTGGCTGCACATGAGGGAGGACTCAACGATCAAGGAAGACAGAGGTTCTCAGTACTTCTTGGGAGGTCACCCTTCCCAATACAATTCTCCCTAGAGCTCACTTAACTAGCAATCTCTTGACACATAGCTAAACTCTTGTGGTGTTTGAAGAAGGGGAAAGATTAAGGTTAACATTTGAGCATGTTTTGGTCCTCAAAGCTTCATTCTTTGCTTTCAAAGCCTGTTTTGAAGCATTTTTGGGGTGATTCTTGGAGCCATTTTGGAGTACTTTCATGCATAGTTCTCTTTACACATATTCAAGAACATCAAGAAGTGCGCTCTTTGTACTTCTTCAACAATGAATGTTCATTTTTGGGGCTGTGTTTTTAGCCACACTAGTAAATGTATTGGTTTCTTGAAAGGTTTTAGTTGTGTGTGAGAGCAGGCACCGCAAGTCTATGCAAGTTTTTGAGCCTAAAGAACAAAGTTGATAGACATTTGCAGGTGTTGTTGGCCAGTGTTTGGGCTATGAATTCAGCCTTTTAGTGCCATTTTACTGTGCATCATATGCACTATGTAGGCCTCTGTGGATATCGCTTATGTAGATCCATGTGGTCATTGTTTGATAAAGAGGGACGTGGTGAGGTTTTCTTAACTAGAAGACACCCAAATGTCGGGGTCTCTTCGATGATGTAGGTAGAAGACTTACCCAACCTTGCCATACGAGATGCGAGTTGTTCATATGTGCTTGATAAGCCTAGTTGGCTTCTTTCATGTTACTCATTATATGCAATGAAATCAGTGATTCACTATGTAGGATAACATGTCAGTACTTGTAGTTTTATGAGGTTTTCAAATCAGTTATATGCTCATTTTGAAGAGGATACTTTGGCAAAATTTTTCCATAATTTTGGGTTTTGTTACTATACAGTGGTCGATTTTCTCCTTGATACACTCATTGGTGTGAGCAAATTTATTCTCACCTAATCCTTTTGGTTGGTCATTTTTGTTCATTAATTTATTTTTCTGGGAAGGCTGCTGAATTTTTTCCCAGAATTTGGTACTTGGTCATTCTTTTTTGAGCCTTAGTGGTGTTTGAACTCTTCTAGCTCCATTATCATTCTATTCAATTTTCTATCATCATGGCATCAAAGGTGTCAGGCACGTCTAGTGGATGAGGGTCTAGGGCCAGTGTTTCGAGGAGGAGCTATAACTTGCAAGGCAAAGACCCTTTTGAGATCCAAAAAATTGATAGCACAAACTTTGCTCTATGGAAGAATCAGATTAAAGATGTGCTGATTTAGAGGAGGCAATGGAAGCCAATAAATGGAATCTCAAAGAAGTCTGCTGACATGGATGAAGATGATTGGGATGAGTTGGATGAATTCACTAGGTCTACCATTCGATTGCACCTGACAAATAATGTTTACTTTATAGTATTGGACTGTGAAAGTGTAGAAGATCCTTGGAAGAAGTTTTGTAATGCATATGAAAAAGAAACGGCATCAAATAAAGTGTATCTGATGAGAAAGTTATATGACCTTTACATGAAGGACACACATAGTGTTTCTCCTCATCTAAATTACTTTGATGCTATATCCTCCCAGTTACAGGCTCCAAAAATGGACATGGATAATGAGATGAAAGAAGCCTTGTTGTTATGCACCTTGCCATCATCATGGGATATGTTTTGCATAGTTATTAGCAATAGTGCTCATCGTTGTAAACTAGTCTATGATGACATATGTAGAGCACTCTTGAGTGAGGACATTCGTAGAAAATCTATGGTTGGCACTCAGAGTGGAGATGCATATAATGTTTGTGATTCTTACCAAGAAAAGAATCAAGAACATAGCAGGAGCAAGAACAAGGAAAAGAACGGTCAGCGAAATAAGAGTAGAAGTAAATCAAGGAAGAGGGATATCGAATGCCATTATTGTCACAAGAAAGGACACATGAAGAAAGATTGCTATGCACTGAATAATGCTAAATGTAAATGATAGAATATTGATGGGCATGTGAACAGGTACATGCACCATCTTCTTCGACTATGAAGATTGAAGAAACTATTGTCATTTTTTATGATGCTAATGTGTTGACACTTGATAGTATTGTGCCCATTGAGGCTCTTATTGTTGATTCTCTTTCCCACACTTGGTTGCTAGATTTTGGTGCTTCTTTCCATGTGACACCACATAGAGAATGGTTCTCTAATTATGCAACAAAGTCTCTTGGTACCGTGAGACTTGGCGACTCTTACCAATGTGACATTGCCAGGATTTGAGATGTGATTGTGCAGTTCATTGATGGTTCAAAATTTACTATGCATAATGTATTCCATGTACCTCAGTTATCATGTAGTTTGATGTCATATAGTCAACTTGATGACCTTGGTTATAAGGTGGTTTTCTATGCTCAATCCTTTTGCATATCAAAAGGCAATATGGTTATTCCAAAACAAAGCAAAGTTGGCTCACTTAATCTCTTATTTGTATCACAAAAAGAACACTTGTTAGTTGTTACTGAATAACATATGGATTGTATTTGGCATGGATGTTTGGGCCACATATCTTGTAGTGGAATGGAAAATATTTCTCGTTATGGCTACTTACATATGTTACCTTTCTCTTATTTTTTGTGTTGTGAGCATTGTCAATATGGAAAGCAAACTAGGAATGTGCATGGAATGCACACATTGACCCTTCAATTCAGCCTTTAGATCTGGTTCATACAAATGTGTGCGGTCTTATGCCCACAAGGTCATTAGGTGGTTCTCTTTACTTTGTCACTTTCATAGATGATGCTACTAGAAAATTCTGGGTATATCTTCCACAAGTATGAAAGTGGCACAAGAGTTATGGATAGGGAAGCCACCATATTATGATCATGCTTGAGTTTTTGGGTGTGAAGCATATGTTTATATACCCAAGAATCTTAGACAAAAGTTAGATCATAAGTCAAAGAAATGCATTTTTCTTGGATATGGTTAAGAAGGACAATTTGGGTATCGCTTATGGGATCTTGAAACATGGTCAATGATGAGGAGTAGTGATGTCATTTTCAATGAATCTAAGATGCATAAACAGCCCATTAAGAAGGTTGAAGTGAGAAGATTGATGTTTGAGGATACTAGTCCTCCAGTTAGAATGCATAAAATTGATGCACATAGGGATGTTCAAGAGAATGTTCGATCATATCAATCTACAAATGTTGTTGTTCAGCAACCATTGAGATGCTCTACACGTGCCTCACATCCACCTAATAGATATGTTCCAGGTTTGGATTTTTTTATGCTAATAGATGCTATTGAGCCTTCTTGCTACAAAGAGGCTATGCAAACAAATCATGTCAAGTGGGAGCATCCCATGAAGGGTGAGTTAGATCTATTCACAAGAATGGTACTTGGGATTTAGTACCTTTGCCAAAGGGTGGGAAAGATTTACCATGTAAATGGTATAAAATTCACATAGATAGTGCTTCTCCAAAGTATAAAGCATGACTTGTTGCAAAGGGTTTTAAGCAACAACATGGTGTTGATTTTGAGGAAATTTTCTCTCCAATTGTGAAGATGAATACCCTAAGAATGTTGCTTTGATTCATTGCAATCAAAGACTCAGAGCTCATCCAAATGGATGTGAAAAATGCTTTCTTGCATGGAGATCTTATAGATGAGATCTATATGGAACAACCACAAGGTTATGTAGTTCCTAGTAAGGAAAGTCTAGTTTGTAACTTGAAGAAGAGCTTATATGGACTTAAACAGTCCCCTAGACAATGGTCCCAAAAGGTTGATGCTTTTCTGAAGTCTCAAGGCTATTCTCCAAGCATTGAGGATCATTGTGTCTACACAAAGAGATGCTCAGATGGCATCTTAATATGCTTGATACTTTATGTCGATGATATATTGATCGCTGGGAATTAAAGTAATTGCAACTTACCTTATAATTTTCAAGCTTCTTGTTTACCCCTTGGCAATTCATTCTTCTATTTCCAAGGCTCTTTAAAATCTTCAAATTGTGATCCTTGTAATGTGTTCCCTTTCTCGTGCTAAGTGCCATTTGATCTTCACTATTTCAATGACAACAATAATCCAGAGAGGTGCACACAAGGCTATTTTATATGCTCTATTGGAGGCTTCCAATATTGGCCTCTTCTTAGGGTGATGTGCACCTTGCAAATCAAATGTTAGGTGAAATAGACTTGAGGGATTTTGAAGACATTTTCCTCTTCTTATAAAAGAGAGGTACCACCCTATGTTCCTTCAAAAATGGTTTGCATCCCAGACTTCTCTTCTGAAGTTGAAGTAAAATCATGCGGTATTGATTGGCCCTTTTGTCATGCAACAGTTGCAAGAAATCTTGGATTTAAGTTCTTAATTGATTCCTTTGAAAACTATGTGATATTTATCTAAGTTCTAAGCCTTCTGATTGCTCATGTATGTGCTAGACCATTCTCTATGAGTGTTGCATACTACAAGCCATTCCGGACACATAGCCAAACAATGCTCACATGTTGTCCAACTCTCATGCATGCTAATTGATCCTTAGGAAACTCAAGGAGATGGTTTCAAGAGGAGACGTGATAACCAATCCCCTCCTAAAATAAGTATTGGGAGAAGTGAAGTCTTTGAGTCTTTTTGATGCCTTCCAAGCTTGCTAGGCCACTTTTTGAAGGTGGGGCTTAGGCGATACTCTTATGTGCTTGATAAGTGATACTCAAAGTGGATCTTGCTCAAAGGTTGCTAACTTGCTAATGGACACCCTCACAAATCAATCCTTCATTCTCTTATTTATTTGTGCTAGCCAAACATTCTCTAGTGCAATCCAAAGCTTAGGTGCCTTGTGTGCAATTTACCTTGTTGATCAATTCTCGAGTCATGCCGTTCATTCCTATTCATGTGTAGTGCTACCTGATTCATAGGTGTGAATCTAGGTGGATGTTCAATAGATCATGCAAGTCATTTCTAGATGAATGAACTTGTGGCCCCTCATGAGCTTGCCAATCGATCCTATAGTACACTTTGTGATCTTTTTGTATCTACTACTTGAAAGGTTAGAAGTCATGCTATCTATTTGAAGCTTATTAAGCAACCCTTTTTGGGGGTGAAATTCAATCCTTTATTCTCCCTGCTAATAGACGCTCAATGGGAATAGTTTGTAGACTCTCTAGGTTTCTTGATTCTAGTATAGGTGACCTGCACTATGGTGCACCCGGATGAGATATGCTTAGCTATTTGATTAGTGTTTGCCTTGCAAATTGACACCAACACGTGTTTTTCAATGCTCTATATGGGGTGTGCTTCATCGATATACCACCCTACAGGCTAGGCAATCAAGGTTGCATGATCCTTTGGGCTGGGATGTGCCCTTCAACCCTCTTGGAGCATACTAATTGATCCTTGATGGAGAAAATGATCAGCGAGCTACCTGAGCTACATGAGCATTAAATGATCAGCGAGCTACTAAGGTGACAAGCTGCTCAATCTTTAGGGACACCTTCAATTAGTTTCTATGTGATGCCAACTACATGTTTGCAAGCCAACTGAGTGGAGGAAGTTAGAGGGGGGAAAAGAGGTAGCAATAGAAAATAATTGATGAGTGAGTAGGACAATGATTTCTCTGCATTTGTGTATCCTCTAATTGTAGCTCGCTTCTTAGCAATATTCACTCTCAAAATGGTGACTCTAGACATATGTTATCATAGATATCTGCTTGCATCAATCCATCCTATCCACTCTTCTAACAAGTGACAATGACCGATGATGAGTCAGTGTTGTACTAGGTTTGGAATCCAAAAAGAATTGACTGCTTTAGTTAGCACACTCACCTATATGTGCTAACCATCATTTTTTCCTACCTTTCCTTAGATCCACTCTTTTGGGAGTCTTTTTTGAATGATGCTAAAAATTCAAAGTGAATCCATGGTGTCTAATACCTAGTGATGTATGTGTAAGAAAATAACAACATAGCGGAATAGACCAGGATATAGAGTTGAGAGAAAAAACAAAGGCAAAGATAGATGCATATTGAGAGACAGAGAACTCAAATTCTTAGATTGTCGAGCATAATGCAGTTACAATGATGGTGTTGTCCACCCGTGTGCTCCTAATGTGGAGCTTAGATGGCGATCTAGGCAGACTCTACATGAAGGGCTTACTAGTGTGCAATGCTATGTAAAGCTCATCATGGGCCATGCTTATATAGCTTTTACAACGAGAGTCGGTAGAGATAAATGCAGTCGTGAGATACAAAATAGTCAATAAAATATACAAATCGACAATATCTCCACAACCAAAAGTCCTATCATCTCGGCCCTAGAGGCCAAGGGGATAGGCCCCCCGGATCCCACAGAAGGGGGCAAGCCTCTCCCATTAAGGTTCTATGGGCAAACTGCATGATGCCATTAAGGTTATTTATTTTCATAAATGGCAACCCAATGGCCCATAAGTTTATGCCCTACCTAACCTGATGGCAAGGCTCATAAAGATCATCTATGACCATAAAAAGTCACACATAGACCTCATCTAACTTAGAATTTAGGTTTCCACAAATGTTCGAGCTCTCACAATGGATTCTCCTCATAATGGGGGCCTCACAACTTAGAGCACCATGGATCATTTATGGTCACTTGAGGGTGGATTATTGAGCATATCTAACAACCCCCCCCCCAATCTCCACCCTATGGTGAACTACCTTCTTAGTCCAATCCCAAGTTTTGGAAAGTGTCAAACAAGTTGCTCTCTCTCAAGTGCCTTGGTGAAAATGTCTTCTCCATTTTCTTTAGTTGGAAAATAGCTTATCTCCATGACCCCATCCTCAATCAACTCATGCACATAGTGATACTAAATTTCTATGTGCATGAAAAATAGGATTCTTGGCGATGGCCATGCAACTTCGGTTGTCACACTTCAACTTTGTTGCCTCCTGTCCTGTATTCCTATATACCATAGGATCCT